>WPIO01000003.1:3765000-3785000 GCA_009760855.2 Cristatella mucedo | reverse complement strand
TAACAATCTTTTTATTTGCCACCTACATGCTTTGGCAGCTTAAGTTGGCTTCTCTGAGTGCTGTCACAGCACTAGTCCTTGGTACCTGGTAAATTGTACAACTTGGTCAATACTGGGCTGATCTGTGTGAAACTTGGAATATAGGTGAAGCTCACCTGTCTCGACACTCTCCCCCTGTGCATGTATGCATGATGGGTGTGTATGCATATAATTTGCCTGTCACAAAGTGTCCGTGGGCTTTGTTCGTGATGACAGTCAACAGTTTGAAATGTAACAATTTTTTTTTAAATTTTTGTGTGGAGGAGAGTGTCCAGTCGAGTGTCTTGCATTTTTGAGCTGTTTGCCATATTTCTACAATGAGTATTTTATCTTCTGAAAAATGTGGAGCTGCCTCTTACCAGCAGTACCATACGTGACCTTAGACTTTTAAAGGTCATCAGAAGGTCAAAACAGCAGCTATATCACATCAAACGATAGCTAATGCTACCAGTGTTCTTCGTGCCAATCTTCATGCCAATCAGTTTACTGGTCTTCGTACAATATTTTATAAATGTGCTTTTGGAGGGACAACTCTCCCAATTGGCGGCCATTTTGGGGGATAACTCCTGCTACTGGCCGACTTACCACCTTAATCTGAAAGCTGACAGCTCACGTCTACCCTGTCTACCCATAACATCCATACCAGGAACCATTTTTGTCATATCAAAAAACCTCTTTGAATGTATTAGAAAAGCCCAGCTGAAGGCTAAGGTTTATCAAGCCCATTTTCTGTGTGCATACAGACACATACAGAGACATAGACACACACACACACATACACACACACACACACACACACACAAATACTCTCATTCTGACCTTTTGCTCTGCACAACTTTAACATCCTCTCTAATTCCTCATCCGTATTTTAAGTGATAGCACTTTCGGTGTATGGACGTGCAGGCAAACGTTTGTGTGTATGTGTGCATCTGTGTATGTGTGCATGCATATGTGTGTATGTGTGTACAGCACGTAGGTCTGGGCATGTATCTGTATGTGTGTGCTTGTATCCATGTTTGCCTATGTGCACGAGTCTGCGTGAGTGCGGGTGTCTGAATTAGTGTGTTAATGCATGTGTGTGTGAACATGCCTTCACACTTGCATGCTTGCTTGTGGTTCCTATGAGGGACCTTGTATGGTGGTGTAAGCGGAAACGGTTTGGGGAATGGGTGTTTGTGTGGGTGTGCTTGCTTGCAACAGCACTTGCTTTCACGAACAGGCACCTTGGGATCTGTTTCTTTGTGTAGCACGTGCTGCCTTTATTCGCTACTCTCCTTCAGTAGCTAGATGTGCTCCCATCGGTTCCAAGTGTGTGGGCAAGTGCATCGGCTAGAATCCCTGCCCCATCCCTTTAGCAATTATCGGTCATTGTGTCGGAGTGTTTTCATAGAAGTGTATGGGGCGTCTGCTGCAATGATCGAGGCTGCCGTGCCACTGGCTTGGCCAGTGCCACGGTTATTCCCTCCCGGGTATAATTGAGTACTGTGAGCCAGTTTGCCCGAGACCGAGCCCCCTCACTGGATTCCTCCTTCCAGTAATCAATTAGGGTTTTAGGTCAGCACATGTCTGCCAGTGTAACGAGCAATAACCGCATTCATTTCGCTAGACCATTTCGCTGTGTGATCGATAGTTCACAAGGCGAGCCAAGAAGCCGAGTGGGCCGTGGGCGGTCTGCTCAAGACCGGCTTTCACTAGTCCAGCAGCTGCAGCGATCTGCTCGACCGGGCAGACCTTTGCCTGACATGTGTCATACAGTGCCAAAGACCTTCGAGGTAGGTCGTATAGTCAGGCCCCTTTAACGTTTGGTCAACACCTCGAAGAAGAGTAATCGTGAGAAGTGCTTGCTCTCATCGCCAAATCAAAGGCAGCTTTTGGCTGAGTTGGCAGTCCTGTCCCCTACCATGCCACACACCAGCCATCCTAATTAAGAGAACAGAGTAGAGCTGTCTGCAGCTCTACTCTATCAGGCTCGGGCCAGAAGTAGCAGCAGCTATCCTAAAGTGTCCATAGTTTACTGGCTGCTCTAGTGGCCTCCTCAGCTTGTTAGATCCTGCCGGTCAAGTATGCATCCAGTCGGTGCAGCCTCTCTATTCTGACGTCCTGGGCAGCAGTCGGCAGCCATCGAGATTGAGGTTAAAAATTAGCTTCGACCTGATTCAATCAAGACGATGCTAAGGAAAAGCTATCGACAAGCTTGTATTGCTAGGTAGCAAGGTCACAGGTGATTGCTGCACTCAAGAGCATGTTGTTTGGCATCGAGTGTTTGATTGCTCCACTCAAGAGCATGTTGCTTGGCATTGAGTGTTCCTCCCTATCCCTCTCTATCCCCTCTCTCTCTCTCTCTCTCTCTCTCTCTCTCTCTCTCTCTCTCTCTCTCTCTCTCACTCTATCCTCTATCGCCCTCTTCGTGTGAGTCTTTGTGAGTGTGTGATTGTATTAGGCCGTGCGAACGTACGAACACACGTTCCGGCACCGTGCATACACGCACGAGCCCATACACTGTGGAAAGCCTCGGTGCTGGGAAGCCCGGGTACTGGAAAAGCCCCATTTTGCTGGATATCCCAGAGCCGGAAAGCCAGGACTAACGTGAGGAAAAACCTCCATTGCTGGTAAGCTCGGCAGACTCGCCAACCATAAATAAGATTAATTTGAAAGGATGGCCATTAGTTCGTGGCTCTGCTGTCCTACTCGACCAGGCCTCGGAAAAGAGTACTTCACTGGAGACTGGCTAACAATGACACTGAATGGCATGGCCGGGGTCACCATTCAATGGACTGCAGGCAGTACCACAGCCGACGCTGTTTGCTCGCTGCGATGCCCCTCCTCCACCATGGTGCAGCACTCGTGAAGTCAGCCGTCGAGTGCACATGGCTCAGAAATCGCGCCGCCGGGCACTTTACCCTTACCGCTGGCCTCGCGGAAGCTCGGCACGTCGGCCGAGTTAGATGGGGCGTGTCACCGGCCGATTGCCCGGATCTGCTCCACCTCCCAGCTCGTCAGGTGAGCTTGATGGCTTTCGCTATGGTAATCTAGATTAGTTCGTGCTGCTTTTTGGAAAAGTCCCAAGGGTGTGGATCAAATTTGTCTAAATAGAGCTTGCGTGCGCGGCAACCAGGCAGCAACTTCGGTCGAGCATCCCCCCACCCGCGCCGCAGCTCCGCCGCTCCGCGCACAGCCGCTAGCCTAGGGGTCACAGGTCGGCCTCTCTACGCATGCGCAATGGGAGGTTGTACGCCCACATCGCGGCCGGCCATTTCGCCCGCCACTTCTCCCCGCCAAACCATGTGCGATTCGAGCGGGGATGCCGAGCGGAAGCACGACTGAAACGAGACCTTCGACACACGCGAAGACAGCATCACTCACCGTCGTTCGGGCGATCGCCTTCTCAGATTGCCACCACTGCCGCCGCGATAATCTCTTCTAAAGCCGCCCGTCTGCTGCGCCGATGCACCTACAGCTAGACAGACAGGCAGGCAAATAGGCACTCGGGCCGAGAAAGCAGCGAAGCAGCAGCAGCAGCATTGCCCGGCGCTGGAGCGGCCGAGGCCCGAGATGCATACGGTGGCACTGCGCCGCCCGCGGGAGCACTCGAGCCTGGTCGTCGACGCTAACAGGGTTCGACAGCGAGGCGGCTCGGGGGTGGCAGCCGCCGCGGCTGCCGCCCCCGAGTAGCAGCTCGGGACTGTGCAGGAGCGGGAGTGAAGGAGCAGCTCCAGTGAATGCCAGGGCAGAGCTACGTTGGTCAGACAGGGCCTTTACCAGAGGATCACCAACCGTTCTCTTTCGTTGTCGGGCAGCGATCTTTAACTGGCGACGACTCGACTTCCGCTCGGCAGAGTCAAATCCGCCGGCCGCCGCCAGCGAACCGGCTCGCTGCTGTGCTTCGCACTACACGCGCGCGCGCAAGCTACCTACGAACACCACGCGGCCGGCTCGCTGTACTTCTTAAGCACGTTAGCTCCTGGCTCGCCGACGCTTGTCATTCGCAGCTAGCTGCGAGTTGGCCGCGATTGTGATTCCACCCCTTCGCTCGCGGCTCCAAGCCCTTCTTGCTCTCCCTTCATCGTTGAGCCGTACGATGTAGCCAGGCAAAAGTGGAGAGAAAGCATGCCCAGAGCCAGACTGGACCCAGCTAGCGCTAGGCGGCCTCCTCTCGCCTCTTCCATTGCCTCGCGCTCGGCCATCCAGTGCAAAGGGGGAAGGAGCTTTCCGAGCCTACCTGCCTCGAAGGGATCCAGGTCAGGAAAGCAAGAGCTGCTCGCACACGTGCGCTCGCTCTCGCAAAGCAGCAGCAGCTGCTGCTGGCTTTTCTTCGCGTGCACGAGCTCCGGCTGCCGGTAAAGCCGATCGAATGCGCCGTTTGTTTCGTCTACGGGGACGTCAAGACATGGCATTCAAGATCTAAGTGATCGAGACTCGGGTGTGATGAGTTCTCAGAGCATCGCGTTCAAAAGCCTACGCTGCTTCGGCGTTGAGGCTCGGCCTCGGTTCGCAATTGGTAGCCCTTATTTCACGCAGAAAATCATAAGTAAGAAACACTATTGCGACTTGAGGCGGCCGACAATCGAGAGAGGAAGGAAGAGCCCTTCACTGTAGCAGTTGAACCGAAGCTTTTCGTGCAGTTCGCAGACGGAGTCAGTTCGCAGACGGAGAGCCCGGAGTTCAGTAGCTACTCTGTTAGATCGCCGCCACTCGTACCCATTAAGCGACAAACCTCAGCAAACACCTTCAGCAAGCATAGTCCCTATAAATAGCACAGCCTTCGGACCACTGCTGAACCTTTGCTTGCGGCCGTGGCAGCAATTGGGAGGATTGTTCGGCGGCTTCCTTACCTAAGTGCCGACAGGCGAATCTCGCCGAGACGCTCGAGGACGGCTCACCTTCTGTCCTCCATTTTGCCGCTGGTACCGAAGTAGTTACCGACGCTAGCTTTAGCGGGCAGCAGCTGGCGCTCGCAGAAAAGTTACTCAAAAAAAACATCACCCAACGCAATAATTCTGTACGAAATGGAAACTAGGCGGGCAGCCACAATTTGAACTCCTAATCCGGCAACGGCCGTTACGCGCGGCATGTTTCGCCGGGCAGCCAACCAATCGCTTCGCTGCGCGGCGAAACATAATGACAATGAACTACTCAAACAGTATCTGCCAAAGTTAATCGACGAGAATAAGCCGCATTTCAATTATACCATGTGATGCTCCGCCGACCCTCGTGCGTGCTGCCCGCCGTCGACTTCGATTCGGAGTAAGACTGGGAGCGGATGTGATGACGAAGCAAATTGGCGATGACATCACCGGCGAAGCTAGGAGCTGCGCATGCCGTATACTAAAAGCACGAGAGTCGAATGATTTATTATTAATTTAATTTTTAACGCAATAAAATGTCTCTTGCAGTCGACATAGTCGTGCCGCTCTGGGCTGGAGCGAGCTGCCTACGTGACCCATCGAAGATAAAGCAACTTGCTCGTTCAAGGTAGAAGTTATTGGCCGACAGACAGAAAAGAAAAGAAATTTGTTTAGCCCTTCGTCCAGTTAAAAGCCAATGCTGCGAGCCTCTTCTCGCTATGGCCTTGACATCGTCGGAGGGCAAGGGGTGGAGTCGCGGCCGCGAGACGCACCGGGAGGAACGCTGCATTTCCCGCTACTCCAGACACGACCTCGCTGCTGCACCCCAACGGCAGCCATTCAGCCGGCGCGGCCGCGAATTCAGCTGGCCGGCAACTATCTAGAGACGAATTCAGCTGCCGCCTCGATTGTCGGAGCTTTCGATCTGCGCTAGGAGGGCGGCGCTGCGGCGGCAGCTGCTTAGCCAGTTGCAAGAGCTCCACTCTGCCTCACGCCTCCACCCCCCCCCCCAACGCTTATTCGACTGTGGCCAATTTGCATCGCTTCGCTGCTGATGACCGTCGCAGCAGCTCTTGAAACGAATTTCAGATTTTAATATTGCCAACACTGCACATTCATTCGGGGACTATGGCGCCACCGTCGAAACTTTCGGCGCGTGCCTTGGGTGTGGGCGAAGGTGCCGCGGTAGGGGGGGCGGAGCAGTTTCGGGAGAGACTCAGTTCGCGGAAGGGGGCCTCCTCTCGATTCCCGTCTTCGTGCCGCTTTGTATCGAGCGCCAGCCCAGGAGCCAGCGTCTGCCGGTAAGCGGTGGATTGCGCTAAAATTACGCAACACCGCGGAGTACGTCAACAAACGGCGAGTGCTAGTGTTGGTTCGGTGGCTGCTAAATCAACACGACTGCATTCGCCTCCGGTTGTGGCCGCCGAGGTTGTGGCCTGCCGTTTGTTTGGAACGGGACCGCACGCAACAGACGGCGGACAATGCCGCCGGCGCGTAACGGCGCGATGCAGACGGAGCGCTTGCGAGCCGCGGCCGCTAGCCGGCCGCCGGCGCGAGCGACAAAAAATGGAAGCGCCATTTTTTGCCGGCGTAGGGGTACCGTTGGCGGCGGGTTTCCGGGGTGTTGCTGCGGTGGCAGTGCTGCGAGCAGCCGGCGGTGCAACGCGACGGCTGCCGGCGGGCACCCCTTCCCCGTCAGAATCAGCCCGCTCTCCAAGCGTTCTTGCCGCTCTCCAAACGTTCTCGGCTTTAATGGAATAAAACTCGATTTTATATTTCGGCGCGTCGCCACACTTGTTGGCAAATGCAGCCGGGCGCATCATCGCTGCTCAGCCTGGCGGGGCTGATGGACGCGCTGATCTCGGCGTTCAGAGCGTCGTTGCTGTTGACGTTGGACATTCGAAAGGAAAACTGGGAACGGTGGCTACTTCCGACGACTGCCTGGGCAAATTGCTATCGTTGCCATCAGCCCCCCCCCCCGAGCGGAACGAACAGCGCGACTCTCGCGCGAAGCTGTCATGACGGCTGAGCCCGGTCCGAACGCCAGACGCCGCTAAAATGCGCTACGAGAGAAATCCAGACGTAACTTCAATAAAACCGATTTGGGCAATCCGATCCAGGCTATCGGCTTTTATATAAAAACCTATTAAAGCTCGGACGATTAAACCCGCGCCGCGCCATCCGAGAAGCAAAAGATGCGCAATCTGCGACATTGCGACGGACGGCGGCTCGTCGCTCGCTTCGGGATGACCCGCACGACGTCGGCCGTTCGAAAGCGTCCGCGGCGCCGCCGAGGGGATTTTCGAATGCCGTCGCCGACTGCTCAGAGCCCGCATTTCGGTGCCCGCCTCCAACTGCGGCGCTCGTCCCCGGCGGCAGCGCCGCGCCTGCGTTTTTGCCGCCTCCTGCGCGCGCGCCGCCCGAACGAGTCGAGCCGGAACCGCTCTTTTCGTCCGCGACGATGACAAAAAATAGCGCGGACTTGAGCCCCGCCCCCACCCCCTGGTTCGCGACAGCAGTCCTGCCGTCGGTCGCCCCGCGAGACTAGTCCGCGGCTTGCCGAAACTTCTTTCGCCGTCGCGGCGAATGGATTACGAGTCGGCCGGGGCCATTCGAGCCCGCTTTACGCACGCGCGAGCGCGCTGACCAGCCGGCCTCGTTGCAGCGGCGGAGGCTTCGCGGTCGGCGCGTCGCCGTCTGCCTGCGCAATGACTGCGCGCGAAGCCCGCTCGACGACTTCGTCTTCAGTCGAACTCCATTTTCCCCCCTTCGCCCCCCCCCCGAAACAACGTCTGAGCGGCGACAGTCGGCGACCGGTTTTGTGCGGCGTTTGCTCGCATTGCCAAGCTGGTTTGGTCTAGCGGTTGAGGTGCTCGCCCCGACCAAGGTCTGACTGAGGTCGTGGGCTCGAGCCCCGAGGCACATGTGAAGCGCCTGAATAGAGATTACGTTCTCTTGGGGCGCTATATAAATGAATTGTTATCATTATTATTATTACCGCGAGCTCGCTCCGCGACTCTCAGCGGTCACTCACCTGCGAACTAGGCCTAGTCAGCCTAGCTTACATTACCAATTACCTTAACTAAACTCGACGCCTTTCGCGTCGTTCTATTTCGAGCAGTTTGCCACAGTTTGCCACTTCCTCGAGCTGCGTTTCGATGCACTTCTGACGCGTGCAACCTAGCGCAAGTGTAGCCGCCTTATATACGTGTAAATTAAGATTTCTAGCGCATTCCGTTCGCTTACATTTTAAATTCAATTGTTTTCAATTTCAATTATGAGTGCGCTTTTTCTTTCAAAGTCACGTGTGCAAACTGCGCGGGGTTTCCTCCCAATGGTCAGAGTCGGCTAGCGAAGTCATCGGCACTCGCCTCTTTTTACGGAAAATATTCGCACAAACTTAAGCACATACCAAATTAAAGAGGCTCACTAGTCGGCGTCGCAAAACGGATCGGCTGTGCACATCTTGCAGCCAGCTCGTATGGTGACTGGCAAGCGTACGACCGACCGATCGCACGATTCCTCGACCACCTAATACGACGATGACGAACGTGCCGAGGCGGTTGCGGAAGAGACAGCTTTCAAGCCGCCGTCTCAGATCGACGAACCGAACCACCAGGCCATTGGTCAAAACGTGGCAGCGTACTTGTCCGATCATTTTCAATCCGTGTCATGTGGGGGGCTTAGGTTTTATTCACCAGACCAGTCGCCGGTTGAGTCCCTCAAGGGTCCGTCCTCGGTCATTTGCTGCTCTCCGTCTATACCCAACCTGTGGGAAAAGTCAATCGGATCCACGGAATAGATTATGACTTTTAAGCTGACGATACTCAGCTGTACTTGTCATTTAAACCGCCGAAGTCTGCTGCAACGACTGATAAACTGAATGCTTGCCTTGCCTAAATTCGATCCCGGATGGCGGCTAATTTCCTTGAACTAAATGACGATAAAATGGAGCTGCTGCTCATAGGACACCACGAGCGCGTGGCTGGACTAGAAGGGTTTGCTATTTTAATAGGCGATGTTCTTTTACGACCAGCACCAATTTTGAAAGCTTCGTTAAGAAGACTGCTTCCACAGCTAGCCATCACGCTTAATCCCTATCTAAGATTGGGGACTTCTTCCACGGTGGCTTGCAAAGAATTTAAGTAGCTCCTTAGTTCTATCTCAACTGGACTATTATAACTCCCTTTTGGCTGAGCTACAGAAAAACCCACTAGGCCAATGCAGCTGGCAAGGAATACGGTTGCACGGCTAGTTAAAAAATCCCCGCGGTTTTACAGTGTGTCTCCTTTCTTTAATGAGCTTGGCGGGCTACCGGTTGATCAGCGAAAACAGCAAAGTTCTTACCCACAAGGCCGACACGGCTCGATTCCTTTAAACCTGGCTGAACTGCTGCACCAGTTTCAGCCTCCGCGTACCCTCA
Source organism: Cristatella mucedo (assembly GCA_009760855.2). Lineage (NCBI taxonomy): Eukaryota > Metazoa > Bryozoa > Phylactolaemata > Cristatellidae > Cristatella > Cristatella mucedo. The sequence continues at coordinate 3,775,694 of WPIO01000003.1, read as the reverse complement.
GGTCCGGTATGGACAATAAATTAGGTGTTCCATTCCTCCGCTTGAAGGCCGTAGGCGGCAGAAACCTTTACTCTGCATGTCTAGACTGTGAATCTCACGTCCACAATTCTCACGCAGCGAAGTATAATCTCCTGCGACTGACTACGGCACATCCTTTCCAGCCGTCCCGAGCAGCTGCTGCTTCCATGCTGCTCAGTACCTCCTCAACTGCTCTCTATGACTCAGCTATGCTTTCCACTTTCTAATCATCATCATGTGGCATGAGATCAAGTCTGTTGGCTACCGAATGCTTACCGGAAGCCACTTAAACTGAGAGTTCGCTATAGAAAAATCCTCTGTCTAACAACCACTAAATATTTGTGGCTTTGTGGACTTACAGACTCAGAGGGCTTGGTTAAGCAAGAGCAAAGTGTCATTTTGTCATTTTCCCTTCCTCTACCAATCTTCCCCCTCCTCCTCCTTCTCCTCCTTGCTTTTCGCGACCTCGCTCCCGAGGACGTGGATTTGATTCCTGCGGTGGGCGATCCTTTATTGCCGCTACAAGCGGCGGTGATATCCTTCAGGGCTCTTCCGCCGCTATACAAAAAGAGGCTGTTAAATCAGCTAGTAGTTTTTACTTTTTCCTCCTCTCTCTCTCTCTCTCTCTCTCTCTCTCTCTCTCTCTCTCTCTCTCTCTCTCTCTCTCTCTCTCTCTCTCTACATCTCCCCCTTCTTCCTCTTCCTCCTCTTTCTCTTCCCACTCTCGCCCTCGCCATCGCTACACGCCGATATTAGCTACTCGACCTCGACCGCAACGCTTTTCCGTCGACGCAGGCGAGTATTTACGCCTAACCGGGAGGTCCCGCACAGGGACCTCCGCTCCTCCGCCGGTCAGAGACGCGGCCGCCGCATCCGAAACTGGAGCCCGCCCGACTGGCGGAACTATCGTCGCAGCACGAGCGCCCGCACCCCGCGCTCATGCTGCTGCGCTGCAGCTAATTCTTGCGGTAACGTTTCGGACGGACGGGGGGGGGGGCGGGGGGGGGGAGAATCGCCGCGCAGGAGGCTGAGTGACCGAAGGACGACCGCTGCGCTGCCCAAGGGCATTTGTTCGGGCCTGCCGCGACGCTGAGTAGACATTTAAGCGGGAGCATCTCAGCTTCCAAGCGCTACGCTTCGGGGTCACGAAGTAGAAGTGGGTGCTTCAAGCTGGTTTGGCCCAGTGGTTTAGGTGCTCACCACGACCAAGGTCTGGCCAAGGTCGCGGGCTCGAGACCCGGGGCGTATGCGAAGCGCCTGAATAGTGACTAAGTTCTCTTAGGGCGCAATACGAATGAATCGTATATCGGATATATTTTAGAGACTTCTCCGTCTGTCGGCTCCCCGGGCACGGAGTAGGAAAACGTCAGATAATCGGAGCTTGAGAGCACTCGCATCTCGGTGCTTGCAAAAATATTTTTCGTTTGCCCAGACCCCTGGGAGGAGTTAGTCTCTATTCAGGCGCTTCACATGTGCCGCAGGGCTCGAGCCCACGACCTCGGCCGTAAACCATTGCAAGCGTGAGCGGGGAGAAAATGCGCGACTGATTCGATACGTGCATGCATATTGCAGATTCGTTGCAACTGCAATCTGATACGTGCATTCGATACATGCAATCGCCGTGCTATGCAGCTGCGCGGCGGCGGCGGCGGCGGCGGCCGGAAAGCGCCCGCCAGAAAGGTCCGACGGCTCAGTCGTCTATAGCATCAGTGTCGCCGTTCTGGCCTTGGGGCAGTGACCTCGGCTTGCATTTACTCGACGAATACCGGATGCTGCAACTGAGCGCCTGGGGCGCCGTTCGCCTGCTCACGCACCGTACGCATCTCAAGTTTCCCAGTGAAGAAGCGTGCAATTTCCTTCGCTAAATGTCCGCGCCAAGCAGTCGACAGGGCGAAGAGGGTTGGCGAGAGATAACGATGAGCGTGCAGAAGACTCTCTACCTCGGCAGCCAAAACGTCCGCGAGCAACGCGTCCGCCGCAGCGTCGGCATCTGCATTTCCGTCCGAACCGTGTTTTTGCTCTCGAGCTTTCGCTCGAGGATCTTCGGTATCGAATTCGCATGTCCGCGCCAAACCCGGTCGGCACTGACGCGCGCGGCGCAAGCGAGTGGCGCCGCGGCGTCAGATACTCGTTTTAAATAAACCGCTTGTATAGCTCTCCAAGAGAATTTAATCTCTATTCAGGCGCTTCGCGTGCGCCGCGGGGCTCGAGCCCACGACCCCGGCAAGACCTTGGTCGGGGCGAGCGCCGCAACCGCTGTGGGCCAAACCAGGCTGGACATTTCTCTTCTGGGGCGAGTGGCGTGCGTCCGCGTGAAACCGCCGCCAGCGAAGCCTTCAGCCGCCGCCGCCGAAGCAGCAGCAGCCGCGGCGAGGAAAAAGGCCCGAAAAGCGGCGTCTCGCTCTCGGTATTATCGGCGCGGAACCGTCTTCGTCCCAGAGGCGGCCGCTTTCGCGAGCGCGCGGAGCGTAGGCTCTCGCGCGCACGCACCTGGCCGCATTCCGAAGACGCCGGCGCCGGCGTCGGTTCACGCGAGACTTGCCGCTGCGTTTCGGTCTCGCACCGCGAACGCTCCGGCGCACCGCTTGCGAGAGAGAAGAGGGGCGCGTCGACGTAATGCCTCGCGCGACGAATCGCTGAGCCGCCGACTCCGCGCGGAATCGCTGCTGGAGTCGCAGCCGCGTCGGTCGGCGGTACTTACACGGGCCGGTGCGGGCCGAGAGACCTTACGGGCGCCCTCGACGTTCGGCAGCCGGGTCCGTCTGACCGCAAACCGCCATTTCCGACGCGCCCCTCCGAGCGGCTGTTGACCGCGTGCACGCTGTCTGGCGCGTCCGCAGGACGCTTTGACCGACTGGCGGTTTGCTCCCCGGCTCCAGCGCGGCGTCGACCGCCCGCGCGAGCGCGGCGCGGCGCGGCGCGGCGCGGCGGCGAGCGGCGGCAGCTTTCTCTGCAGAGGCAAGAGCGGCTGTGCCGATCGAGTGTCTTCGGCGCTCTTCGGTGGCTCTGCGCATCGGCGCGCGGCGACGCGGCGACGCAGCCTAGTCGCGCTAGCCGCTTCGTGAGAGACGCCCCGAAGACAGTCTAAGCGGCGTCGCCCGCCCGCCCGCCCGTCCCCCGGCTGTCTTGTGTCCCGCAAGTATGGCCGCCGTCGGTGACGTCGACGGCGGGTGGGCGTCGAGCAGCGGTGACGGTGAGTTCGGCGGCGGCGGAGAGAGGCGGGGCAGGAGAGAGGCGAGAGAGAGGCTCTGACCTGGGCCGGCTCCAAACGTCGCGGATGGCGGGCGAAGAAATTATGTCCAACTTCTACCCAATGAGCAACCGCCGCGTTCAAAGAAATAATTTGGTTGCACTCCAAAATTTGTCGGTACTTTCGGATTTTGCCCCAGTACTAAGATTTAGCGGATCCCCCTCCCCAAGAAGGAAATCCTGGCTCCGCCTCTGGCGTGCGGCATCAGCCGATCAGCGACGGCTGCCGCATCGCCAGGGGTGAGGTGGGGCGGGCCAAGTCAAAGTTAAAGCTCGGGAATTGCCAGTAATATAAAAAATATAACAAGTATGTGTATAGCGCCACGTGGAAACTTAATCCCCATTCAGCGCTTCACGTATGCAGCGAGGCTCGAGCTCACGACCTCGGTCGTTGCACACGTTCGCCTTGACCTTGGTCGAGCCGGCACCTTAACCGCTAAGCCAAACCAGCGCCGGAGTTCACGTTGGCTGCGGTAGGCCGGCGACAGCAGCACCTGGGGTGCACCCTCGAGTTTGCGGCTGATCGCTGGTGGCCGTCGCTCAATGCGCCGCCACCGCCTCCACGGCCGCGCCGCGGCGGCGCTTTCGGGTCGCAGTCTCGGCGGCGGTGGCGCCGGCGGCGGCGATATCGGCAGTCGCTCGTGGATGCTGTCTGCCGCCGACCGGTTAGCTGACGTGGCGCCGCGGTACGAAGTCGAGGCAGCAACAGGGGCGGGCGCGCTGTTTCTCGACAGGGCTGCCTAAGTGACATCTGCAGAGATGAGCGTCGCGTCGCGGAAATCCCGCCGCCTCCGGTTTCTGTACATTTTCTTTCTTCGCCTTCCGCTGCCTCCATCGCGTAGGGACACGTCGATCGCACCCTCGCTCCGTACTCCGCTGCTGCTGCGGCGGCGGCTACGGCGGCCGCCGCGGCGGTTTGACTTTAGCTGGGCAGGTGAACGCAGCTCACGTGGAATCGACGGCTGGCGGGTCTTTCCTTGCGCAACGGCACGTGCATGCCAAGTGGATTAGCTGCGCGCGCCGCGGAGGGTAGCCACGCCCCCGCCGAACGTCGTTGCGTCGTCTAAGCTCCGCCGCAGCAGCCCCGGGTTAAGGTTTGTGAGCGACCGAGCGTATTCCTTTAACCGACTAGCTTCAGCACGGGGGGGGGGGTAGGGGGAGCCGGGGCAAGGGCAGGGGTCTCAAGCCACCCACGGCCGTATAGCTTCACCACTTTTTCAAGCCCGCCCAAAGGATGACACCGCGTCCACGATCTATGCTAGGAAGATGTCAGCAAGCTACTGGCCGAGGCGAGCTTTCTGCTCCGCTCTAGTCGCCGAGCGGAAACGAGCGGGTTTGGTCCAGCGATTAAGGTGCTCGCCCCGATCAAGGCCTGGCTGAGGTCGTGGGCTCGAGCCCCGAGGCACATGTGAAGCGCCCGAATAGAGATTAAGTTCTCTCGGGGCGCTATACAAATGAAATATAATATTTATTTTTTTTTTCGCCACGAGCGAGCACTTCTTCCTAGCGCGTCTCGTGGTCGACGTTCTTCTCGTGCGACACTTCCCTCAGTTCAACCGCGCAGTTCTTCCGCGAAGTTCTATTTCTAACGAGCTGGTCTGTTGTACTCTTCTCCCCGGCGGGGTGCACTACGCACGCTCTGCTTTTGCGCTTACTACGCTCACGCCCGAAACGGCCCGTCCGGTCGACGAGCGCGTCGATGTCCCTCGCGCGCCGCGGCCCTTATTAGCGCGCGGCATCGCGCCGTCTCGCACCGACCGACCGACCGCCCGCGGTGGTTGGCGCCATTAGTCGGCGCAGCAGTAGCAGCCGCGCGGCGTGTCGCCTGCGGCTGGCCGCGCGCATCCTGCTCGGCAGCCCGGCGCGTCGGCGCCGACCGCCTGCGCCACCCAGGTCCGGTCGCGGTAAGAGGTAGAGCATTCCATTCACTCCGCCTACGCTGCTATACGGTTGGGGGGAGGATGAAAGACACGGGCTAGTCGGAAAGCTCAAAGCTGCGGCGCAAATGGCGACCTCGAGCGGGGGTGGGGGGGGGGGCGAAGCGGGTGGGGCAACAGGACAGGTCGCGATTCTGACGCAAGGTCTCGCGGTTGATTCGCTTCCGATTCGCACACCGCAACGCGCGCAACGCGGACGCGACTAGAGCCAACTGGAGCCGGAGTGAACGGTGGCCGCAAACCTTGATGCTGCCGCTGCCGGCTGCGACCGACCGCGGCCGACCTTAAGCTGGTGCTCACGGTCGCAAGCTGACGTTGGCTAGTCGCCGGCAATCCATCGTCCGGGATCGTCCGAGAAAGCAAGAGCTATGAGCGAAGGCAGAGTCTTGCGTAATTGGAACAACTAACTCGGGGTTAAGTTGCTACCGATGAACCGACAAAGGAGCTCTGTACACTACCTTGATGTCTATTAATGATATGAATAACAATAAGTAATAGAAATAATAATAACAATAATAGCAGCAACGATAATATTAAACCCCCTGTTGCACCCTATGAGAACTAAATCTCTGTCTAAGCACTTTTGTATATACTGGAAAGGAAGCATGGATCTTATTACTTGCAATACCGTGCACAAATTGAGCCAGCATAAGCATATAAAGGACGATTCCAAAGAACAGAATAAATACTGTAACGAGCCTGGTTGCTTTTAATGTCGTCAAGTCAGGGAATGCTCTGATGTCAGTCGGCACGAATTTCGAGCATAGTCACTGGTGGCACTGTCCCTATAAGATTATAGTGAGGTTCATTACAGACATAGCAGACAACTCGATTCAGATGAGGGGGTGCTCCAATGGCAAGCCCGAGCCCTTAGTATTTCAGATAGGCCTCGGCCGGAGCAAAAGAATGAAGGGACCCACGAGGCTCATGGCAGACTTCTAGCAGGACTTTTCGTGACGTACTTCTCTAACGTCTGTGTGCACGCTCCGGCCACAGCCAGGAGAACAAAAAATAAAGTCACACTCTAACCATATGTCGAAAGCCTGCTAGATGCACGTTTCATACGACCTGGGTGAGACAGAGTGAGAAGATACATCAATACAAAGGTCTGCAAGTAGCAGGAGTGCAGGAAAAAGTAGGGAGACAGAGAAATGAGTGAAGGGGTGAGGAGAGAGAGAGAGAGAGAGAGAGAGAGAGAGAGAGAGAGAGAGAGAGAGAGAGAGAGAGAGAGAGAGAGAGAGAGAGAGAGAGAGAGAGAGAGAGAGAGAGAGAGAGAGAGAGAGAGAGAGAGAGAGAGAGAGAGAGAGAGAGAGAGAGAGAGAGAGAGAGAGAGAGAGAGAGAGAGAGAGAGAGAGAGAGACAGAGAGAGACAGAGAGAGACAGAGAGAGAGAGACAGAGAGAGAGAGAGACAGAGACAAAGGGAGAGACAGAGACAGAGAGAGAGACAGAGAGAGACAGAGACCAGAGACCAGAGACCAGAGACAAGAGTCCAGAGACAGAGACAGAGACAGAGACAGAGATAGAGACAGAGACAGAGACCAGAGACCAGAGACCAGAGACAAGAGTCCAGAGACAGAGACAGAGACAGAGATAGAGACAGGGACCAGAGACCAGAGACCAGAGACAAGAGACAAGAGACAAGAGACAAGAGACAAGAGACAAGAGACAAGAGACAAGAGACAAGAGACAAGAGACAAGAGACAAGAGACAAGAGACAAGAGACAAGAGACAAGAGACAAGAGACAAGAGACAAGAGACAAGAGACAAGAGACAAGAGACAAGAGACAAGAGACAAGAGACAAGAGACAAGAGACAAGAGACAAGAGACAAGAGACAAGAGACAAGAGACAAGAGACAAGAGACAAGAGACAAGAGACAAGAGACAAGAGACAAGAGACAAGAGACAAGAGACAAGAGACAAGAGACAAGAGACAAGAGACAGAGACAGAGATAGAGACAGAGACCAGAGACCAGAGACAAGAGACCAGAGACCAGAGACAAGAGACCAGAGACAGAGACAAAGAGAGAGAAGACCTGAAAGGAGCGTTAGGGGGGAAATGGGTACTAGCCCACCCTACCTATAGTTCAAAAGATATGTCAATTGCATCTCTGTTCCATTCAAGACACATTGGCAGGTTGATGAAGTAGCAATGACTGCATACAAGTAACACATGCTGGGCAACAGTGTTTCTGCTTTTCTGACGATTTTTGTTGTCACATATTTCTGAGTCTTAGTTGTCAGGTACCACAGAGAATTGGCTGACTCTGCTGCTAAAGAGATAAATATGCCACCTTCGAGCTTATACTTCGCATTCCTATTTAAAGAACTCACATTAAACAGAATTTAGCAAGCAAGGTAAAGCAAGACAATTTAGCTGTCGAAGCATACTTTCGAGTTTTGAGCTGTGATCGACAGCACAGCCCTGCCTTATTTATTGCTGGCCAGTCAAGGCGACCTTTGAGGGTGAATATAGAGCTCCCGACTACCATTACCTCAGCTCAGCTCCTTAAGAGTAAACCTATACATTTGCTGCTCCCACTCATTGACATCGTGTCAACTTCCGATATAGCAGCAGCAGCACCAAGTCGCCTGTGTAGCAAGCACACCGAGGGGCGCATGAGCAGCTTGAGCAGCAGCAGAAGCAGCAACAGAAGCAGCAACAGAAGCAGGAGTAGATGCGAGAGCAGGAGCACGAACAGCGGGAGCAGTAGAAGCTATTTCTTAGTACTCTTGCATTGCAACACTCACTCATGCCTTATCCAATGAGTTATGCTATCCCCTGCCGAGAAATGTGACGGATGACACAGAAAGTGTGGCCCAGCTGATTGACCGCTGTCGGACTCAGTCCTTTCACTCAGCAGCTTATCCAGAATTTACCAGGCTTCTCAATTTTTCAATCCTCTTCCGGGTCCATTCATCTTTCTTTTGCACGGAGAATCAAGGCATTGACTTAGCCCGGTTTGTTGCGGCTTCCTTTAAAGCATATGCAAACAAGTCTCTAGACAGAGATTGAATTTTCTTAGGGCGATATGCACCCGTCCTACTATAATTGTAATTAGCTCAACTGCTTGCTTCAGCACTCTTGCTGATGCACGTGCTGCTACTTCTAATGTAATTGCTACCATGAATTTAATAAAGACAGCTAGAAAGAGACAGAAAGACAGAAAGAGACAGAAAGACAGAAAGAGACAGAAAGAGACAGAAAGACAGAAAGAGACAGAAAGAGACAGAAAGAGAGAGAAAGAGAGAAAGAGAGAAAGAGAGAAAGAGAGAAAGAGAGAAAGAGAGAAAGAGAGAAAGACAGAAAGACAGACAGTGAGAGAGAGGGAGAGGGAGAGAGAGATAGGGAGAGAGAGAGAGAGAGAGAGAGAGAGAGAGAGAGAGAGAGAGAGAGAGAGAGAGAGAGAGAGAGATAGGGAGGAGGGGAGGAGGGTGGGATATTTAAGCTGATTCAACAGTCTTTTTTGTATAGCAACAGAAGAGCCTTTACGGCTAGCACCACGGCTTGCAGCCATGACGAAGGATCGCCCACCACAGGATTTGAACCCACGACCTCGGGGCCGACCAAGCAACCTCCTTACCTAGTGAGCCATCACGGGCTCACCAAGATTGAGAAGACTGAGACTGAGGAAGAGGAGGAGACTTCGAGACAGAGAAGATAGAGATGAGGTCGGTCTGAGAGAGGAAGAGAGGGATGGGGAGAGAGAGGTAGATAACAATATATATATATATATATATATATATATATATATATAGAGAGAGAGAGAGAGAGAGAGAGAGAGAGAGAGCGAGCTAACGGGAGAGATAAAGAGACGGACAGTGAGTTAGAGAGAGAGAGAGAGAGAGAGAGAGAGAGAGAGAGAGAGAGAGAGAGAGAGACAGACAGACAGACAGACAGACAGACAGACAGACAGACAGACAGACAGAGAGATAGAGAGAGTGATAAAGAGAGCCATGCAGCGCTTCACTCCTTTGTCATCTGTACCTCTGCATTTGTCTTTTCTGTTTCTTTGCTTCTGTCTCTCTGTCACTGTTGCTTTGTCTCTGTATCTATGTTTCCGACTCTGTTTCAGTCTTTCAGTCTGTATGTTCTTTTGGATCTCTTGATCTCTCTGTCGCTGTAGCTACCTCTCTGTTCGTCTGTCTGTCACTTATTGCTAGCTCATTGGTACTCTCAATCTCTGTTCACAATCTCTGTCTGTCTGTCTGTCTGTCTGTCTGTCTGTCTGTCTCTCTCTCTCTCTCTCTCTCTCTCTCTCTCTCTCTCTCTCTCTCTCTGTCCTCATTGCAAGTGCTTTCTCCCTCTGATGTCTCTGTCTCATAACTTTTCTGTTCTTCTGTCCTCAACTCAAGCCTTGCTTGTAGCCACGTCAGTTTTTCTTCTATAATGTCTTATTATCTGGCTACTCTCTCGTTACTTGCCACATTCAAGCTTTACCAATGCGTCCAGGCAGTGATACGTTTAAAATGTCGTCGGCTTTCCATGTCCATGCCTATTTATTGCCTGCCATCCAAGGTCACCAAGCACTGATCTTTTGTCTCCTTACTGTCCCACTTTTTTCTGAGGCAGGACAATGCTGACATGCGCTTGACCACAGTACGGCAGTGCTTCTATCCAGCATGAAGGATCGAGTCACAGTTCGGCTTGCTTTGGCATGGCCACCAGGATTTGGAAAAGCTGGCAAACTCTGGGCGATCTGCTTGTATGGGCATGCCACAGGACCGTCCGACTAGTTAATGGCAAGCTTCTTCTAGGGACGTGATATCTGATTTTATCAGCGCAGCAGGGATCTCGGAGGGAAGTGGAGACAGTGCAGCAGCCTTGGACCAACAGCAGCATCTGGTGCCACCCAAACACCCAATTACGGTCTACGATGTCATGCCATCTTCAGTGTCATGGCGTCTTGTCTGCACTCTGACTCGATGCATCTGCTGACGAGCTGCAACAGCAGCAGGAGCAGCTGCAGCAGCTGCGACTGCCGGCTATGCGACGGCCGCTGGGGCCTGGCCGTGCTTTTTGCTCCTCGTGCCTTTTGCCCTCCTACTCCTCTTGAGGAGCTTGTCCTTGTTAATGTGCTGCACAACTTATCTGTCACAATCACTCGCTGGCAGAGTGGTGCGAGTTTTATTTCGGGAGAAAGCGAAACCTGAGATTCACTATTTTGCATTTCCTCCGCATGCTCTCCAGCAGCTTTCGAAGCAGCCGAAGAAGGTCAGGGACATGTGACCGGGTGTTACCGCTGTCGCTAGGGAAAGGTAGTTTGCGCCCCAAACATGTTGCCTGATCAGAATTTATCGCTTTAGAATGCTGCAAACACTCACAATTAAAGTGAAATGTAACCATAAGCACTCAGAGGCTATCTTATAGCCAGCAGTCAGCCTTAATAGCTCAGTAGGAGGATAGCCCGGTTGCCAGACTAAATCCTGTTTAAGCTGCTGCCATTGCCTGTGTCAATTGTTTATCATGCCCCGTCGGTAAATACCTAAC
>WPIO01000003.1:1825000-2285000 GCA_009760855.2 Cristatella mucedo | reverse complement strand
ACTGGAGCATAAATATTGTATGCAGGTATGTAGATTATACAAAATGAGGAAGTTATCAGCTGCTGTTTTTCACACACACATATATATATATATATATATATATATATATGCATTTATATAACTCCATGTTTACGTTTACATAAACTTTGATCTATTACGGAAATGAACCATTTCAATTTCAGGCTCAAGTAAACAGGCTGATTTTTAAGCAGCCTTGTAATCAAAATGCATATCTTTTAACACATGCTTAAAATGATGAAATTTTGTAGCAAGATCCGCCAACAGCTACGAATAAGCGTTTCGATACTAAAAGCTACTTATGGTCAGTCACTGGTTTAGACAGAGCTTTACGAAACACAGTCGTTGGTTCAAAGTTAAACATAAATTCTGAGTACACTCAATTTTGAAATTGAGCACAAATCCTAGAACAGAGGATACTCGCCTTAAGGATAATGGTAATCGCGGAAGCATATAGCAACAAAAATCGTGAAAGCATATAGCAAAACCTAAATTTTAATACATAATTTCAGATTTTAAAAGTACATAGAATCTATAAAAGCTATCCATGCTCTCTGTTTTTTTACAGTCTCTTCAAAAATACTGTACAGTAATTATAGCCCTATGGTTCACAAGAACCACTACTAGAGTACAAATCCTAATAAAGAATACTCTGGTTAAATTTTAAATAATTGAAAGTTAGGATACCTTGTACAATTTTGAGTTATCATTGTTATCAGATAGCTTCTTACAACTATTCAAACAAAGGAAGACATTTAAGTACAAATCCTTCATTTTTAGGGGAAATGGACTCATGTGAATTATATAGCATATCAAGAATAGCGTCAGTATGTTATGGATTTAAAAAACCTAATATAACAATCGATTGTTGTGTGTCCCCAGCCTCCAGAAAGTGAGAATTAAAGTAGATTTGAGAAACCCGAATTGCAAGGCGAATGGCTAAATAGAGTCCAGACAAACTATAAGAAACTTCGTGGTTGATACTGACATGAAGCACCAACACAAAACTCATTTGGGGTATTCTAAATAAATATAAAGAGTCATAAAATGGGTTTGATCATGCCTTCAAAGAAAAGATGACCAAACAAGTAGCCGATGTACTTGTCCGGTAATGCTGCAGTCGTGCATATTTTATAACCTTCCTCAATGATCAGCAGCTACTCCAGCAGTTCATCGCACCGTATTTTCACTAAGAAGTTTTCTTCGTCTGAACAGGCATAACAAAGAACTAATTTTAATTAATTCAGAGAATCATCATAATTATATTGCAATACTGTGGTATACCGACAAACGAGATACTGCGAGTTAATATCCTTTTAAAGAATTATAAGCAGCGTATAGAAATCAAGCCTTCTATCAGCAGGTTTTCCTAAATTTTATCACAGTCAAGTGTAATTGTGCAAACTTTACAGGGTGCGTATATTCTAATAGAATAAATGAATGAACTGGTAAACTATCATGACGCCTAAAATAAACGGAATGCAGATATCTAGGTAAAACCTTTCCGGATAGAAAATTAGGATGAATCGAGAGACTTTGCTTGTTTTGAGAGCACTCTATTTGGTCGTCCAATCGAACTTGACAGATTACTTTGGAAACTTCCACAATTCGTCGCCATTCGTAACTGCTGCATTTAGTTTGAGTTGCTAATGATTCAACTGAGAAAACGCTCACACGCGACACTCAGTGTTTCACAGTTGTTCCCCCAAACTCACGTTTTAAAATACGTTCCAAAGGTCAACAACAAAATATTATTTTACCGTCACTGCTCTTAAATCAATTTCATAATGATTGCAAATATATTTAGTTGCATATAAGAACACGCAGATTTTTTCAAATGCGTCTTTGCTTATCAAGTACCTTGATAGATCCAACATCTTGGTCGTCATACATTCCCCACCAAAAATAATGAAAAAAGTTAAAGAATGGTATCTTGACAATTTTTCCGTCCGGTGTTGTCACTGAAAAGCGAAAAATGCAATATGTTGGTTCAGTATTTACTTTTACGGTATTAGAAAGGCAATACGAATATTTTTTCTATTGCACGCTAATTTTTTGCTGTCTATATTTTGCATCTGTGCTTTAGCTCTCTGACCTCTGGCCATCGTTTCCCACAGAGAGCTACGATGCTAAGGTTTCATCCTTAAACGTGGGCCAGTCTAGAAATCATTCATATATCGGGTTGCATCAAAACAAAATCGTACTTCTGATGAACTTTCTTATCTTGACTATTTCCTCAGCTGACTTGCATCGCAAATTTAAGAATCAAAGCTCAAATTTTCCGTCACGTGGCATACAATAGACATTTAAATAAGAAATAACACAATAGACATTTACAATAGCCCCCTCACTAGCCTGTGGCTCGGCAGTTTCCCGACAGACTTGCAATACCCAAATTCAGACAGCCGTAGCTTTGACTTGGAATGCATGTTTCAGACTGTTCTTTTAATATTTTTATGCCAGCATAACAAGCCTTACCTGACACGCCTTCTTGTTCAAATGGCTCTCATAGGTCTAGCCTGAGACGCACTCTGGCACTTTCAAACTAGAATTAATTTACTGTCGCTCAAATTTAATGCTTGACCCTCTGAAATTTGTCTATTACAGACGGTTATATATATATATATATATATATAGTTATATATATATATATATATAGTCATAGTTATATATAGTTATAATTATATAAATATATATATATATTATTACAGACGATTTTAGCCTTATAGGGCTTTTTTCTGGCAATATTTTATGTGATTACAGCTAAGCCGGAAACTTGGCCTGGCACTGCCAAACAAGGATTCGCCTAATAGATAAGAAATACTGCTTCAAACTTGTAAGTCATTGAATACTAAAGAAAGCAGTTTACACAGAATCTGAAAAATAGCAATTCGTACCTTATTGGAATTATCAGACTAAACTGACAACAAGAATTGTCTCAGCCGGTTGCCTAGTAGTTTTAAAATGAGATTGACTTGCCGTGACAACCATATAAAAAGCGAGGATAACATTTGAGCTATTATCGCAAATAACCTCGGGACTAATACTGTTAAGTGGCCTTAAAGCCTACTGGCATGCCACGTAGCGTAAAAATGCGTCAGGCGCTGCCTTTGTAAGCCCTTCGACTGACACGTTGATCGGGGATCTTCATTATACTAATATAGTTATAATAAGGCAATGCAAGAAAACCTCATTGAACTTTAATCAATAAATTTTGAAAACAGGGATCATTGAGACATGTTCTGTGCACTCTTTCGTATGCTAAAAGTTAAAATAGATCTTGGTGCAGACCTTTAAGGAGCTTTGAAAACCTTATATAAACCTGTACTGTTTTTATAAAAAAAACTTTTTAGAATTTTTCACTCGAATTGAGAACATTAGCATTGTATGGCATCATTTTAAAACTGTAATTATAGCAAACTATATATGAATAAACACTAGGTCAAGATATAACCACCATACTGTAAACTTGAAATTATAGCAACTAGAGCCTGTATATAGCCACTAGAACGCGGTACAAAGTATAAGCATCTTTTTCGTCACGAAGACCTCAGCGTATCACAGTTTTGTCAGGTTAGCACATGTCGTCAAACAATTATCGGCATTCGAGAGATGTTTTTAGTTCCTGTTAGACCTCCAGCTTCATGAGCAACACGTGTGAGGAAAACTCTGTAATTAAGTAGCTCACTATATCTGTCAACAAACTAAAATTGTGCAAGGGATTCTTGAACGGTGCTGTGTCAGTTAGATTATCAGAAAAAACTTGTATGATCATAATAATCAAGGTTAATTAATTTTATTTGTTCATCCTCATTTCCATACAAATGGTTGGCACCAAAAGTTGTCGGTTATTTTGCGCAGGCACGATCCAGACATAGCCCCCTAAAATGAGCTCAGCTTTCCGTTTTGTTTTACCGATAACGCTTCTCTTTAACATTAGACTAGACTCTAACAGATTAGTTTTTAAACCGCCACGCAGCATCTTCCCATAGCTGCCATTCTGTTCCAGGTGAAGGTGAATACAGCTGAATGCTCGTGTAAGCCCACACTCTTCGTGGGTAATTCAAAACTGCATGAGCACATTTACGGGTAGTTGTGCTACAGCGTTCTCATTATAGAATCACATGCATAAAATATTGTAAGCCTTTTGGAGTGTGACGCATGCTGCATTTACATAGACTGACATTTTAAGGGAAATACATACATAACTGCGTATAAAGCAGATAGGCAGGTACGCGTAGAGCGTTTCGTGCATTTCCATTACATTGAACCTGGAAATCTTACTAAACTAGGTGTATGAAATAGACTACTATTAGATTGCGCCACATCTTGCCAAGCTGCACTGACTCAGCACCAATTAGTGCAGAGACTTCAAGATCCTTTCAGTCATTTCTAGATCCCCTCATATTCTCTGGCTGAAGCCTGCCAATCCGAATGACTGATCAATTATAATAGGCGTCGTACCGTCGCTTGGATGATTTAAATCGTTTTCCTGTGCCTCGAGCCTACCTCGAATCCTTTGTAGAACTTGAATTTATTTAGTTGGCTCCCAAAGGCTCGAACTCACCCACGACAGACGTCGCAACTTCTCCTGAATTGATTGAATTTAAAACAAGTTTCAAATCTATTGGCTTCTCACAGCATTCGCTGCGTTTGTGAATAGCCCTGAGTGTACTTATGCTTGTTGACGCTGTGCTTGCTGTCACTAACTGTGCTGTCATGCTCCCTTTAAGGCATACAGTATGTAAACTGCCTAAACATAAATTTAGTTCTCAGACGGCACTATTGAAATTAATTGGAACTATGGATACGATTATGATATACAATATATATCTGCGGCATTAACTATTGCATTTATTAGGAAGAGGCTGAGCCGTGGTGGCGCACTAGATAAAGCGGTTGCTTTCACGACCTCGGTCCCGAGATCGTGGGTTCGATTCCTGCAGTGGGCGATTCTGTATCGTCACTGCAAGCGGTGGTGATAGCCGTAAAGGCACTTCGGTCGCTATACAAAAAGAGGCTGTTTAATCAGCTAGCCTAATACTGATTATTATATAGATGTAAGCCCAATTTAATAGTACAATACATACTAACTATTTTCTCAGATTATAAAGTAATTCGCCCTTTAAAAAAGAGAAAAATATTGCTACAAAAAGTTTACAGGATGTCACAAATTGACTTAAAATTAGAAAATACAAGCTGATGTAACAGCATCTTTTGTATACCAAAAAAAGAACCTACGGCTGTCTCCATCGCTTGCAGTGGCAAACAATATCGACCACTGCAGGATTTGTACCCAGGACTTCTGGACAGAGGTCGTGGGTTTGAGTGCATCTTGTTTATTTAATTATTTCAAGAGTACTTGTTAGCAAGCTGTGCACAACTCAGCTTGTAGGTTTGATTTCTGCAGTGGGTGGTCCTTTATTGGTCACTGCAAGTAGTGGTGATAGCCACTAATGCTCTCCTGATGTTATACGAATGATGCTGTGAAATTGGCCAAAATTCCATCTTTTTTTTATCTTAGCAATATCTAGATAATTCGTGCGAATTTTCTGGTTGTTGTAACGTTAAGCTAAGCTAGTTTGAATGTGATTGAATCAAGCTGTTCCCCAGTCCTTTCCGAATATACAATAAACAAACAAGTTATCTACTTCATGCTCACATTCAATTATGGTTATATTTATGGTACTACTAAGACGGTGCTGCAATGACGAGTGTCTATTCAAAATGTTTGGGGAAAACTAGCAGCTTGCATCCTAAGGTAAAACATCTCATCTTACATTTGAAATGTATACACTGTCTCACCAGAATAGAATTGTTAAATAGTGATGAGCATGGTTTTAATCACAAGATTTATTAATTGCCTAAGTAAACACACCATAGATTATCTCTAAATGGAACGGATTAGCAATTAAGAGTCGGACCTGGACATTCAGCTATAGTGAAAGGCAGGTGCCTGGTGACTCTATGCGGCTGAGCTTTCGTAAAACTACAGGCTACTACGAATGGTCCGAATTTTCAAATTGACTTTTGTGTTCCCACGATTGTTTCCGACTACGCTCTAGTCAATCTAAGAAATTCAAATGTAAGCGATCGAGCAATTTGGTAGATGGTGTCCTTACAAACAAGTCACTAAATTAACATTACTTGGTCATCCTTAAGACATTTGTGGCACTATTATGATGGCTAGGATGATTTATATAACACAAATTTTCAGTTGATACAATTTTTTATTTAATAATATTCAATCTAATGTCCAATTAAATATTTAGTATTCATATAGAGATGAAAAAAGAGCATTCACGTAATTGCAGCTTGAAATTTAATTGTAAGTTTAATATGATGTACTATTTGTTTTCTGTAAAATAGAGCTTAGAATATTGTAATACTTATTTTATTTTCTACCTCTAAAGATTTACAAACATCATGAAACCATTACTTTAACAGTGCATGTTAGTAAGGCTTGCGCTAATGTTATCTCGAGCGACTCTCAGGCTCATCTATAATAAACAGTTAAATTTAGCCTAGATTTCTTACATGCATAGCTGAGTATCGCATAATTTTAGAAAAATTTACGTTGCTTTCTGCGAAGTCTTCGTTGACTTGCCTCAGATGACAAAATATAACTACATCCTCACAAACATGGTTTTGACCGGCAACCGAATGGAATCCGTGGTCTTACTTTTTATAGGTGTAGTTATAATATATTAGGGAGCAGTATTACTACGTCAAATATTCTACAAAGCTACTCTTGCATCAGAAAAGGAAGTTGTCAATGATCTATATGTATTATAGCGAAATAGGTCCGATGTGATGCACAGTAATTAAAATGCACTGACCACGATTTTAAGAAGTGCTAGAAGCAGCGAGATACGCAGTGAGCCAAAAAGCTGCATCGTCGTGGCGTCATTGTGCTTTGTGCGAGCCTTGTGAACGAGGTTATCAGTTTATTATTTTGACTCGAATTGGCGTAAAGTGCTTTCCGGATTGACGCTGCTCAGACTTTCTTTGCAAAATACAGTAAACTGGTCATCCGGTTAAACATACGACAGCATTAAAATGCGACAGGCATAGAAAACACTGGGGCCTCTGTTGGCCTCTGTATTCGCCCATACCTGCTTGTACTTTTGAGCCGATCACGACCTCATCAACCAAGAGTCGTGACACGCTTGAGCAGCATCCAGTGAATGTACCTGGCCGAGCAGATGCATAGCTTGGGCACGTTCCAACCCGAACCGTAAGTACGTACGCGCCAGCAGATAAGTTGTAGCACACGCCTTCCACTAGAATAGACAGCCATGATAGGCAGAGTATGCAATCACCAGACAGCAGATAGGTTTATACGGGCGGCACGCTTACTTACACGTTCTTGTTCGATCGCTGTTCACTAGGTATGGGAAAGATGGCAAAAATTTTCCGAGTCCAAGCACCATCTCAACTTTAGGACTGCATTCTGTGCGATTTACGGTGACGAACCTAAAGGAGGGGAGTCGCCAGCTCTGCAATACGGATCAGGTGCTACTCCAAAAGTCAGACAGTACAGCAGTTACTGTGGTTGTCGTGACTCACTGATCTATTATAGTGGCTTTCGAGTTATGGGAAATATAGCAACAGCACCGCAGTATAAAAATCTTAAAGAAGATTGCCTATTGCATAAGAAAATATCTCTCTCGCTTATGTTCTATATTCATCACTGAGCGATTACCACCGACTGCAGTGTGAGCTGGCATTTAGTCCAGATATCCGCGTCGTCGATAACCATTTGACTAGTAGAGCAGTGTCATTCCTAGCCTTTGTATAAACCATTGACTGAAGCATGAAATGTGCAGACCCACACTGTAGTGACTTCATTTGAGGTTTTGTTGCAACAATATACATGTATAAACATAGTAAATTTCCAAATGAAAGCGGTATTACTTGCAGTCCATTGCTTAAATTAGATGTACAAACCTTCACCTACAGGGTCTTGTAAAATTTATTTTAAAATATCAGAAATGTTTTTATCCGAGTCAAACTATTAAAATCTCTGTGAGTGAAATAGTTTTCTTGAATCTGACCGTCGATATGCCGAATTTCAAATGACTAGAAGTTGTGTCAACAGTTAAGAGCAGATGGAGTGGCAAACTAACTACAAATCCTGATGCCTGCTCACATTCTTTCTTAGCTACTATGCATGCATTTACTGCACGTAACTCACTAGGGTACTCCACACTGCGACTCCTTAATAAGGTAAAACATTTAATACCACTGGTTATGCTTCCTGGATTGCTAATATTGAATATTAGAGTCGTTGTAAGACCCTTAAATTTGATTAGCATTTTTGGCAAATTAGCTGTATGAATATAAATGTAAACCAATATTTCAGCTTTTTCTCGAAAGTTGAGTCGATCAGTTTATTTAGTTATTTAAAATTCAATATCTTTGTTTAAATTCTCTAATAAAAAATTTGCCGCAGAGCATTTGCACCAGAAATAAACGATCAGCTTACAGTGTCTATGTCCACAAAGGGGGAATGGAAAAAAATCACTGGGTTAACATGGCTCCGAAAATGTTGTCACGGGTTCGGTGGTTCGATCGTGCTTTCCTTTTAGCAAATACAAAGTACCTAGAACGAGATTGAAATTTCTGAAGACGCTATATAAAAGGTAATACTATTATTATCAGTATTATTATTACTGGGTAACGGGAACAATTTAGAGAGCTAACGGGGCGGCGGCGAAGGCGAAAAGCGCGCCCGGCGATCCGGCGCGAGATCGAATTCCACTTGCTGGAAAGGTGCTACTTTGTAGCACTTTGCTAGCGTTGGCTGAATTTTAGCGCGAACAAGAGCTGTTCGGAGGCGGACTAGAACTCCTTTGTCCTGCAGCAGTGAGCCAGAGAGGAGCGTCAGAGCGGTTAGAGAGCAAGAGCTTAAGAGCGAGCCAGGAAGCTCTGAGACCAGCGGTGGCGATTCGGCATTTAGAATTGGTCTGATACCCGCGGGAGCTGCTGGTTGACGTCGGCTGGCCTGTCAACATCGGCCATAACTCTGTCCAAAAAGAATCGTCTGGAACCTATTCGGCATTCAAGCTGAACAGAGGTGCCTACCAGTGGCCTAGGGACGGAATCAATTCCTTACCGTAATGGGCCATAGTGTCGGGCCCAATACCACTATGCTCTTGCCCCATTGTCTCAGCTAAGTATTTATGAGTCAAGCGACGCACGCTCTTGGTGTCTTATGGTCTATTGTCTTTGGTCCGGCTCTGCGCTTCGACGCCGTCGGACTCGTTTCAGTGAAAGCGAGGGTGGAGGGCAGGCTGTTCGCCGGCGATTGACGGAACAGGACGAGACAGCGCTAGGAGGATTCGGTGGAGTCCACCGAATACGGTCTTATCGCGCCCGAGCTGGCATTTTGTGTTTCTTTTGTGTTTTGTGTGTGCGCGCTAGCACGTGGTCTCGGCATAAGGATTTTCCGGTGCGAGCTAGGCGTAGTTGGCGTGTGTGGAGTCTTAGTTCTCCGGTTAGGGTTTAGGCTCCGGTTCGAGCTCTGTCTACTTGGGTCGTTCCCCATTTTAGATGTAAGCAGCTTAAGTGTGGAGACGTGTTTCCTCCGCAGGAGTGCTTGAGTTGGCGTGTGTGGGGTATTCCTTCCGCACAGGTGGAAACGGAGTCCTAGTTCTCCGGTTAGGGTTTAGGCTCCGGTTCGCGCTTCAGTGTGGAGAAGTATTCCCTCCGCAAGAGTGCTTAGGTTGGTGTGTTTGGGGTATTCCTTCCGCACAGGTGGAAACCAAGTCATAGTTCTCCGGTTAGGGTTTAGGCTCCGGTTCGCGCTCAGCGTGAAGAAGTATTCCTTCCGCAAGAGTGTTGGTGCTGTTGAGAGCGTGCGAGGCGTGTGGAGATAAAACTGAGCTAGACGCGCAGAGACTTTGTGCGCTTGCGAATAAAGTTCAGTAAAATCCCCAGTTTGCGTGTCTCGCTTTCCAATTCACGCCGCGGACTCACGACCCCCTTTAGTAACGGTAAGCAGGTTAGCGCCAGAAACGCTCGTTCGTGGCGGCCTGCTTATTTTGCGTAGGCGCGCACCGAACGGCATTAGGCGCTAGGCTACGCCGCTAGGTAAGCGGCAGGTCAAGCCTACTCCGCCGAGCCTTCGGCGTTACAACTTAAAATGCTACGACTGCCTATAGTACTAATAAGAAGTCTTCAATCACATGCAAGCAACTACTGTGGAGTTTCAAATCTGATTAAGGCATATTACCATGGCAAGGGTCAAAATATTTAATACATATTTTCGAATGTATGTAAATGCATGACATTTTGAAATTTCAGTAACAGCAACATAATTGAATCCTCATTTACAACTCCTCCGCATTTAATATTCTAATGTGTTTGCTGGTCAGTTATTCACCTCATGTGCAGCAAAAGTATAAAACTCGGTTCCACCTACTGGCCCAATCGGGAATAGCCTTGTATTGTATTACTTATGTCTCAGTCGAAGGCGCTTTTCAATAAGTGAAATATCACTTCGCTTTACCGACCTCGACCTTTTCATCCTGTGTGCTTTTCACGCACACCTGGGAATGGTTCAGAATCTATTCGCATAAATGAGACCTTCCATAATTGGCTTTGAGTATATTTTTTCCTTCAGCTCGCCGGTCTAAGCATCGACTTTACTTGCATCTGCGTGCTTTTACAAACATAAAACTCTGCACGACGCTTGAGGTTCTTTTGAGATTATGACACTGTCGGTGGATTATGGGCTGTTTTGATTTATTGCAGTGGTATATAAGTAACGGGCGGCAAAGGCCTGGGAGTCAGGTCGAGGACGCCGGGCGGACAATCGCTAACTGGCCAGCTGCGGCGCCCGTGTGAATAAACATCTTTGAGCCCGCTTCGGTGTTCTGCATGATATAGCGTACCTGCCGCTTAGAGAATGTCCAACTACATGTTGCACTAATGCCCACACTGATAGGCAGAGGTTCCGTATCAACAGAATTTTGCACTTAGGAAAATTTTTTTTTTTTCTTCTTCCTCTTCATTCTGCTGATTCTGCTTATGCATAGCATTGCCTAAGTGCGTGGGACATTAATTTTCATTTAAATCTGAGTCTGTAATCCAAAATAGCAATACATAAGTGTGTTTTTAAAAATATTTAGTTATCTCATAATGCATGCTAAAGTTACACAACTTTATTTTCTAAACCGTTAATGATTCATGATTTCACATTTAAACAATATTATTTTAGTTTAATCTTCGTGATATTGTCATTTATTATGAAAGCTCCCAAGCATTTCAGTATTACCACTGGACTTGGCACAGAGAATAGTTGACCATTAGCAGATTTCAGTGAAGTTAAAGATATTGATTCTGAGGTGAATATGAGGTAAAAGCCGCCTGAAATGATAATAACACAAAGATTACTGATCCTAAATTTAAAATACAATGTTTGTTTTCCATTTAATTTGAGTGATGTGTTCCAAATTTTAAGCTGGCTTGTATCGTACTAAGGTAGGAACAGCCTACTAACATTATAACCCTCAAGCACGCCTAAGCAAATCATACCGCTGTATGAAACCTTGCATGATTGACTGAACTTAAAAGGAAAATGCAAGCATTAACTAACATTCTTTAAAGATATTTTAGACATGAATAGCATATATTTATGAGAGTGTGATGTGTCCATACTATGTACATGGATATCAATGTGCTTCGGAGTACAGCAAGCACCCAGTATAGCGTCAGAATTCCCAGCAATAGCGTCCGTAATTTGTGATTCTTTATGCGAAAGCCTCCTAGAAAAAGCCCAAGTCAAAAGTTCACCGTCGCATCTTTAAGTGTTTTGGTCGTCCGTAGCCATCTTGTTGAAAATCGTGAAGCTTCAGAAGTTCTCATGACATTACAGCATTTCGCGAAAGACGTTTCTCACCCGTGTAAAATCACAAACGCCTACTTTGATCTTTCAATACTGTACTTGCAGTTATTGCGACGCTTTCTAGAATGTGCATATGCAATGAGTTAGAATATCCTGTAAAAGTTCTTAGTTTTATATTCATGTCAATCTGCAATTTTGTTTAGGTTTTAACTATGCGTATCAACGCAACACCAATTAAAAAAACTGCTAGCACCATGTCTGTTGATTGTTAACATTCTTGCTTTTTGCTTGTACGCAGTCTTAGGATTTCCTCGCTCATCGCTTACCCAAAATGTATGGAGCTTAGGATGCGCTTGTTAGTGCTTTACTTACTTAATCTTTTGGAATAATTTTGGCTCCTTACTGCAAGTCTTACTCAAAACAAATCTATGCTTCGACGGCTTTCGGGCATAGTTCTATTGGCAGTCAAACAATACTCGCAGGTATTCTTTAATCTTACCACAGATTGAGAACAGCTGGTCTGGAGGGTTAATAGTCTTCTAAAACTGGGAGATGAATTCACAAGACGAACTTTTATGAGACATTGAGGTGCCGCTAGGAATTAAGACAGAAAAGTTCTGTTGGGAAGTTTCTGAGGGCTTCAGCTTTCTCGTGAACTTCCTCGTGTGGCTCTTCTTCCTCAGTAACTTCCCAACAGGACTTTTCTTCGTTGACTCCTTGCTGCACCTCAATGTCTTTCGTAAGCTCGTCTTGAAATTCATCTCTCAGTTTCAGAAGACTATTAACCTTCTAGACCAGCTGTTCTCAACCTTTGGGTCTCCACCCGTTTGGCGATCGAACGACACTTTCACAGGGGTCGCCCAAGACCATCGGAAAACGCGTATTTCCATATTTTGCACAAAATAATTTTATGGTCGGGGGAGGGGTCGCCACAACATGAGGAACTGTATTAAAGGGTCGTGGGATTAGGAAGGTTTAGAACCGCTGCTCTAGACCGTATAACTGCTGCCCTCTTTAGCCAAGCATAAATCTGCTGCTGCGTTGCATTACTAACGCGATAGATGTGTCAACTGTCTCTGGTATTACCCAGGCACCTTGTGCTGGCGAAGAAGCTAGAGAAGCGATCTTCTACATCGAAATAAGAACTAATAGCTGCGGAACTAACCTGTATACAGGTACATGAAAGGTTGACGGCAAATATTAACACTTACGTATTTTGCACCAGGGATTCTTCTACGTTTCATCGAAGTATACATCATACGTGGCCTTCACTAACATGCATTGGCATGATCTACAGCAGTACATACTAGAGCATGCCTTGCGGTTACCAGTCTCGATCGCTGGGAATGCTTCATCAAGTTTGCACCTTGTAAACCTACGTGTGACACATACTGGCACTATTATGGTGGATACGTTGCAACTAATTCCTATTATGTAATCTGGATTCTCTCCATTACTTTTAGGTTCCTCAGGTCTAGTGAAATGCATGTGTAGTTCATCAGCCAAATTATGACTGCCAAGATTTATTTTATTCTTGGTTTTTCTTCTACTTTAACTCACCATATCTTCGAATATATTATTTCCACGACATGGATTAGTTATTCGCAGTTTAGACTTACTTTGAGTCGGGCAGTTTTGTGCTGCTCACGAAGTCGTAATAGTAGTTGTACACTACTTCTTGCGTTTAAATATATATATATATATATATGTGTGTGTATATGTAAATATATGTATATATATGTGTATATATATAAATAAATATATATATATATATATATATATATATATATATATATATATATGTATATATATATATATATATATATATATATATATATATATATATATATAGTATAATCCTACCTCATTGAATCTCCTGATCTAAACTACGTGCATGGACTTTTATACTGAGTTTTGAGCAATCCTTATCATTGCTAACTTCCGCTACGATCAGAAAGAATACTTGCATATGCTGTTGCGGCATCAGCCAGTCGCTAGTTTTGTTTTGAGGCTCAGCATCACCAC
Source organism: Cristatella mucedo (assembly GCA_009760855.2). Classification (NCBI taxonomy): domain Eukaryota; kingdom Metazoa; phylum Bryozoa; class Phylactolaemata; family Cristatellidae; genus Cristatella; species Cristatella mucedo. The sequence goes on along the minus strand of WPIO01000003.1, from coordinate 2,271,106 downwards.
TTCAACTCGGTTTTTGCCACACCTGGGCAAATTTGAGCAACTTTACAAGCGCTATGGAATCGGACTTGAATATTGGTGCAGAGTTATGCTAAGTGAGCGCATCTGATTTATATTTGGACTAGGCATTTTTTTCACCAGAATTGTGACAAGTATATCAAAATCTAAGCATGCCATACAAAGAGAGGAACTCGATTGAGTAATTCATCTGAAAAAACGATTACTTTCTCTTAGTCGAAAACCAGTGTGTTATTTAGTCTTTTTGAGCAACGAAACCACTCAATTTACCCTTTGATAACTCAGCCTTTAACTTCTTCACAATCAACCAAAATTAATCAGTTCTCTAAAAATATGCAGGCAGGGATAGCCGAGAAACGACAAGAAAATTTAAAATCACCACCAAATATGATATCATGAATCATGATAAGTCAGCTTTGGTTTCTTCATTGGATAGAGTTACAAAACACACACATGCCCACTTGCATTAATAAGTTAATTGTTATGTATATATATATATATATATATATATATTGTAATAGCAAATCTAACTGCTTAATTTTTATAACGACAGAAGAGCCCTAACGGCTATCACAGTCACTTGCAGTTGGCAATAAAGGATCGCTCACTGCAAGATTGGATTCAAATCCACGACCTCGGTCGCGAAAACCGAGCACCTTAACTCCTTGGATAAGTAGCTGTGGTAGGATAACCTATGCTGTACCTTACCATTATACGTACTGCATATATGTATACATTTAACTGCCAGCAATCTGGATATCTGTACCAGTTCTAAGCAGCACTGGCTTCTCTGGACAGATCAATCAGTGCACCTATGATATAATCTGTAGAGAATGTGAACTGAAAACAATTCGAGTGACAAATGGTAATGCCAAACAGTCTTTTGATAGATATTACTAAACATATATTTCTTGGCAGGCCTACTGGCCGTTATTTATAATAGCACAAATCACACAGTGAACATTTAAAATGTAATTGCAAACCTTTTGCTAGCAATTGTTGAAATACGAATAAAGGTATACCATCAACTACTTGTCAGAGTGCACGTACCTGCTGTTGAGTTGTAGTACGCCTGGAGACAAACCCTGTTCAGCAGACAGCAGGCGGAGCATTCTATTTGACTTCGAGCTCTCACGAAAGCTGTACCTCCGGGAAAGTTGCTTAGTTTTCCCTGACGTGGGTAGCTGAATCCTTGATTACAGTAAGTGATTTCTGAGCAAGAATCGAGCGCTGCAGACCAAAGAAACATGAACTCGTACACAAAGTGCCTCAGTGACGCCATCAAAGTTTCTCCTGCGGAGTCCGGTGCTCGCTCACTTGTAATACTAAAGGTTCATTCCTTGTTGGGACCCGAGGTATCAAGACACTTGTCTTGACTCACGACAGCACTTTGGTATAAATCGAGCAATCAGGATATCGATCTCTACATATTAAGCAAACACTGCCTTATTATAGGCACTGGTCACGATTGAGGTAACCACGGGAACAGCTCCTCTGGGTGGCTTGGTGATTAAAACGAATGCGGCAATTACATAAACTTAATATGTGCTTGCTTGATGTGGTTAGCGATTAGGTGCTAGCGCTTGCGGCGAAATTCAATTAGCTACCTGTTAAGAAATTGCACTGCACAATCAGTCTGACACTAGGGATCGACACTTGCCAAGTCTTACTAGGTTAAATATGCCCTCTGCTTAGAACTTGAGCGAACTACTGCTGGCTCACTGCTCAATCGCGGCTCAAGCACGTGCCTGCATGAATGTTCAAGTTTAAGTATGGCGTTGTAAAGTTTAAGGCTATCTAAATTACTCTGATGCGAACTTCCTTGTTTTATTTCCAGTCCCATCAGTAAAATTTATTCGGCATTCTCTCTTGCTTTTCTTCTGTTTAATGCCTTGACTGCAAGACACTCTTGAGCCGGCGGGGGGGGGGGTTCCTTTAGATGCATTTTCAAGTTAAATTAACACTGCCAAAAATGGCTAACTGGAAGATGTATCCGTAGGCTTCTATCGCCCACAAAATGCTTTAGCTGATTTGGTGCATGCACTCCAATAAAAATACAAGCCCATCTCACACAAAAAATAAATACTGAAATGTGACCGAGTCAGAAATTCACTAAAGTGAGTGAGAAGGATAACGACAGCAGCTCTGTGCATAAAAAGAACAACTGAAAGTGCAGAGCAAGAAAACAATACGGTCATAGCTATGGTATTATTCTTTTAGAATCATGTGAGCAATAACTCAAATTCAAGGCAACGTACGTTGGCTAAAAAGGAAGCATTACAATTAGTTTTAGCCATCAGTCGAAAATATGCGACAATTCAGACAGGTGACTGGGAAACGACGAAACCAGAAAGTAGGTATTCCTTTGGTCTTCCAAGTCTTTAATAAAGGTCATGCCAAACTATTCAGATGATACCGAATTCCGAGTTTTCAGAGTGGATGAAATAAAGGTAAAGACTCAAACTGATTAGAAATTATTACTAGGCACGTACAACTAACTGGAGTCAGAAAAATATGCACTAGTGTTGCTAGCCCGAGTATTTCAAATACGCTTGCAGCAACAAAATAATAAGGGAACCTATGACTTAGCTGCAGAACCTCAATAGGTTGGCTAAAGGATGGGATAATAATAATAATAATAAAGCAACTGTGTATCGTCATCGGAGAACTTAATAAGGATAGTATCAATACATTTGATAAAGCGCCCTTAGAGAACTCAATCCCTTTCTTGGCGCTTTAAAATTGCTGCAAAGAAAGCACGGTCGAATGGTTAGTCGTAGCATGCTCAATAAACAACAAGAATAACATGGTTAGGAGTGACGTGCACAGGGGGCAGCATGCAAGCTGTTTATTGGCCGCATGCACGGTGTCAGTACGCATATGCATATAAAGGACTGATCACAGCGACCCACTAAATGCAGTCATAAATAGATGCGCTCTTTCTGTGATTATGCAATGATGTGACTTAATCTCTTTCTAGGCACTTTAAATATGCTGCTGAGGAAGCATGATCTAGTGTTGGGCTTAGCTGTAGCATGTTCAATGACAACAAGCATAACATGGTCGAAGGTGACGTGCACAGGGTTAGCATGCAAATATGGTTAGTGGCAGAATGCACAGTTTCTGAACGCATAAGTACACATAGAGTGATCCCATGGATCCACTTAATGCTGGAATAAGAAATTTGTTTTTTTAAAGTAATAGTTTTAGTAATAGTAATAGTTTTAATGTGTTGTTTTGTTTTTTTCAGCTTTTTTAAATTTCGTCAAGTCAGTGGATGTCGTGACGCCAGTCGGAAGTGAGTTCCATGCTTTGTTAGTATACGGACTAAATGCTCGGTTTAAAAACGATTTGATGCTAGTATGAGGTATATGTATACCATTAGATTCCGAAAAGCGGGTGCTATAATGCTTAACCTGATGGAAGAATAGATCTGACAAGTAGTTTCGGGCGGAGGAATGAAGAGACCTAAAAGTAATTGAAAGAACCTTGAAGTCGTTGAGCTGCTTCACTGGGAGCCAGTGCAGGTCGGCGAGAAGTGGCGAGAGAAGTGGCGAGATGTGGTGCGACGCTCATTAGAGAAAAGCCTAGCTGCAGAGTTTTGCACCAAGTGTAAGCACCTGATTGCAAAGGCCAGCAGACAGAGAGCAGTGGGTTGCAGAAGTCGAGATGGGATTTCACGAATGCATGGACCAATTTAGAAATGGCATCACTGTCTAAGCAAGCCCGAAGTTTGACAATGTTATGTAACTTAAAGTAAGCAGACGTAACCATGGAGCTGATATGGTCATCTAATGAAACATCACTTTTGAATAAGACATCTAGTTTTCGAGAATATTCAACATGAAATACTCCAGCACAGCCGATTCTGAGCGCTAGGTTTTCCGATTTCTGAATCACTCTTAGTTTTTATGCAGCTAGCACTTTGGTTTTTTCATCGTTCAGTTTAAGAACGTTTGCTGCTATTCATGTGTGGATGTCATCAATAGATACAGCGCGGGAGTTTAGGGAATTCAACATTATGGAGAGCTTGCAGTGACTAAATCAAACGTGAAACCGGGTGTGTCATCTTCATAGAAGTGAATGCCTCGCAATCGCAGCGGCAAGAGGGAGAGTGTAAACCGTGAAAAGAACGGACCAGGCACAGAGCACTGATTTACCCCGCGATTCAGTGTTTCCTCGGATGAACTTTTTCCGTTCTCATCAATACTCTAGAACCTCCCGGGGAGAGAGGATCTCGGATACGTTTGACAGAACGAAGATGCCCTGCTGGTGGCGGCCCGGAACAAGACCAATAAGTACTCAGCGATTGCCCACTCTTTCCTATTGGCTGAATACCGTTCGGCTGGGGCTCATTGTTGGGACTCAGCAGCTGGTGGCAAAACAATGAAGCTTGCCCATCGTATTTTAGGCATTTTTATATAAATTGGGTGATCTGTAGCTCACTTTACGTTAGCTCCCCTTTGCAGTGTGCATTAATAACAATTCCAATGTAAATATCAAGGTTGAATTTAATTTGATCCCGATTTGGTATGTACATAATTAGAATTGCAATTATTTGCATTACAATATATTTGGATAGACTACTGATTTCGTTTTAATCTCCAGACACTTTTCAATCGGATATAAGTCTAGACAAATTTGATATCTGTAACTAAGGTAGACCAGGTTTATACATTTTAGATTGTATAGGACATATCTAAAGACGGATTTTTCGTCTACGGTTTTATTAAAAATATTTTTTCAATAGTTGAGTATAATATATTTTTATATTTTATAATAAGTTTCCCATAGTTGAGCATTCAAACACAAGCTACCACGTGCTCTGTCGAGTAAGTACTAACAAACTATCCCTAACGCAAGCAAACAACGTGCAAGCATAAAGAACCAAGGAAATGGCACTTATATACTATGAAATTACAAATATTTTAGCGTGTCCGCATTCACCAATACATCGCATACAGAAATATCCTACCTATGCAAAGGCTCAGACTGAAACACCAGAGCAAACACAAAAATGTGTACACACAAACGTACACACACACACACACACACACACACACACACACACACACACACACATACATACACATACACACACACACATACACACGCACACACACACATACACATAAACGTATGCACACACACACATACACATATACGTATGCACACACAATCGCGTGTGTTCTAACATGCACGCGCACAAACACAAACATTAAACAGTAACATAAACCGTAAATAATCATGCAGGAAATATAAAGACTTGAACAAGTGCAAGCCCTATACATAGATTGCATTCTGTAAAGGATATTGCATCTCAATATGTGACCTGTTTTGACCCAGTGCTTTAAATGCTCGCCTCTGACGTCCACTGTAAGGTTATTGCATTTGACGGCTGAGGTCATGGGATCGTGCCCTGTAGCATACCTTAAGCTCCTGAATAGAGATTAAGCTCTCTTAACGCGCTCTACAAATGAAATACATAATGTATACAAATTACTGTCCATTGACTGCCTGATTGACTTATATTACTGACTGACTTTAGTAATAACAATAATGCACTTGATGAAGCGCCCTCAGAGAACTCAATCTCTTTCTAGGCACTTTATATTTGCCGCAAAGGGAAACGCGATTGAATGCTGAGTAATATCATGCTTGATAAACAACACGAATAACATGGTTAGGGGTGACATGCACAGGGTCAGCATGCAAATGTGGGTAGTGGCAGCATGCACAGTGTCAGCACGCATAAGCACATGAAAGACGAATCACAGGGACCCACTAAATGCTGCCCTGAATAGGTGTGTTTTTAAGTTCTTTTTAAATGTGGTCAAGTCAGGGCATGTTCTGCCGCAAGTCGGGAGGGAGTTCCAGGCTTTGGAAGCATACGAACTGAATGCACGGTCTCTAAAAGATTTGAGGTTTGTACGAGATATTGGTAAACTGCTGGATTCCGAAAAGCCGGTGGTACGATGCTTGGCCTGGTGGGGGAGTATATCTGAGAGATAGGCTTGAGCCAAAGAATGAAGGGACCTAAAAGTGAGCGACAAAACCTTGAAGTCAATCTGTTGCTTGACTGGCAGCCAGTGCCGGTCGGCGAGAAGTGGTGTGATGTGGCAACTTCGACGCTCACGACATACAAGCCTAGCTGCAGAGCTTTGCACCCACCGTAAGCGTCTGATCGCACACGCCGGTAGGCCAGCAAGCACTGAGGATGCCCTCGGGTAACTGAACACCCTGCGTACGCCAATTGAGCGTGCAGCTCAAGACGTTCGTCGACGGTAGTTGTACGTCTTGAGCTGCACGCTCACGGTCACCCAAACAGCGACAGCGAAGCGCACAATTTCAGCAGCCTGTAAACTCTTGTCGGCCTAACAGCTACTATGCGGGTAGCGAGACCGCCCAGAGCAGTCGAGAAAATTATTTTCTATCTTAATTGTTTTGGGTCCAACTGGCAGGACTGCAGTTTTCGCGTGAAGAAACAAGCCGCATCTTTTCTAAGCTTCCGATTCTAGACATCCAGGAAATCTATGAAACTGGCTACATCGGCATCAGACCAAGACGGTTTTAATGCTAACCAGACAAAAGCGTGCCGGAAAATGACCCGCTAATCAAAGCGCGAAACGACAGATGCGCACAGGACAAAAGTTCGCCATAAAATTCGAACATTTTATTAGAGAAGATAAAGACGTAGCATAACTCACATCACATAATAATTTGCGTCAGCATTCTAATAAATATTGAAAGTATATCTTTACATAGAAATATTTAATATAGCTAATTGATTTTAGCCTATTCTTTGCTTAGATGTACAGGACTTTTGCAATTCGTTGAAGGCAACTCTCACTTGGACTGTTCCGTAGTAGGTTGCTGATGACACGAGCGAAAAAATTCGAGTCCCACATATAACTGCGATACACTCCGACACAGCTGCCACTTCCACAATAAACGTCAGAAAAATGCGGTTCTGATTCCTAATTATACAGAACGGTATTACTGGTGTGGCCACTAAATAATATTAGGAAATTTTGCTGGTGCGTTCTCATGCTATGACCTCGAATGGCTCGTGTCAGCAAGCCTACCTACACAGTCGAACGGCGATAATGCTGCCAGTATCAACATTAAGGTCACGAAACCACGGTTTTGAGTCGAATTTATGGAGAACGCTATGTCACGTTTACGTTTACCTATCAAATTTCATGCGATTGTCCTTGCGCACGTTCCCTTGCTCTTGCCTCCATTGCTCCTGCCCCAATGGCAGCCAGAAACATTGAATCGCAATAAAGCTCGCATTTATACAAAAAGCCTTGCACAACTGCAGTTTTGATTCCAAAAATATAGACAACAGCGTTCCACGTTTACCCACCAGTTTTTATGCGATTAGCATTTAGGTTTTCCTGATAGGACCTCCAGTCTCCAGGAGGCAGCCCTAAATAATCGAATGCGATACAGCAGCCATCTCCACAATGAGCGTTTTGCAAGTGAAGTTTTGATTGTACATGTAGTTTGGCACTGGAGAAGTGAATTGCATCCACTAGGGCCACTGCCAGCCGGATGTTTTTGTCGTGCTGCATGCTGCCGCATTGTGAGTCGTCGTGAGGACAGAATATATACTTGCGGAAGAGCCAAGGTATTAATGTGTCTTCGCTGGTGCGGCGGTACAAAACCTTTTGGCACGGCACTTTATGGAAACAATGTTCCGTTTTACCTACCGGCTGTCGTGTGATTGCGCTTTCGCGTTCTCATGCTATGGCCTCCGATGGCCCGGCCCAAAGGCTTTCCAAATCATTAGAACGGCAATAAAGCTGCCACTTCAAAAATCACTTCGCTCAACTGTGGTTTTAACTTCATATTACTAAGAACCGTATTCTAGGTTAACCCTCCAAATTTCATGCGATTTTGCTGCTTGTGTTGTCATGCAATTGCCTCAAATGGCCCGGGCCAGCCAGCCTCCCTACATAATCAAGCTGAAATTTATTTAGTACACCTGAAATTTCCGCAGTAGGTGTCGCACAGCTACGGTTTTCATTCCGTTTTATAGAAAACAGTTTTCTGGGTTTATCCACCGAGTTTCATGGCATAGCGCCTGGCTTTCTTATGCTGTGACTTCAAATAGCCCATCAATGGTGCCATTAAAGGAGGGCAAGCATCAGCCAATTTGTTAAAATTAGCAGGAACATCCCATACAGAAACGAAGCTTGGAGCTAAAGCTATTTTGACGTGCATTCACATATTGCTCTTGCCAAGGTATTCTGTTGTAAGACCAAAGTCTTGAATAAACCCTGCGCAAAAGATTAAGTCCAAGATCAAACAAGCATCCTACTAGCTGCGCTCAGAAAAAGATGGTTGAACAGGCCTTCTGACTGGCTTACTCAAAATCTGACTTGATATTTGCAGCATTCGGAGTTTGCATTATTCATGCATGACGAAAGTGGACGAACTATGATTACTTTCACGCAAGTTGTGTAAAGTAATATTTTTATTTCATATTAATTGATTTGGATGATAAAAAGCCGCTTAAATCAATTAATAATATACTTAAACAATTGTTATAATAGCTGCGCGCTTTTGTTGTCCACGCATCTGTGGAGGTTGCTAGCATATTGCGCTTTTGTCGTGCGTGCTATTGTTACGGCGCCGACCTTGGCCTCGGGACCTCTCAGCAACTTTGAAAGAAGTGATTTATTGGCGGGTCACTCATAAAAAGTGTACTCTATACCTGGAGAACTTCAAAGGTGATAGATAACAATAATAAATAATAATAATAGATAAAAATCAAAGTGATAGAAAGAGAAGTGCTAGAATGAGTTCAGTAATACTTGACTAACAGCCTCCAGTCAGGTTTTAGAGCAAATTACACCGCCGAGGCATCACGGCAGCGATTGTATAACGACCTTCTCGGAATGCTGACTCAGGTAGAGTCTCTCGGCTAGCTTTACGTGACCTTTCGGCAGCTTTTGGTACCGTCGATCGCTAAATCGTTCGTGAGCGCTTGTCGTCTCGCCTAGCGTCACGAACGCTGAGCTATAATGCTTTGCGTTTCTATCTCGGCGGGATAATGTTGAGAGAGACGCCAATGGCCAAAGGCAATCCGGCGAGCCCTTGAAGAATCGCACGAATCAAGGATCCGTCCTGGGTCCACTTTGTTTCTTAATTTATAGTCGCCGACTGGCCCAATGGCAGAGCCTAAGGGAGCAGAAGGAACAGTCGCCCCCGGTCCAGTTCCAACATCGGCCACTACTCTTAACACATCGGGGGCGGGGGCACCGCATACAATAAGCCGACGTCCTTAGATTGTCCTCATCTGGCACGTCGCGTAAAGCACGTAGCACTAGTCTTTGATTTGTAGCCACTGATTACAGATTCCGGCTGTCCTCTACGAATATTGCTTTTCACTAGATTACCTTATCAGCTTCACAGTTCAAATCTGCCTACTTTCACCTCGGTAATATCACAAAAATTCGAGCTTGCTCAGATTAGGACACTACAGCCAAACGAATCCACCCGTTTGCGTTATCCCGACTAGTGCGTGCATAACTCACCGCTTGTAGATCTCACTGCCTGAGCAATAGCGCTCGTACAGTTGGCGACAAGCTCCGCAGCTCGGCTTGTAAGGAGTGAAGACTGCAACTGCAACGCAGCACTTTCTCAACCAATCTGCACTAGCTGAGCATCAAGAAGCGCATCGACTCGTCAAGATTTGTGTCGCTCAATTTAAGGGCCCTCAACTCTGTCGAAGGCCTCCCGATCTCATATACCTTTTCACGAGGCTTGCCGTTGCATCACCTGCTCTTCTGAATTCCGTTGGTTTGGCAGTGCCCTTGACTTCATATTGCTTGGAGGATGAGCTCCGAAAGTCGTTGCGTGGCGACAGCCGTGCATGCTCCTCTGCCGTAGTATAGAGTAAGGTTGTTTGATCGCCTGACCACAAGTTTCTAATCTGTAACTCATTGCTGACTGACATCACTTCATAAACTGATTTAATGATACTTATAAGAAGCTAATAACCTACCGGTTCCATAAGTCTGTGCTTCGTCCGAGTGAACTTTCCTTTGTGTGCCAATGTTTTGAAACTGTGCAAGTTTCTAAATAAGCTAAAAACTACATCTATTTATCACAGCCTTTAGTGGGTCCATGTGGTTCGTGCTTTGCGTGCTGACACTGTGCATGCTGCCACTAACCATACATTGCATGCTGACCCTGTGCATGTCACCTCTAACCACGTTATGCTGGTTGACATTGAGCAAGCCATCACTAACTATTAAATCATGCTTACTTTACAGCATAAGTAAAGTGCCTAGAAAGTGATAAAGTTTTATAAGGGTCACGTGTATTATTCGCATACACGTGTATTACTATTAAAAGCCAGCGAATTGTAACTAGCCTATTGCCATTGTTTCTATTTCAGCATATGTAAACAGCCTCGTATGCGATTTGGTACTCTTTGGGTGCCCTATAAGTTCTTTATTGGTATATTACAAACTGTACCACTCCCACGAGGGAAGTGGAAGTACTTGCTATTGTTGACACTTAGTTCTGATCCACCTAAATACTGGACTGCACATTACTGAAATGATACAGAAAGGTGCCTGTTGAACTCAGCTCAGGAGCAAAAGCTGGGCTCATTAAGAAAATGCAGCAATAGCCTGGCCTTTTGCAAGCATCCGTTTACCTGCTCAATTGACCCTCAATTGAGTAGCAAGCAATGGAGAAGCTCTACAAACATTATAGGGTAGAATAAATTATCTTTATTCTAAAATGAAATACCAAGTGCAGCCACAGAACGGCATGTGCCACTTACACTGTCGTTCAGCACAATCAGGCAGGCTGAGCGACCACGATCAACGATACCTAGCAACAAATAATTGCTTCGGTAAAAGCCTGTCACAAATGCGGTGTGCAACAACAGCACTTGAACAGCTAATCGTTGTTTGAGTCCTCCTTAGCCAGAAAACCACTTAGATCCCCTTAGATGATGTCACCAAAGCGATAGCCACAGCCTCCACGGTGAATCAGCAGTGACGGGTTACGTCGTCCAGCTGAGCGCCAACCATGGCCATCAGCCCTGAGGTACAGCGATGATTCGTGCATCGACAACCATCATGAACAGGTTGCTGTATAAGACCGACAAAACAAACAAATAAATGCAAGCATCATTTGTGTTCGTGATTAATCTAGATTTATGCGTGAACTGGGGGATAAGCCTGCGATGAATACTACCCTAATTCCATAACAAAGTTCTATGACCAAGTGCACAAAAAGTTCTCTGAGTGTGTTAAGCAAATGCATTATTAATATTATTACTATAATAATTATTATTATTAATAGCCAGCTATAAAGACTCGGAGAACCCAAACTGGTGTAGTGATTAAATTTTCCAGGCACAAGCTCCGAATAAGGAGGCAGTGGCCTTTGATGCCATCTACACTGTACTGCCCACCGAACCATAAATGGCTCACATCAACCCTAACATCTGCAGAGGTAGATAAGTGTTTTATCATTTGTCACGCCCAGCTGACATCGGCCCACGCTTAAGCTGTAAAACTGACACTGTCACTGACCATGGCAAAGGCCGCAAATAATGGACCTGGGGATTCTAATCATAAGTGCTGAAGTAAGCCAATCGTATATTGCTTGCAATATGGTTGTTTCTCTTTGACGAGTTACTAAACTTTTTACTGATTTAGTTAGAAAACTGCTTCTATGGCCAGCTATATTTGCTTTCTCGCCCCAGGGTTAGGGACTACTTACTAACCCTTAGGGGGAGCCATGGGTCCTACTAGTTACTGGTTCTGTCTAGTCTACACAAATGTCATCCTTTTTAACGGTTATGCTTTTAGAATTGTTGTCAAGCCTCGACAACACACAATATAGCAGCTATATTGATCGTTAAGTCCCGGAAATGTAGCCACCTACAATTGCTATAAAATCGGTGCAGCACCCGATCGCAATTCTCTTTTGCCAACAAAAACTTGCATGAGAAAAAGCCTTTAGTAGTCTAGGCACACTGCTGCAACAGCACCAACCTCCTTGCCTCCCCCGGCACTCTCAAGATATTGGAACAATTATAACTTCCTTCAGTTTTAAGATTTCTGCTGACAGATTGCGACAATTGTAAGTTCCTTCAGTTTTAAGATTTCCGGTGACAGATGCATTTTCTCCAGTGGTCCTAGAAAGCTGAGAGCCCACCGCAATCCAATTCGTAAGCAATGCCACCGTTTCCCCTGCAGCCGACTCCCAAACTTCCCCTCGAGCAGTTCTTCACTGCTGCCAATTTCGTACTTATTCCATCGATTGACATAATTCAGCTGTGCTTCTCAATTGTTTCGCGTGATAAAGCTTCGGAGTATTGACTCTTGATGTGAACTGGCATTGAGTATGCAAGAAGATAAGAATTTACATACGTGGATAGATTGTAACATACCGCTGTAGTTTTTTATGGGCCACTAAATCTGGCACAACATTAGCAAAGCCCCAATGCTACGACTATGAATACCATTTCTATATGTAATCCTATATAGTCTGCAGAGTCAACATCACTAAAGACTCGCCTATTCGTGGGCTGACTTTTAGCTGACTTTTCCAAGCTCAATTTTCTTCTGGATCGCTCGTGACGAATGGTAGATGAGTGCATCTATCAGGCCGGCAACTGCAGTAAAGAGTAACCATCAATGTATCAAGAAGTTATGCATGACTTAATGGCAAATCAGCAGACATATCAAGGTGGCAACACTTACCAGTAAACACTCCACCAACTATTGCACACACGCCAGTAAGGAAGTGCATGAAAGACCTGTAAAAAAATTATTTGACATTCATGCAGAAGTGAACAGATGCATTTGGGTAATGCAATCTAACGGACGAAAGAGCTTATTTTGCAACTGGGGGCTTATGGTCGTGGTAGATGATGACATACTCGAGAGAAAGACAGAGAAGAGAAAGGCAGATGACAAAGAGGAAGAAAGAGGGCACGAAAAATAAAAGAGAGACCACGGGGAGAGAGTGGGGAAGAGAGAGCGAAGTGAAATGAGATGAGACGATGGAAGAAAGAGAGATGAAGAGTCGGTATACGATAACAACTAAGCAATCACACGTTCTATTCAGCTTTCGAACTGGCCGGAGTTACTTGCACAACTTATAGCAAGGCCACGTGAACGTCAACCTTGATCCAAACCATGGGCACAATTGGATGATTTCGGAGCAACATGGTGAGTTAGTAAGGAGCAGACTGAAATGTTGGAGCCACTCAAGTGTGCTAGTACTTTAGGTATTGGTTTGGAAGAGTCTTCGACGAACTTGTGTCCTAACCACTTTGCTATGGACCCATAAACCTATAATTTAGATTTTACAATAATAATAATAATAACAACATGTCGTTCACAGCACCCTAAGGGAGCTTAATCTCTATTCAGCTGCTATATAACTCGAGAGGGGAGAATCAATAACCAAGGGCTAGTGCCATCCACGTCTTTCTGCTTAGACAAGCATGCAAAAGAAAACGTAAAGAAACTCATTGAAACCAGTTAGTGAGACCACTGGCAAGCAACATGCACTGAATCATGCACAAGTAGGCATCCACCACACAACTTAACTAAAAACGCAAGTTCACTGAAGCGAAAGAAAAGCTGACCGGAAAAGATGTGTCTTTAGCTCAAACTTAAAAAAAACGCAATGTCGTTGCCAATAATGATCGTGGCCGAAAGCGAGTGCCACACTTTTGGCGTATATGAGCTTATTACCAAAAGATTTCAATGTAGAGGGCAGGTCGACGAGATGACAAAATGCTGAGGAGAGGCTGGTATGTGAGCACGGTAGTAGGATAGCTAGGCTGACCCAAGCGAATGAAGTGACCTGTAAGCCAGACTGAGAATCTTGAAATAGATTCGATGTTTGATAGAGATCCAGTGAAGCTCAGACAGGAGTGGTCTGATGTGGCAGCTATGCTTGATGCCAGACGAGCCACTGAGTTTTGCACCAGTTACAGATGATTATGGGTACAGACGGGGATTCCTGAATAAACGGAATTACAATAAGCTAAATCTTAGAAACACAACACGTGTTGTAAACCAAGGGTCCGTAAAAAGTCGACATGTAGATAGGACTGGCAAAGGCTTGTTCCGAAAGGTTAGTGAAATGGTCTGGTGATCAGAAAACAAAGGCAAGCAAGTGTGCACAGCATAGAAAGTGACGTGTAATCTACAGTTCGTGGATATTGAGGCTCAAAGAAAAAGGCACATTTCTGAGTCCTTTGCAGCTACGAGTGGCCTAGCGGCTCATGAAGTGAGAACCTAGCAATGAAAACTATCTCCACATTATATGATTATGGACCAGCTGGGCTATAATAGAACCAAGCTAGCAGAAATGCTACAACATCGATTTGTTTAGGACTAAATAACCGTCATTTTAAAACCTGCTCAGATTTTTAGAATAATACCTTAGGACGTAATCGTGAACATGCTATGTGCGTGAGATAGTGGGAGGGGGTTCCCACGATATGCCTGCCCCTCGTCAATTCCTCATCCGGCCATCTCAACAGTTGCTAGCACTGCTTTACTATTCCGTAGGCAATGGAGAACTATGTCTTCAACAAGGGCATGTTGATAGCATTTTACAAACAAAAAATTTGAAATGGAAAGATCGCTCAACTTCTTGAGATGCATGAAGGCTGCGTGCGATTTAACCTGCTGGTAACGTATGTACGCCAGGAGGAGTTCAAGCCCAACCAACGCCACCTAGGGTCCCTGAACAAGTAGTCGCAACCCGAAGACCTTTTACTGACAGACAAGATGGAAGCCTATCTAGACAACACTCTCACGGGAACGAGAAGCCACTGAGGGATGGCAGCGGTTGGCCGGCTAACGGTGAGCCTTCGACTTGCTACTTGAGAGCATGTTTCGCCAGCTGGGGTAGAAAGCAGATTAAAGCTGAGTAAAACTGTGGGAAGCAAGTAGGCTGTGATGGGCTGAGCAACGACGGTCAGCTCATGATAAAAGGCTGGTGATGGCTCTATTGGAACGGCAAGAGCTCATGTCAGCTCTTTTGGAATAAAAAACGCCACCTCTTCAGCAGCGGAAGAAAATATGAGAGGAGTTTTCGTGCCAACATCTGGTCACAGCATCTCATTCCTGGAATTGTGGGCCTGAAGTAGTACATCGAATTGCTTCAGAACGTGGGAATTTTCTTCAGCCATAATTCTTTGAGAAAATAAACTTATGACTCAGCAGGATAATGACCTAAACCATACTGTGAATCGGGTCAGAAACTCGTTTCATTACTCGTCTACTACCGTCATTGATTGGCCCAATCAGTTGCCCCATTAAAACCTCATAGAAACGACTTAGGCCAACGACTAAGTAGCAATCCCAATCCATAAATCCCAGTGGACGCTCTTTTCTAGCGGCTTCGAATGTTGTGGAGTCGACATTACTGGTGGCTACGATACCCAGACAAAAGCAGGCGCTTCATCACTAACAAAACTTGGACTAGTTGCCAAAAAACCGACCTACACCTATTAGCTGATTTAACAGCCTCGTTTGTATAACGGCTGAAGAGCCTTGACATCAATCAGCATCGCTTGCATTTGGCAATACAGGACCACCCCTTGCATGATTCGAGCCCAAGACCTCGGTCGTGAAGAGCGAGCACCTTACCTCTTGGGCTATCACGGCTCAGCCGTCTAAGAAAGTCTGTACTGCTGTTGTACTTACTTCTGAGAGCTTATTAAATACTGCTACGCGTCGTGAGAAGCTCTTTCGCCCTGCGGCTCGGAGATTTTTAGCCTGAAAGACCAACGACAGATTCGGGTCGACCACGTTGCTGGGAGTGGGTAAAAACCAGCGGACTTGATTGCAATTGTATTGGGCAATCAAGACTTCTCTTCCTTCAGCATTCAACACATGGCTATCAAGCCCAGGCTTTAATTAAATTGCTGCTTATATTGCATACAAAAGATTATGAGGCAGTGTTCAAGGTAAATTTCTGCTCACCGAAGTGAACTGTACCGACCCAAATATCAACTAACGCATGCTAGCGTGCTTGGAAGAGTTCCATAAATACTCAAAAGGCTATGACGCAGGAGTCTTGTGGATGAAAACCTTCACTATTAGATCGTCGATTTTTGTTCACATTCCAGACATGATCACCAGGCCGTTGTAATTCATTCGGCAGCTCAGACGACAATTGCCATGAGAAGACAGTAGCTACAATGTCAAGGTACATACAAAACGTGGCAAACGAGGTGACTTTTTACGACAGGTTTGTGGTTTAAGAAGAGCACAGTCAACCCTGGTTGGCCACAGGGATAAGGTGGCTGTCTTTAGCAACCAGGTTCGCAGACAAAGCGCCTACAGGGAGACCAAGTTCTCCTAGGGCGCTACACAAATAAAAATGAAATGCATAGATGGGCATTTGCTTCGCATCTTAGTATGGACAATAAGGGGCCCCTTCGACGGTATTAGTGAGCAGTGAGGGCTCACACTCCCAGACGCTCCACTTATCAGTTCAGCAGCTATTAGGTAGTGGACACGCTCTTTCAACCCAGGAAACTCTATGAATATATTTCTGGAAAATGAGCTCGGACCTCGGGGCAACGCTAGGCAGAGCACATCAGTCGACAGCTGCCAAGCAGACACTTACTTGTGCCGCTCTGAGTACTTGACCATCATCGGTGACAATTCGTAGATGAAAAAGGCACCGGGCAGCCCTTGCTCTCCCGTGCCACTGCCAACAGCTTTCACGTGCTTTGTGACTGAGAACTGATTACTGTATACAGTCTGAAATAAGATGGCAACTGGCAAGAACGGCTTACCGCGAGCAGCTTCGGAGGAATTTCACGAGTACACCGCTGAGCATAAAGAGGAGCCGCGAAAATCAGGTTCATCAAAACAAAGCCACCAACAACAGCCGATTCTCGGCCGGATCCTCTAGCACATTTGCAAGCTCTGGCAATGGTGGCAAGGCAATGAGCAACTAGTCACCCAATTCTTCCAGCTTCAACTAGGATGAACGTGAGCTCATTCTTGGGTGCTTATCTTGTGCTTCACAATCGATATCTGCAGAATTTATCTCGTAAAAACTTGTCAGCATCTAATCTTCTGCTCCTAAGGCTTGAGGCTGAGAATTAAGAAGCCGGCCCATTACCATATGATGGTATGAATGCACGGTTTTTCTGAAGAGGGGAATAAATTGAGCGATTCTCAGTCACACGATTTCCCAAAAATTCGAATTTACATGAAGAATGCACATGTTAATCCAGCTATGCCGACGAACCGATAGCATTACAATAACAAAAATTAATTCTAATCAAAATCAAATGAGTAGACAGTGTCGGATGACTTTCAATATAAGCTGGGTGGGTATCGGGGCAGATCATCAACCCTACTGGTCTGGGCCAGTGATAAGGTTCGTGATAGCTCAGGAGGTAAGGTGCTTGCTCTTCTCGACGGAGGTCGTGAATTCGAATCCTGTAGTGAGCGAACCTTTATGGCCAACTGCAAATGGTGATGGTGGTAGCCGTTTGGGGTCTTCTGCTGCTTTACAAATAAGGCTGTTAAATCAGCTAATATTACTCGTTAAAGTTGTTTGCTTTTAATGGTAAATGTCGAGAAGATACAGAAAAGTTGTGTCCAACAATCGAATATTTGCATAGGGTAGCTGCCAATAGATACAACTGCTAGAAATGGGATCGAAAGTTTTGACCATTACTAATTACAAGGATAAGATGACTATGCTGTATTTTCTGCAATAATGGACATGTATAGCAATACTCATTCAAACCGAAATCAGAAATAAACTAACTGTAGTGCCTTACAAGCAGACGTGAACTCACATCTCAAATTTCCTGTTGATCCATGAAGCATTGCAATAATTAAAGACTTTGTAAGGCACAAAGTTACATTGGAAGCAAAGCTGTTTAAAAGTAGCAAGCATGTACCTCAACAAGCTGCAAACATGCTTATGCAAGCTGAGACTTCTGCATGCTGCCACTAACCACACTTGCATGCTGACCCTGACATGTCACCCCTAACAATGTTATTCATGCTGTTTATCAAGAATGATACCAGTCACCATTCGATCGTGTTTCCTTTGCAGCAAATGTGCAGCGCCTAGAAAGAGATTGAGTTATCTGGGGTTTCTTTATCAAGTGTATCATTATTATATCATTATGTACCTTTACGTACCAAGATTCAACAAGTTGGGCGACAAGTCGCATTTAATTACGGGAGTGGTAAATTTCTATTCATAGGTATAAAATAATAATACATTTGTATAGAACACTGGGAGAACTCAATCTCTTTCTAGGAACTGTACATATGCTGTAAAGAGAGCAGGTGGGTTGCTTCCGGTTTACTTCCCATTTTTACGTGTCTGTTAATTAATGGTAACCTAAACAGATATTCAATTGCTGGACAAATTAAAAAATGTTCTGTATTTTTTCGACATCCACACTTAACGATAATGGTCACGGGCTCAAACCCAGCAGCATATATTAACCCCTGGATAGAAATAAAGTTCTCTTAAGGTCCTATACAAATGAAATAATCTTTTTATCTATAAGCATAACAGCAATTCACTGTAATGCTACTCGCTGCCGAAATAGCTAACTACGTGTGTAAGTTCTGAGTATTGACTCAACGGTGAATGGTAAG
Source organism: Cristatella mucedo (assembly GCA_009760855.2). NCBI lineage: Eukaryota > Metazoa > Bryozoa > Phylactolaemata > Cristatellidae > Cristatella > Cristatella mucedo. Next base: position 2,252,441 of record WPIO01000003.1, on the reverse strand, counting down.
TCTTGAGTAAAGCAAGGCTGAGCGTAATTGCATAAGATCAGCATGAGGATACATGAAGTAGTCACGTGATGCGACAGCTTAATGTAACTAAAGTTAGTACTGATCGGCCTAAGTAGCCACAAAGGCCAGTTCACAATATAAGTTCAATCCATAGACTCTTGATTGTCGTTTTCTCAAACAAGCCATCAAAAAAATTAAAAGAACAAATTCATTTGAGAAAAAAATAATAATGCAAACAGCATAACTGCAATAGCATAAGCATGGAAATGGATTGGCTAGACCAGTCAGCACCAAAAATCTGTTCTACAGTTGGAGGCAAAGGTGGAATCTCTACACAGTAAAGGTTCAAATGAAAGAAAGGTTTAAATGGTTCGTTTGGCTAACCTAAGAATAGAAAGGTGCAAGCTAAATTACTGAAGCCAACTTATAGACATCTATACAATATAGAAATAAAGAAACAAACATGCATCGGTAATAACAATATGAACTGCCATGTCTTCCACGAGAATGCATATATTCATAACAGATGTAAAAATTTAGAGGTACACAGAATTGATAGGCTTTGTAAAGACAAGTACAAGCCTATAACTAATAACAAAAAAATGTGCACTTCCTCAGTGCGACATACCTGGCCATCGATTTTGCTGTACAGCGTTGGGACGATCTTGATATAATAGGAGTACATCACGGAAGCTAAAAGAATGATAGATCAATAGAAGCTGACACATCATCAATTAGCCAGCACGCACTTGCTAATACTCCAACAAACGTGCATGCAGCAGCATCCAACGCATCAGCTTGGCTTGCCAAGTGAATGCAGCAGCGTTCACGGTACGACAGTTCAACCATCTTGTTTGCAAGTGGCTAGGCTTACACCTATACTGCTAAGAAAGGCTTGCAGGGGGTGACCAGATCAGAGTCTGCTAAAGAGATGAGCAGTGCCACAGCAGTGCCATGTTAAATCCGAGTTCGCAGTGGGTGCACTGCGCTCTACATACAGAAAAGCTCACCTGCTAAGTGTTCCCGCCTCCTGACATAGAGGGCTCTCGTGTGCATTCGTGTTCGTTGCAGAATTCTTCCGAAAACCAAAGTTCTTGTGATAATCGTATACGGAAACGATAATAAATAATTGAATAATTCATTTATATAGCGCCCCAAGAGAACTTAAACTCTATTCAGGCGCTTCACATATGCCTCGGGACTCTAGCCCACGACCTCAGCCATACCTCGGTCGGGGCGAGCACCTTAACCGCTGGACCAAACCAGCTCGGCAAACGGAATACAGCTAAGACCTGTTTAAAGTTATTCTGATTGTTATTTAACAGTAGCGCGTAAGAAACTACGTGCCTATGGCTATCTAAACGCTTATCGCTTTAGCTACTGGGTCTCCGATGCCGGCGGCTGCCTTAGCGACGCCGGTGGATAGTCACCTGCATGTTACTTATGATCGTCGGCAGCTGTTGTCGCTCCGTCATCGTAGATCATATGCCTTCCTAGATATTAATGCTGTTGCTAAGTTCGTGAACTATGCATTAACAAAAGAAAAGCGCCCCGGAGCCGCCGAGGTGGCCGGAACTGCCAGCTCAGATGCCGTTCGTGGGACACTTCGAGCTGAGTACCCGCTCGTTTGGTATTCCTAGCACTGTCTCGAACCGCTCAGCACGCTCCCCCACATGTGTCACTGTGAATTTCTCTAACTTAGTGGTCATCAGGCAAGTTATAACTCCATCGGGCAGACTTAACGCTTGCCTTTGGAATCCTTGCTCAATGTGCAATAAACCTCTGGTAATAAGTGACCTTATTTCTGAAAATGGTATCGACCTGCTCGCCCTAACTGAAACTTGGTTAAAATCGATCAACTGTCCGACAATTAAAGGGGCGACGCCGACTGGTTTCTCATTCTTTCACACACCTAGATCAATCAAAACTGGAGGTAGGGTAGCTGTTATCGTGCGCTCGAAATTCAACTTCAAGCCATTTGAAGTACCTTCGAAACAGTCTTTTCAATCAATTGTCTTGGTCTCACCCGAAAAGAAGCTACCGATAGTGGCAGTAGTCTATCGCCCACCAGTTACCAAATCCTTCTTTATCTCGGATTTATCTGATCTCATTTCGATTCTGTGTGCAAGAAATCGATCCTTCCTCCTTATGAGTGATTTCAACGTTCACTTTGATAACTTATCTGACGCCTTCAGCACTGAACTTCGCGTATTGACCGACTCATTGTCTCTTGTGGCTCATGTACATGGCCTACTCACATCAAGGGTCACACACTCGACCAGATTTTCTCATACAACTGCACTTTGTCATCACCAATTATTACCAAATCCTGTTTATCGGGCAACGTGCAGATCTCATTCAATCTACAGTGTGTGCCCACCTCCTCCTCTAAAATAACCTGTGAATCGCAAAACCTCAAGACCCTTGATATCGATGCTCTCCGTGCGAGAATATCTGCTTCGCCTCTGCTTCTCAGTCCTCCCTCCGATCTGTCATTATTGGTTGATAGCTACAACACAACACTAGCTGACACGCTCGACGAGTTTGCACCTCTGACTAAGCGCACTGTGCGCCCTCGCCCAGATGGCCTATGGTTTATCACAGACATTAATTAAACTAGCCAGGTCTACTAAGCGAAAGCTTGAAAAAGCGTACACAAGATCAGGACCAACTGTCCATCGACAGGCACATGAAGACTACTGTAGGTCGTACCAATCGATCCTAGCAAAGGCCAAGTCTAGCTTCTATAGAAACATTGTAGAATCACAGATGCACAATCCAAAAATGCTGATGTCGACGATTAACCATCTCCTCAATCGATCCCAGATTAGCTCCTTACCTGATGATCCTTGTGAAGATCTAGCCGATCACTTCTCTCGATTCTTTGTGCAGAAGATAGACAAGATCAGGGAGTCTGTCCGTGCGATGACAGCATCCCCCCTAGAATGCTGTTCCCGATTCCTGGCTGCACCTCAATGTCTACATTTAAGCTGGTCACTAGATATCTCGTCCTGAAGTTCATATCCAAATCAGAGAAGACAACAAGTCCTCAGGACTCTATTCCTACTGTCCTGCTCCTACGTTGCATTGATCTGCTGCTGCCATGCATAACTAACATCATCAATATGTCATTAGCCTCAGGTCATGTCCCAGCACCTTTCCAAAAAGCTGTAGTCAGACCATTTCTCAAGAAAGCTACACTAGACCAAGAGAACTTGAACAACTGCCACCCAGTCTCCCTTCTACCATTCCTATCAAAGACACTGGAACGGGCCGTGGCACACCAGCTGAACTCATATATTGAAACTTCAAACCTTGCTAGTAAGTTCCAGTCTGGCTTTAGAGCTAATCACTCCACAGAGTCAGATTGCTTAGGGTGTACAACGACCTACTTAGGAATGCAGACATAGGTAGAGTGTCTCTGCTTGTTTTGCTCCATCTTTCTGCAGCTTTTGATACTGTCGATCTCGAAGTTCTTCTAGAGTGCCTCTCATCTCGCCTGGGCATCACTGGCACTGCTCTGCAATGCTTCAGGTCCTACCTCAGTGGGAGAGTCCCAAGTATTCACGTGAATGGACAAAGATCATCCAAGGTACCTCTGAAATATGGGGTACTTCAGGGCTCCGTGCTAGGTCCGGTTCTTTTCACGGTTTATACTCTCCCTCTTGCTGATGTGATTGCCAAGCACAATCAAGGCTTTCACTTCTATGCAGATGACACTCAGTTGTACCTTTGATTTGATCCCTCCCAGCCTTTGAGCACCTCGAATTCTCTCAACTCACTTGCAGCATGTACTGATGACATCCGCACATAGATGGCAACAAATTTTCTAAAACTAAATGATGATAAAACTAACTTACTAGTTATGGGCAAACCCAGTGTGATTCACAAATTGGAAAGGCTGACCCTCAAAATTGGCTCTGCCAGCATGTCTCGTGTTGAATCAGCTCGAAATCTAGGTGTCATGTTCCAAAGTGACCTCTCGTTAGACGACCACATCAGCTCCACAGTCAAGTCTGCCTTCTTTCAGCTACATAACAGTGCTAAAATTCGGGATTGTTTAGATAAGGATACCACGTCCAAGTTGGTCCATGCATTCGTGACATCCTGTCTCGACTTCTGCAACTCACTGCTTACTGGCCTACCAGCATATGCGATCAGGCGATTGCAGCTGGTGCAAAACTGTGCAGCTAGGCTTTTCTGTCGTGAGAGTCGCAGGTGCCACATCAAACCACTTCTTGCCGACCTGCACTGGCTACCAGTCAAGTAACGGATTGACTTCAAGGTTTTGTCGCTCACTTTTAGGTCACTTCATTCTTTGGCTCCAGCCTATCTCTCAGATCTACTCCCCCCATCAGGCCAAGCATCGTACCACCCTTTTTTCGGAATCCAACAGTCTACCAATACCCCTCAAATCCTTTGGAGACAGTGCATTTACTTCGTATGCTCCCAAAGCCTGGAAATCCCTCCCAACTTGCGTCAGAACATCCCCTGACTTGACCACATTTAAAAAGAACTTAGAAACACCTATTTAGGACAGCATTTAGTGGGTCCCTGTGATTCGTCTTTCATTTGCTTATGCGTGCCGACACTGTGCATGCCTGCCACTAATCACACTTGCATGCTGACCCTGTGCATGTCACCCCTAACCATGTTATTCGTGTTGTTTATCAAGCATGATATTACTCACCATTCAATCGCGTTTCCCTTTGCAGCAAATGTAAAGCGCCTAGAAAGAGATTGAGTTCTCTGAGGGCGCTTTATCAAGTGAATTATCATTAGTATTATTATTATTAAGTACGTAGGCAGCAGAGTCAGTGCTGCGCTGCCTTCCTATGTAAGTCCGCCCTGCCTATCTAGCACACACGCATGTGTGCCAAGTGAAGTCGATGAATCGCTTTGCAAAGCTAAACAGTCACGTGGCCAAACCTGGCCCTCAGCATTGAGCCACTAGGGCGAAGCTAGGGCACTAGCAAACTCTCTCAAGTAAAGGTTAAGAACAGCTGCACAAGACTGTATCTTCGAAGTGCATCTGACATTTAGCAAACTCTCTCCTCTGGAACACCGAGAGTTAAGTGCAGACCGTGCCGATTGGTCATTGCCTGTCCTCTTCAGGCCCCACCCACCCGATCCTAATAGCTGATGACTGAAGAAAGCTACACTAGCTTGCTTCTAGCCTCTTGAGGACAGATGTACTTACTACGCCGGCCAGACGGTAGGACTTGCTTTCAAAACTTTCCAAGGTGTGCGTGCGAAAGGCAGCGCATGCTTTGAAGGAGCTGGAGGAAACTCTAGTCTCTGGTCTACACAAGTGGTCGCAGCCTTGTGATATCACTGACAGATGGCATGCGATACCATGCAGGGAAGGTCCCTAATCCTAATTTTGCACCCAGTACTGCCCCTGCAGAATAGCAATAATAATAATAATTAAAATAATAACACATACATAACAAAACCAAGAGTCTCCAGGGGATCTGAGGTTGGGTAAGAGACAAAGGCAAAACGACCTAAGTCACAAGGAGGGAAAGACTCGGGAGTAAATATTTCAGACAGCAGATGTAGATGCTGAAAAAAAATTAAGGACCCTAAACTACAGTGACTAGGCAGATCCATTGAACAATCGCGCTGTTCGCCATAAATTGGACATACATGGACCACCACTGAGGCCACCAGTGCTTTTCAGCTTCATAATATTGCTAAGATTCGGGCTTGTTTAGCTAAGGATACCACGTCTTAGTTGGTCCATGCATTCGTGACATCTCGTCTCGACTTCTGCAACTCACTGCTTACTGGCCTCCCAGCATGTGCGATCAGGCGATTGCAGCTGGTGCAAAACTCTGCAGCTAGGCTTGTCTGTCGTGAGCATAGCAGTTGCCACATTACTCCACTTCTCGCCGACCTGCTCTGGCTACCAGTCAAGCAACGGATTGACTTCAAAGGTTTTGTCGCTCACTTTTAGGTCCCTTCATTCTATGGCTCCAGCCTATCTCTCAGATATACTCTCCCATCAGGCCAAGCATCGTACCACCTGCTTTTCGGAATCCAACAGTCTAGAAATACCTCGTACAAACCTCAAATCCTTTAGTACCGTGCATTTAGTTCATATGCTCCCAAAGCCTGGAACTCCCTCCCGACTTGCGTCAGAACATCCCCTGACCTGACCACATTTAAAAGGAACTTAAAAACACACCTATTTAGGACAGCATTTAGTGGGTCCCTGTGATTCGTCCTTCACGTGCGTATGTGTGCTGACACTGTGCATGCTGCCACTAACCACATTTGCATGCTGACCCTGTGCATGTCACCCCTAACCATGTTATTCATTTTGTTTGTTTTTCAAGCATGATTTTACTTACCATTCAATTGCATTTCCCTTTGCAGCAAATGTAAAGCGCCTAGAAAGAGACTGAGTTCTCTGGGGCGCTTTATCAAGTGCACTATTATTATTATTATTATTATTATTATCACAAGGCGCTTCCGAAAGCCCATTTGTTCGACCGATACTGAAAAAGTGGCTAACCGGTAGTAGCCGTATCCACGCCTTGCTGCTAAACACCAGCAGCATGATATCGCATAGCTGGACAGAGTCAAAAAAAATGAGCCCTTCTGTCAGCTTCGGGCAGGAGAGGGATGAGCACGTGATCTCTGACATTGGGGCGCCTTGCCACGGCTCAGAAAACTCTTGACAACGAAATCTTCGAGCAAGCCAGTTCCTTTGAGTAATCAGCCCAAACAATAGCTCAAGCCTCACCTTCGTTAGACTGCTGGGAGGACCCGTCAAGCGGGTTGATAATGCCGGGGTAGTCCTCGCCGAAGGATACGTGCTTAATGACATGAGACGTGTTGAACTAAAAGGCACAGACAGTAGGACTGGAGACAGAGCCGTACAAGTCGGGGAGCTACGTACACCTGATAAAATGGAAACCAGGGATCTCCATTACCATAAGCAGATGGATGGGGAGGAGAGTATGTGCGGAAAGCTGGTGGAAAGTGCCAACTTACTTGCATTCCCTGGAAGGATTGCATGTCGTGAACTGCAACAAAATAGGCACAGATGGACATTATGCATAATTAACAACGTGGCGACGCCTGCTTACCAATTTGGAGACAGGAATGAGTACACTGCAAAATGCTCGGTCCCAGGAGCTGCCATATCCGGGAAACCAACTAGGGCAATGCATTTTGCTTAACAACCACCGAACTGAAAGGCTACCGCAACAGTGCAACTGTATGCAACAAATCTCAACCACAGAACGTCAGCAACCCGAAAGATGATGGCGACGGCAAAGATGGTGGCAGCGTGGTGAAATCAGCCATACTTGCCTGATCCTTTGCCCACATGCTCTACATGTGAACGAGTCAGGATAATGTACGGCTATGCTCAGAGCAGCAAGTGCACCACGGCAGACCGGCTCGCGGTAGCAGGCACGTGGTGCACCGGTCGGCCTCATGTCTCAACGGCATGAGAGAGGGCGGACGGGCAATCAGGCAGGCAGGCATGCAGCCTGCCTGACGGCCACTTGTAGGTTACTGACCGTGGACATGATGCTGCTGGAAGCTCTTGCCAGGGGCCAGGTGAAAGTTGCCGCCGACTTTGTTGACAAGCAGGTGACCATAGACGCGGCAGCCCTCGTTGGCGGCGGTCCTCAGCTTGTCGACAAGGCCACCTCGCTTACACTGCTCTATATTTTCGATGTCGGCAAAAGCCCAACCTTTTCGACGATACGCATCCCGCACGTCTTCACACGAGTTGCAGCACCTGCACTCAAAAATGTATCACACATCGAATTAGGCTTGCCGAGCTCGCCACCGAGCACCGAACAAATACGACACGGTTGCTAAGATCAAGCATTATTATTATTAGCATTATTACAGAGTGCACAGCTTGCTGCAGGCATGGCTGGGAAACCTCAGACTGAAACAGCAAGAGTTAGCTCATCGAGGGGATACTTTGGCAGTGATGACAGAAGCAGCAAAAACGACAACCATGTCACAAGTAGCCAAACAAGTCAAACAGCAACACCACTCTCCTCAGTATGGACTAACAAGCCTTCTGGGCACAGGAGGGCACTGCTTTTTGCCGATTGCTTGAGCTAATAATAATAATAATAATAATGCACTTGATAAAGCGCCCCAGAGAACTCAGTCTCTTTCTAGGCGCTTTACATTTGCTGCAAAGGGAAATGCAATTGAATGGTAAGTAAAATCATGCTTGAAAAACAAACAAAATGAATAACATGGTTAGGGGTGACATGCACAGGGTCAGCATGCAAATGTGGTTAGTGGCAGCATGCACAGTGTCAGCACACATACGCACGTGAAGGACGAATCACAGGGACCCACTAAATGCTGTCCTAAATAGGTGTGTTTTTAAGTTCCTTTTAAATGTGGTCAGGTCAGGGGATGTTCTGACGCAAGTCGGGAGGGAGTTCCAGGCTTTGGGAGCATATGAACTAAATGCACGGTCTCCAAAGAATTTGAGGTTCGTACGAGGTATGAGTAAACAGTGAGATTCCGAAAAGCAGGTGGTACGATGCTTGGCCTGATGGGGGAGTGTCAGAGATAGGCTGGAGCCATAGAATGAAGGGACCTAAAAGTGAGCGACAAAACCTTGAAGTAAATCCGTTCCTTGACTGGTAGCCAGTGCAGGTCGGCAAGAAGTGGAGTAATGTGGCAACTGAGACGCTCACGATAAATAAGCCTAGCTGCGAAGTTATGCACCCGCTGCAATCGCCTGATCGCACATGCTGGTAGGCCAGTAAGCATTGAGTTCAAAAGTCGAAATGGGATGTCACAAATGCATGGACCAATTTAGATGTGGTATCCCTGTCTAAACAAGCTCGAATTTTAGCAATGTTATTAACCTGAAAATAGGCAGATTTGACTGTGGAGCTTATATGGTCGTCTAACGAGAGGTCGCTTTGGAATATGACACCTAGATTTCGAGCTGATTCAACTGGAGATATGCTGGTAGAGCCAATTTTGAGCGTCAGCCTTTCCGATTTCTGAATCACACTGGGTTTGCCCATAACTAGTAAGTTAGTTTTATCCTCATATAGTTTTAGAAAATTTTTTGCCATCCATGAGCAGATGTCATCAATACATGCTGCAAGTGAGTTGAGTGAATTTGAGGTGCTCGAAGGCTGGGAGGGATCAAAGCAAAGGTACAACTGAGTGTCATCCGCATAGAAGTGATAGCCTAGATTGTGCTTGGCAATCACATCAGCAAGAGGGAGAGTATAAACCGTGAAAAGAACCGGACCTAGCATGGAGCCCTGAGGTACTCCATATTTCAGAGGTACTTCAGATGATCTTTGTCCTTTCACGTCATTTTTATAAAAATATATTATTGATAATGCATTTTCATAGTGCCTCAAGAGAACTGAATCTTTTTCTAGGCACTTTTTACGCAGGCTGGGACTGAAGCATTTCAACTGACTAGCAATAGTAATACAGTAATGTGCAATATTGCAGCATTTTCTTGTATTCTTATAATAGTGCAAGTTCGTGAGAACTTCATATAGGCAAACCGACACAGCTGAGACCTGTTTAAAGGATATGCTTGTTGTTTGACCATAACACGTAAGAAATTAGGTGCTATGGATCCTATGGATATCTAACTGCCTATCGCTAGCAGCCAGGTCAGCCATATGAGCTGTGGCTTTAGCTTTGCTGTTAGTAACTGTTAGTTAGTTAGTTAGTAACTGTTAGTAACTGCCTACTGTATGATCACGCATGCCTAATAGCATGTCTCTATCGTCGATCATACACATTCTTTATTGCTATTCCTGTTGCTAGGGTCCAAGGCTTGGGCATTAACAAAAGAAAACCCAGCCCTGGGCTTTAACAAAGGAGAACCCAGCCTGGCGGCCATGGTCGGAGACTGCTCACGTGGTATTCCCAGCAGTGCCTCCTTTCGCAATCTCCCTATAGCTATGCTATGAATCACTCTAACTTTGTGGTCATCAGGCCTGCTGTAACCCCGGTGACCCATGTTAATGCTTGTCTTTGGAATTTTCTCTCAATGTGCAATAAACCACTAATCATACCTGACATAATTACTGACCGTAATCTTGCGTGTTTGCTTTGACCTGGATCTGGCTAAAAATCAAATAACGATCTGCCCATGACCAAGGCTATCCCGAGAGGTTATTGCTCTTTTACACCCCTACACCTATCAAAACTGATGGTGGTGTCGCCATTATCACAGGGTCATCATTCAATTTCAAGCCGTTTGCAGTCCCCTATAAGCAGTTTTTCAAATCAATTGTTTTGAGTTCATCCAGCAACAAGTTGCCAATGGTGACAGTAGTCTATCGCCCCCAGGTACAAAGTCCTCCTTTATTGCACATTTCTCTGATCTCATTTAGATTCTGATCACAAGAAATCAATCTTTCCTCATTACAGGTGATTTTATCATTCATGTTGACAGCTTTAATGACACCTGTAGTGCCGACATTCGTCCACTGACTGATTCATTTTCTCTTGCAGCTCATGTGATGACCTACTCACATCAAGGATCACGCAATCGACCAAACATTCTACAACGAATGCAAGCCATCTGCTATTATTACAAAATTGTGCTCATTTGACCAAACTCGGATCTTACTCAGTCTATATTATAGTCTGCGCTCTCCTCTGCATCCAAACTCATCAGGGAATTGCATAACCTCAAAATCCTTGACACCGATGCTGTCGGTGCGAAAGTATCTTCTTTGCCCCTGCTGCTCGATCCCCCTTGCGACCAGTCATCATGGGTAGAATGCTATCCCACGACACTAGTTGATATGTTCATTGAGTTTGCACCTCTGACTAAATATACTGTGCGCCCTCGCCCAGAGGGCCTATGGTTTACTGCAGACAATAAACTAGTTAGCTCTATTGAATGCAAGCTCGAGTAGGTATACACAAGATCAGGACTGACTGGCCATCGACAGGCATATGAGGACTAATATAGATCGTACCAATCGATCCTTGCAAAGGGCAAGTCTACCTACGATAAAATATTGTTGAATCACAGATGCACAATTAAAAAATGCTCATGTCTACCATCAACCATTTCGTTAACCACTCTCAGGTTAGCTCCTTACCTAGTGATCCTTGTAGTGATCTAACTGCTCACTTCTCTAACTTCTTTGTCAGCAAGATGGACAAGATCAGAGAGTCCAAACCCAGGGTGGCAGCAGTCCCTTTGGAATCATGTCCCTCAATAACAACACAGGACTCCTCAACCTCAATTCCGTGCAGCACCTTAATGGATACATTCAAGGAAGCCACGAGTGACCTCATCCTGAAATTCATCTCCCAGTCATAAGAAACTACTAAAAAATCCTAACTGATTAAACAGCCTTTTTTTGTATAGCGACAGAAGAGCCTTTACGGTTATCACCACCGCTTGCAGTGGCGATAAAGGATCACCTACCGCAGGAATCGAACCCACGACCTCGGTCACGAGGTCGTGAAAGCAAGCGCTTTACCTAGTGTGCCATCACGTCTCACCTAGTCCTGTAAAGCACATTCCCAGCGTCCTATTTCTACAATGCACAGATCTGCTGCTGCCATACATAACTCACATAACAAATATGTTCTTATCCTTAGGTCATGTCCCAGTACCATTCAAAAAGGCTGCAGTTAGGCCACTAATAAAGAAAGCAACACTAGACCAAGAAAACTTAAGTAACTTTCACCCAGTCTACTATCTAAGGTTACTATCAAAGATGCTAGGACGAGTTGTGGCAGACCAGCTGAACTCATATATTGAAACTTCAAACCTAACAAGTAAGTTCTGTCTGCTTTCAGAGCTATCACTCCCAGTCACCATTGCTTTGGGTGTACAACTAACTACCTTCTTAGAAATGCAGACTTGGGTCAAGTCTATCTGCTTTTTTGCTCGATCTTTCGGCAGCTTTTGATACAATTGATCACCAAGTCCTTCTCAAGCTTCTCTCGTCTAGCTTGGGTATCATTAACACAGCAATACAATAATCCACGTCCTATTTAAGTGGGAGTCTCCGGCATATTGATGGGAATTGACACAGATCAACCGAGAAACTACTGAATTACGGGGTAGCTCAGAGCTCTGTGCTTGGTCTGCTTGTTTTCACAGTTTAAACTCTTCCTCTTGCCGATTTGATCGCCAAGCACAGTCTAGGCTTTCACTTTTATGCAGATGACATTCATTTGTAGCTTTACTTTGATCCTTCTCAGCCCTCTATCACGAACTCTCTTGCTGCATGTATTGCTGACACAGATGGCAGCACACTTTCTCCAATGGAATGACGATAAAAAAAAACTTACTAGTTATGGGCGAAACAAGCGTGACTCGGAAATTGGAAAACTGAACACTCAAAATCAGTTTGCCAGCATATCTCCTGCTGCATCCGCACGAAATCTAGGTGTCTTAGTCCAAAGTGAACTTTACGACCACATCAGCTCGGCAGTCGAGTCAGCATACGTTCAGATACATAGCATTGCTCAAATTCGGGGTTGCTTAGACAGGGATACCACATCTAAGTTAGTCCATATATTTGTGACATTCCGTCTTGACTTCTCTAACTTACTGCTCGCTGGTCTACCGGCCTGTGCAATCAGGTGCTTACAGCTGGTTCAAAACTCAGCAGCTAGGCTTGTCTGTCGTGAGCGCCGCAGTCGCCACATCACACCACTTCTCGCCGACGTGCACTGTAACTCACTTGTAGGCTCCTTCATTCCCTGGCTCCAAACTATTGACCACAACTACTCCCTCACCGGGTTAGGCATAGTACCACCCGCTTTTCTGATTCCAATCGTTTAGTAATATCTCGTACGAGCCTCAAATTCATTGGAGACCATGCTTTTAGTTGACGGACTCCCAAAAGCCTGAAAGTCACTACCGACTGATGTCACGACATCCCCTGAATGGACAACATTTAAAAAGAAGCTTAAAACACACCTGTTTATCGCGGCATTTAGTGCGTCCTCGTGATTATTTTTGTGTGCGTATGTGTGCTGACACTATGCATGCGGACATTAACCATATTTACATGTTGACACTGTGCATGTCACCTCTAATAATGTTATGCTTGTTGACATAGTGCACGTTACCACTAAACATTCGATCATGCTTCCTTTGCAGCAAATGTAAAGTGCCTAGAAAGAGATTAAGTTAACTGAGGATTCTACATAAATGGTATTATTACCTTAAGGAGAGTGCTAGGACCTTAAAGTCTCTGCGTGACTTGATGGGGAACAAGCGCAGGGCAGTGAGAAGCAATACAGTGAAGCAGACTAAGAAAAGTTGTGGTCACTAGAAAACCAAAGACTCACAGGCCAAGCATGGCAAACAGCTGACCAGGCACTGATGCCAACACGGTGAGCATCGGGCATGTGATGGATATTCCCTCGAAGTAGCGTAGTCGCAAAACCAGTGCGCCAGAGTGCATACGTTCAGGCATGTAACTCGCCACCTCGTGCCATATAAAGGTGGCAACCAAGCTCATTGGCAACACACAGGGCAGGCAAAGGAGCTGCTTTACGACTTGCAGACAGATCTGATGGCGACAGAAAGACGTGAGGGCTAGGACAGGATTGCAGGAGTACGCAGGGCAGCACCTATCACGTGAACAGAAGCAGCAGGCAGCTGCAAGTGTACACCGCCGCTAGGTGCAGCAGGCAGAAATGCAGGCGGCCAGATAGAAAGCATGCCTTCTGTCGCCGGTCTCAGCTCCATAGCAGCTTTCACAGCGATCTGGGTTCAGTGTAGTGGCAATGACAGTATCAACAATATCCTTCGATGAATCTCCGAGGCCTTCAAAAGAAAAATTCAAAATAGCCAGCCACATAAAGTGACATTACGGTGGCATTGCTATGTACTTACGCAGCACCACGGATGCAGCAAAAGAGGCCAGCAGCCCTGGTTGCCCTTCCACGGACCCCCAAAGGAGGCACTCTCGAGTGTCGATTGCTGGCATGCTCCTCGGCTTTCCTATGAATGGCTGCCATTGACACAGTCAAGGCTTAGCTCACTCGTTGACATCATCATGGTTGCATAACATGACCGCAACGGTAATGAAGTGCACACATAGGTCATAGACACGGGTAACTAACAAAATCGGGACGATTGCATGAATAAAGGAGCCTGCATGCTCCCACCAAAGATTAGTGGTAACATACAGACGTATATACACAGTCGTACATACATGTGGCACCTCACGTGCACACACACACACACACACACACACACACACACACACACACACACACACACACACACAAAGCACTGCGTTCGTGTGCAGTGAGACCCATTAAACTAGCACAACCAATGCTCAACATAATGCTTCTTGAAATTACGATGAGTCCACAAAGGACGGGCGTTTGCAAACTGCCTCTAGTCACCAAATGCAATGTAGTGCCTCTCTGTCTGTAACTACACAAAGCCACAGGGGATAAGCAAATGTTACGCTGGTGTGTTTTCTATAGCAGTCAAGCCTAAGTGGCTTTCCGTGCACACATGGTAGCCAACGGACTTCATCTCACGCAACACAGAGAAGCATAGCCGAGTGAGCAACAAATAGCTGAGAGATCAAGCATGCAACACAGAGAATCATAGTCAGAAGCATGCTGAGACCAGTGAACAGTTGATGTAGTGAGTGTCATTGAAGTAGCAGCTCAGGACGGCTAAATGTAGATGTGCCTAGCAGACAGCAGCAGCAGAGTAGATGTTGCTGCGTAAGATTACAGTTTCATGGACTGATATAGAATAAATTCCTCGACAAGAGTGGCATTGACAGCTGCTTTGCCCTATTGGCAGGAGGATTTAGAAGTCAGTGGAAAAAATGCTAGCCGATTTTTCAGGCTACATTCGGCCGTTGGACAATATAAGGTTGAGGAAAAAGAGTTCGAGCATCGTGTTTTTCATTAAATCCTTACTAAATTCACTAAATTATTATTACATTAAATTATTATTAAAATCGCAACACACGAACCTTTTCCTCAACCTTAATAAGGATGCTCAATAGTGGCATTGCATAGGGATGTTTGATCATTTCTGATGATACCACGAGGCATGTTAGGACCACCATTAAGTTCTTACTGCTATGACGACATGAATATGGCAACTGAGCAGATTTTAGATTCAATTTTAGATTGAAGTTTTAATTCAGTAGTTTCAATACAGGCTTGCCAATGAACCACAGACACATCTGAACATTAGTCAGTAGAACATTAAGAATTTGCAATGACGCTGATTCTAAGCATGCGGCATTGTGGGAATTGTCAATCAATTCTAAAAATCACAACTTTTAACAGTGCGCCCATGAGCATTGCTTAGTCATGTTAACTAGTTATCAATTAATATATTGGAGTATAATGTTGCTTGCTGAGTTCCGTGCAAACATCGTGAAAAATTCTCTTCTTAAGACAATAGAACACATGGTAACCTTTGGCATTATTATTGACTGGTAGATAGCCATGAGATCGATTAAGCAAAATCTTGACTGGTGAGCAATTGGAGTCGAGAAACCCAAAAAATGTGTCTCCAGTTCCAACTAACCATGCCTACTGTTCCAAATGTTCGATGTCGGATCTCATTTTGTTGCCACTCGGTGATGAGCACTTCTGCCCATAACTAGCAAGGGGAGAGATGCCAGTAGTGTGAGATCGTAGAAGTCTCTCAAGTGGCAGGAAAAATAGTAGTAATGGCACAGCCTCTACCCACGGATATGTACAAACACAGCCTGTTCCTTCGCACTACAGCTGTGTAACAGAGCTGTTATCAGGGGCTACCATCCACTCATGACACTGGAGCTCACTTATGCACTGATGAATTAAAAGTCAGAATACAGTAATTCACGTCACAACAGCCTGAACAAGAAAGCATAAAAGCTATTGAAGACACTTTTGAACAGGGCAGCTCGACATACCAATGGTGACAAAAGCTGCTGTTTCGGAATCCTGCCACTAAAGAAATAAGTACACTTCAAGAACCGTTCGGTGGTTTAAAACAGTACCGATCGCCAGGTTCCCTACTTAGCCAGTCTAGTTCTATACTAGATGCAGGGTACCAGTCGTAGGTCTTAATGGTCCACTAGACTGGCCATTCCGAGCCAGCCACATCCAAATTGTGAGGGACAGCCTGCCACGGTCGTCTAGCAGTGCATTAGAGCTCTCAAACAAAGCACATTCGATTGCCGGTTAACGAGACTAGCTGGTGAGGCACCTCTACTACACCTAGTTTAACTGTCTGGGACTTGGTCGTATATCACAGCAACGTGAGGCAAACAGGTGTACCAAAGACAAATTTGACTAACGTGCTGAAGCAAAAAATGTAGGTGCATAAGATCGAAAATGCACGAGAACCTAGAACCTCAGCCGCAAATTCACATGCAACTCAGATACAAACGTCAGGAACACACGCTCGTGCTAATCCTGAAAACGCTTCGGTCTGCAACCAGATGATCAAATAGAGATTGAGCCATCAATTAATCAACGCCTGCTGGACAAAAAAGACTTTTGCCTCATATATGACCAGGATAGCAAAATGGATCCATGACCCATAACACACTAGAAGTAAGGAAAAGGTCTACCCGTGGAGCAATAAGGCCTCCTCACGGGAAATGCAGACCTGCTGTCGGAGTGGCATTTCTGACAGCAAAGCTATGGTGTTGTTTTTGTGACCGAGCAGCAAGCAGTTTTACTGCATTTTGCATACAGCACTAAAACCCAGAGGCTGCAGCTCACACATTCTACATACTCTCGCTCTGTGGCTCTTTGACTTCCTGTCCACTCAAGTCGATGCGTTGCTTTAAAATGTTTGACTCGATGTCAATCTGCTGCTCTCCAGAGACATCCATGGCATCGATGCTCAACACTACAAAGGGCAAATGGTGTAGCTCATACATTATGCACGCTGCACTGCTCAGCATGCACGCAGCCAAAAAGACAGGTTCCCTTGGAACCAATGGAAAGCTGACAGGAACAGGTGCATTTTTGCGGAGACTTAAATGGCACAAAGTCGATGCAGGTGGTGACAGCAGCAGGAGTGAGTTCCAGCCTCTTGGTGCACACAAACTGGAGGCCCGCATAATCACATAATCATTTAAATTTAGCACGAGGAATACCTAAAAGAACCGAAGCCGAGGTGCGGGTGGTGTGAGATAACACTGGTGGAGCAACAAGGTCGGATGGGTAGGCTGGTGCCAGTGAGTGAAGCGATCTGTAGGCCAGAGAGGATTTTTAGGTAGATTGAAAGCGATTCGTCCTTTGTGTACTCATGCATACTGACGCTGCATACTGCCACTAACCGTATTTACATATTTATACTGTGCATGCCACCCTAACCATAATATGCTTGCTGAAATCGTGCATGCTTCCACAAACCATTTGATCATGCTTCTTTTATAGCATAAGTAAAGTGTCTAGAAGGAGATTACGTTTTCTGAAGGTGCTATACAAATGGATTGTTATTATTGTTATTATCTTCCTTTATCCAATGCAGTAGTCGTACTAGTGCCATGGGTTAACCAACCACGGCAGTTAGACAGGAGACAGATATCGGTGATATGGGTGGGAGTGTGTACTGTATCCTTTGGGGAGAGGTAGGCATGCCGGGTTCGATCAGGGAATTGTCGTCAGATGGTAGCCTTCGTTAGAAATCAGACTAATCACGACAATGACCAGCGCAACAAACGGGACAGACGTTTTAATACTTGCCCCTGTTCCTTTTGACAGCTTAAAGATAGGCACTGGAATAAAGTGCAATCCATCCTAGCTGAGGCAGGATCTAGCTTCTATAAATCCATAGTGAAATCAAGGATAAAGAATCCAAAAATGCTAATGTCGATCATCAGCTATCTCCTTAAATGGTCAAAGTTTGTACCTTACATGGTGATTCTTGTGCCACTCTAAGGGATCGCGTCTCTTGCTTTTATGTAGGCAAAATATATAAGATCAGAGAGTCGATCCCTAAGGTAGTATTCTAATTATACTCCTCATCCTCAGTTCCATGCAGCACCTTAATATCGTTCAAATCTACCACTAGTGACATCATCTCCCAGACTAAGAAGACTACTAGCCCTCTAGACTGTACACATTGTCCTCCTGAGATGCATAGATTTGCTGCTGCCCTCCATAAATAATTTAAGAAATATGTCTTTGCCTCTGCTCTAGTCCCAACATCTTTCACAAAAGGCTGCTGCTATGCAGCTTATTAAGAAGACAACACTAAACTAGGAGAATGGCAGCAATCTCTTCCAAGTGGCACAACAAATGACATAATAACGAGTAGGGGCAGACTTGCTACACTCCTAGATCAAAGCTTCAAATCAGTGAAGTAAGCTTAAGACAAGCATTCAAGCTAATCACTCCACCAAGTCAGCACTGCTGCGAGTGTATTTGGATCTTTTAAGACATGCCGACTTTGGAGGAGTTTCCCTGCTTTGTTCGCACTATCTTTCGGCAGCGTTAGTTGTACCTCAGTCGTCGCTGGCCTTGCACGTTAGGGCAAGACTCTTGGCCTGTATATATTGTTCGACGGCCACTACAAATCTGCAAGTCTCCTGCCTTGCTGAGCCCCATGCCTGAAAGGGGAGGGGAAGGGGCTAAGATGGAGGGGTGGGAAAGGGAAAGTTGTGGAGAGGGTATGGGAAGACGAGGGCGAGAGAAACGCCAGAATAAACGCTACCTGCTACGATTTCGATCGCATAAGAAAACACCTGGTAGCAGGTACATGACGTAAGAATGAGCATTTCTGCACAAAGAAGAATTAACTGAAGAAGCACATGCTTGCTGCATCCCTACTCATCCTTAAAAAAATAAAGACAATTGGAGAGCCATGTGAAAAAAACGTGCATTGTAAAGTAGACTGAAGCAACTGCATAGCACAGCAACAGCTCAAGAAAACCAAGCAGATGGATGAACAGTGCGAATCCAATTACCTATCTGCAATTAGAGTTAACAATCAGTAGGTTTCTTGGAACTCACGGGAAACAAAAATCGCACGAAGCACCATACTCACTAACGCAGGCAATCTTGGGGAACGTTATATCCATGTTAATCCTCATTTTCTGCCCACGGGTGGTGTCCACCAGAAGCTCTTGAGAAACTTCCTTCGTGAAGTAATAGTTCAGTTCCGACAGGAAAAGGATTGTCATTATGGTAACGCTAACTATCGAAACTGCAAAGAAAGAACAACCGGTGTGCTACAGCACTAATACGAAGTTGACATGTACAAAACTAAGCAAATTCTGAAAGAGCACCGTGAATAGCTAAATCAGCACCGTGACTGAAGCAAAACTAGCTATATAGAAACATATTGGGCTAGCGATATTCTCAAATTTTGCATTAAAGAACAAAAACATTTGGCATTGGCATTCAAATCAGTGTCACACTTATGAAACAGTCACCCACCCTTTTTATACGTGGCCACTGGTGGTAGCAGTCAGCAGGTGGCCCACTGCCACAAGGATGGACTGCATGATTAAGTGGATCACACTGTAAAGGCGTGCACCCACACAAAGGTACGTTTCCGTGGCGCCTAACTGATCTGCTGCAGCAGGGCAGCTTCCTCAAGCCCTCAGACCGATAGACAGGATGCGATACATCGGACGTCCACTCTCTTTCTCTGAAACTGGTCCTAGACTGTTGAAATCACTTCCACAATTATTGCACAGCTATGATGTCATCTTTAAAGCTAGCGACCGATTAGGGCGCATCCTTGCCATCCAGCTGACTCACCCATGCTTATCATTTATTGTTTCTAGCTTTTTTCTCACTAAAGTATTTTACGAAAACGGTAAAGACTGTTGGCTACCGAAGCCAACGACATTCGACTAAAATCGTCCATCAGTTTGACCTATGGAAAACTGACAGACAAACAACCAACCTCGTTAACGTGGCTTAACATGTTCAGCGAGCTGTTCCACTCTCCCACGTAACACCCACGTAGTCCTCGAGGATTTTCGGAATGACGAAACACGCATATGTATGCACGCATGTGCACGCACACACTTTCGCGCATAACTCTGCACAACAATGGTGAATATGCTATGTGTCCATATGACTGCAGGCTTTAATAATCTGCCCTGCACAGTTACTGCCCCGGTTCGTGAAGTAATCCTAAATTTTTATTATTCAAACATTATACCCGGACGCACGCAACTAAAAGTATATATTCACTGCTTGCTGGCTTACCAGCATGTGCAATCAGGCGATTACAGCTGGTGCAAAACTCAGCAGTTTGGCTTGTCTGTCGTGAGCATCGCTGTTGCCTCATCACACCACTTCTTGCCGATCTGCATTGGCTACCAGTCAAGCAACGGATCGACTTCAAGGTTTTGCTGCTTACAAATAGGTCACTTCATTCTTTGGCTCCAGCCTATCTCAGATCTACTCCCCCACCAGGCCAAGTATCGTACCACCCGTTTTTCGGAATCCAACAGTTTACCAATACCTCGTACAAACCTCAAATCCTTTGGAGACCGTACATTTAGTTCGTATGCTCCCAAAGCCTGGAACTCTCTCCCGACTTGCGTCAGAACGTCCCCTGACCTGACCACATTTAAAAAGAACTTAAAAACACACTTATTTAGGACAGCATTTGGTGGGTCCCTTTGATTCGTCCTTCATGTGCTTATGCGTGCTGACACTGTGCATGCTGCCACTAACCATGTTATTCGTGTTGTTTATCAAGCATGATATTACTCACCATTCAATCGCGTCTCCCTTTGCAGCAAATGTAAAGCGCCTAGAAAGAGATTGAGTTCTCTGAGGGCGCTGTATCAAAAGCATTAATATGATTATTATTCGCATGATGCATGAGCCAGCAATCCTAATGTGTAAGACGAGTGAAAACATCCAAGGTGCGACTAACATACGGATGCACTATTACGCTTAAAATACACATTCCACTAATTCATGTGCAAGCGAAGCGACGCGGCGACTGCGCATGCTAGCCTCCTCGAAGGTGCGTCGAACCGAGGGCTAACATGTTGATGCCCAGTAGTCTGCAGAGAGCTGCCTTGAATATGGCGTCAGAGCTATAAGCAGCGCATACTGGAAACTAGATGCACAAAAAAATTTTGGATCGTGTAAGATGAATCTGCTGCATCTAGACCAATCTAAAATGCCCACGTAGCACAACCGGTCGCGGGCTGCAAGCAGGTATTGAAATAATGACCGGCATATTGACCGGCAATTGAGTAAACGGGCTTACTCGCTGCTCCTCCATATGTCTTTACAGTAAAATCCTGGAGGGTTTTCGGGTAGGCGTCTAGCTGGCGCAGCCGCTGAAGAACAACTTGCAGGCTCATTTCTGTCAGTCCGCAGTACGCTGCCGGAAGATCCAAGCCCAACCCTACTAGTGTTTATGCTTGATGTGTTATAAATGGGCTCGCCTGTGGCGTCTTGGGCAGTATCCGGCATCGTTGCCAGCGAGCCCTGCTGGGGAGATGGGGTAGACGCCTACAGCTGTGGAATAGCGAGACGTCGCCATCTATGCCTCAGGCGTCAGTATTCCTGCTGTTTTGCTTTACTGTTCGTAATTCTGAAGTGGCAACGGAAATCTAACTTTTAATCAGCGGCTTATTAGAGTGTTAGAGTGATTCTGGTGGCCTGGAACCAGCGAACCTCTCACAAGGCCAACGTATTTCTAGTGTGCTGTTGTAATTCCTGCTTCTGCTTCCTTGGCCAGCCTCTGGTGTCTAAATTTGAGTTTTTTTCGCGTCGGGCCTTGAGCTCTAGGCTTCAAGTTCTAAGATTCAATTCCCTTCCATTTAACGGTGGTGAAACGTTGGCATGCTTCACCGGCCAGATTATGACTGCCTACATATTATTCATGGCTCTTGAATTATTATGATTATAAACCAGCTGCAATATAATATACAGTTGGGTGGTATGAAAATCCAAACTAAACTGGTGCAATTAGTAGTCAGCAAGCTGTGTTTAGGGCTTCACAGAGTGGTATGCTGTGCTGGTGCAAGTCACCTGCAGCCCTTCGGCGATCTCTTAGTCGCCAGAATGACGATATTACTTGGCGTTGGTTATTTCGGCTAGAAAAGCTAATATCACCAAGAGTCTCGTACTTGAACGGTTGAACGGTTCAATTACGATACTCCAAAATGGTCAACGCATGAGACATAGTGAAATGTAGTACTAATTTAAAACTCACTATCATCAGAACGTGCACTCGGTGAGACTCCGTGCAGAACACTGAATCGTATGTTGATACGATCTTCCATGTCATAAAAAAGTGCTTATTTTATTGAGCCGACCGAGTGCTGGCGGTCACGTGCTATTCTCGGTGCATCGAGGTCGAGTGGTAACCGATAGAATTCCGTGCTGTCGATCAAAATCTCTGTCGGTTGACCCATGGTGGCACATGTTGTGGATAGAGAAATCCAATTTCAGCACAAAAATTGCAGTGAGCATTGGCGCGTTGCTCGGCAGGGTTCTGCGAAATAACCGAACAGCTTGCACTGGTCCCTGTAACAAGGACCATGCGGTACTATAATTCCCGCTCGACCTAGGCTGACCCTGTTGTGCCAACTCTTAGCCGCGTGGGGCAATCGCAGGGTTAGCGTAAGAGAAACGACCGTTTTTTCACCTCTTTAGACAAAACTGCATGCCGTAATGGCATTTGGAGCACCGCACTGGAGAACCGCGTGGACATCAGGGCTACAGGAGCGAATGACGTAAATGCAAGCAAAGGCGGGCCTCGGCTCCGATAGTCTTTGTCGGTGACTGGTCCCGGAATACCAGTGCACATCGTCCAACGCACGGGTGGTGGCTGCAGGGACTCACACGCTCGAAGCACATCTAAGCCTCACGAACAAAATACGACATCGGAGCGAGGAACACGCGAGCACTTAAAGTCCCTTGGTAGCCGGTTTCTCGAGCCCGTCCCGGACAAAACGCCGCGTCCTAGAACAAGACCACTATATCGCTCGCGATGAGGGAAGTTTAAGTGACCAGAGATCACTTCGAACTGCAGTCCACGTCCGAGCCTCACGAGTGTTCCTAACTGACTACTGTTGTATATCAGTAGCTCCAGCGGCGGTTGTTCTAGTGGGAGTCTCACGGAGACACATCGGGCGAACTTTCGCAATAAACGAGACTCTATTGTATTCCTTCAACGTGCAAATATACGAGAGCTCGATCAATCGCAGCAGACGACACGAAATATAGCATGCAATAGTGGCCCAACGCTAAGCTGCTTCAGTGGCTTAACTATTGGCCCCAGGCGATGCACGTGCATTAGTGTCACACAACACTACTCAAAAGGCAACTTCGTCATCGCCCATCACTCTAGGTAGGTCAAAGGGAAGGCTGCAGCCTTCGCTCGGGGTGACCTCCGGCTGGCCTCATCGCATTTCAGCTGTCCCAGCCAATGAACCCTACTAAGGTGCATTCCCACAGTGCTCTGCGGCTGTTGAATAGACTACTGTGCATAGACTTGCTATATCAAGTTGTAATGCCGAACACTCAGCGGAGGAGGCGTACCCAGCCGCTTGCCAAGCGGCGTAACCAATTGCCGAGTTACACTCGGAGCGCTAATCAAGCAATAAGCAGCTCGCCTCGCCGACCGAGTTTTGGGCGCTATCCTATCTACCGCTACAAGGGATCGGGAGTTCGTGGCGTGTGCTATAGCCAAATACCAATCACGCGTAGGAGATTGTACTGACCTTCATTCGCAAGCGCACAATGCTGCAGTGTGTCCAGTTCAGTGTTCTCCCCAGACTGCTCATATTGGATACGGTTCGGTCCAGCGGTTAAGGTGCTCGCCCCGACCAAGGTCTGGCCGAGGTCGTGGGCTCGAGCCCCGAGGCATACGTGAAGTGCCTGACTAGAGGCTAAGTTATCTTGGAGCGCTATACGAATGAATTATATTTATATAATTGTGTATATACTCGCCAAGACAAAGGCGCGGACATGGAAACGGCGGATCACAGAGAGCTACCACAGAGAAAATTACAAGCAGCGCCGATTTAGACTCCAGGTATCGTAGCAGAAATCCGCGGCATCCTGGACGCCATTCTAACGACAGCTGGTCCTCTAAACTCCGGCAAATGTTCTTCCTCCTTGACCTGACTCGCAACGTGAACGACTAATCGCACGCTCGTATGCTAATACGTCTGACGTAACCCGTACGCGTGTCGAGTCTCTCACCGAACATCTGCCGCCGGAACTCCTGCCATCGCTGATAGATGGATGGTTAGTGCGCCTGTTTCGCTCCCCTCGTGGCCGAGGCTCAAAACTGGTAGAGGTCGCTGGCTGGTAGGCTCGCTGTCCGGCTCCGCCGACGCTCCTGCGAATCCTTTTGGCTGGCCCTCAGCTGCTCGGACACCTGGTTGCCGCTGACAGATCGACTTCCGCTGACACCGATCCTCCTGAATATCTGCACTCACTGCTGTTAAAGCTTCACCTACTTAAATAGTTTGGGCTGCAACTAACCTACCCGCAGGCCAAGGTGAACGTGAACTGCTGTACACTTGTTCAGAGCCCGTGCTTATTTGCGAAGACGTTAAACATCCTGCCCTAACCCTAAGCTGTAAACCCGCCTTTCCCTTTTCTGCAAAGCTGTACAACTTAGATCATAAACCTGCCTGTACATGTAATCTGCGAAGCTATGAAGAACGCTGTTATAAACCTAAACCTAAAGCGAAAACATGCCATGCCACTAATATGCGATAAAACTTAAACCCGAAATCTCCTAAAATACCCTGCTGTCATTCGTCTCAAAATCCTTCTCACGTGCCGATGCGCTTCAAAAGTATGCCGCTCGTTATTGCCCGAGAGATCTGCTGTTGTCAGCACTGCACTGCCCACTGCCCGCACTGCACTGCTGCTGCACCCGCGACTGAGACGCTGCGCTTCGTGGAGCCAGCTTCATCGGTATCATTCGCGTGCCAGCAAGGACTGCCGCCATTTCAAGTGCTGCGCTTGTAGCCTAACGACATTAGTACATAAGCTCTGACAGCACCTTTAAAACATTAGCTTTTTGCAGCCAATGTAGGAAATCTCAGTCGTCATGTAAGGTAGTAGGAGTGGAAAGAATCGATATTCGAATATTGCCAGCCAATTTGTTTTGTTGCATGCATATAAAAACTGCCTCGAGATTTTATCTGCGTTTGACCAGTATTCTGACTTTGTGTTTATTACATTTCATACACCTAGCTATTCTACTTCTATCAGCGAGAAACTTGTCATTAGCATTCATTGTAGTTAGTCGACATTGCGGAACATCGATTGGACTTTTATTGTTCCCCCTTGCCGAATAACCACTTTTATGAAAAAAATGTGTTGAAAAAAGAATTAACTTTTTGTACAGTTGCAAATAGTGTGTCGTCCTTCCCACGGGCAGAGCAAGACGCTGAACGACGACACGGTCGCCTCCCTCTGCGGAGAACTGGGCCCACACCTCGGTACTGCCGTACATTGCATCGCTGACTCCAGAGTTTTCGGAAGAGCTTCAATTGTGGTGTTTTGATGCCAAGGGCAACGAGGCAAAGCTCGTTAACCAGGTACTGCGACCCGAGTGCTCCTACTAAAAACGGCAGAACCGACGCTGACGCTCGACCCTGGGACCAAAAGTCACGCGCAATGCTTGCGTATTTCGTGATCTTACTTGTGTGCTTTAGCTATTCGATAACCGGTAAAAACAACAGGAAACTTCAACTTTGATCACCCAGCCGAGCCAGAATATCCGCTGACGTAAACGGTGAACCAGCTCTACTAACGGGTTATCTCACAATTCTTTCTTAAAGCTAACAAATCTATAAAAAAAATTAAGAATGATACAGTTTCAAATTTATGTTTAGGTTTGGATAATTTATTAATAGTATATAAAACAATATTTGGATTGCTCAATTCAAGGTTCAATGTTTACTATGTTTATATATATATAGGACCAGCTGAACTCGTATATCGAAACCTCACACCTTGCTAATAAGTTCCAGTCTGGCTTTAGAGCTAATCACTCCACAGAGTCAGCATTGCTTCGGGTATACAACGACCTACTTAGGAATGCAGACATGGGTAGAGTGTCTCTGCTTGTTTTGCTTGATCTTTCGGCAGCTTTTGATACCATCAATCACAAAGTTCTTCTAGAGCGCCTCGCATCTCGCGTGGCCATCACTGGCACTGCTCTGCAGTGGTTCAGGTCCTATCTCAGTGGGAGACTCCAGAGTATTGACGTGAATGGACAAAGATCATCTGAAGTACCTCTGAAATATGGAGTACCTCAGGGCTCAGTGCTAGGTCCGGTTCTTTTCACGGTTTATACTCTCCCTCTTGCTGATGTGATTGCCAAGCACAATCTAGGCTTTCACTTCTATGCGGATGACATTCAGTTGTACCTTTGCTTTGATCCCTCCCAGCCTTCGAGCACCTCAAATTCTCTCAACTCACTTGCTGCATGCATTGATGACATCCGCACATGGATGGCAGAAAATTTTGTAAAACTTAACGATGATAAAACTAGCTTACTAGTTATGGGCAAACCCAGTGTGATTCAGAGATTGGAAAGGCTGACTCTCAAAATTGGCTTTGCCAGCATATCTCCAGTTGAATCAGCTCGAAATCTAGGTGTCATATTCCAAAGCGACCTCTCGTTAGACGACCGTATCAGCTCCACAGTCAAATCCGCCTATTTTAAGCTTCATAACATTGCTAAAATTCGGGCTTGTTTAGATAAAGATACCACGTCTTAGTTGGTCCATGTATTTGTGACATCCTGTCTCGACTTCTGCAACTCATTGCTTACTGGCCTACTAGCATGTGTGATCAGGTGATTGCAGCTGGTGCATAACTCTGCAGCTAGGCTTGTCTGTCGTGAGCGTCGCAGTTGCCACATTACTCCACTTCTCGCCGACCTGCACTGGCTACCAGTCAAGCCACGGATTGACTTCAAGGTTTTGTCGCTCACTTTTAGGTCCCTTCATTCTATGGCTTCAACCTATCTCTCAGATATACTACCCCATCAGGCCAAGCATCGTACCACCTGCTTTTCGGAATCCAACAGTCTACAAATACCTCATGCAAACCTTAAATCCTTTGAAGACCGTGCATTTAGTTCATATGCTCGCAAAGCCTGGAACTGCCTCCCGACCTGCGTCAGAACATCCCCTGACCTGACCACATTTAAAAGGAACCTAAAAACACACCTATTTAGGACAGCATTTAGTGGGTCCCTGTGATTCGTCCTTGATTTGCTTATGCGTGCTGACACTGTGCATGCTGCCACTAACCACATTTGCATGCTGACCCTGTGCATGTCACCCCTAACCATATTATTCATTTCGTTTGTTTTTTAAGCATGATTTTACTTACCATTTAATTGCATTTCCCTTTGCAGCAAATGTAAAGCGCCTAGAGAGAGATTAAGTTCTCTGAGGGCACTTTATCAAGTGAATTATTATTATTATTATTATTATTACTATGAGAGTGCATAATGTTGCAAAATGACAAATTATTTAATTTCTCCCTTGATACTTTTGAAATAAAATTATGATAGCGGTGCCATCGCTGCGGTACTATCTCTACTATTTAAAGCAATAAAGTCCTCCTTCCCTTCGTCACACCCACACCGTAAGATGGCGAACTTGCATTACGTGGCAAGATGGCGCAGCGCTGTTTTCTGCGACTATTACTTCCTGGAGTGACGTGTAATATGCGCGTAATGTAGGTCTACTATGACTCAGCGAAATGAGTCCACAGGCAGTGAGCTGCTAACCAACGTTGCAGTTTTATTATGTTAGTCCGTAGGCCTGCCACAATCACGCTAGTTATAAAATACATTTCATTCTAGAATATGGATATTAAATGAGCACAGGTAGTGTTCCGTCCTCTCCCGTGGGCTGAGTTACCGTATAACAGATTTACCGTGCTGAAAGACAGTGCGGTTGTTTCCCTCCACGGAGAATTGGGCCCACACTTTGACGCTGCCGAACACCGCATCGCTTACACATAGTTCCAGAAGGGTTTCTGGTAGACAGCTTTGATGCCAAGGGCTTCGAGGCATCCCTCGTTAGCCGAGTACCAAGACCCGAGTGTACTTACGACGAATGGTAGGACAGACGCTGACACCCGACCTTGGGACCGGAAGTCACATGCGATACAGGCGTATTTCTTGATCTTCCGATCTGCGGCTTTCGCCCAGGCATCCTCGCCGTTGTCGAACGGGACCGCCACGTCGATGATAGTTATTGTTAACCAATTGTCGACGGTCCGGGCGCCGAGATCTGTCGTTCACCACATCGCACCACCTCAGTGCATCGATCCAGGGTCGCCTTTTGTCACAGGCGATCCGGCGAGGCGTGGTAGAGACGGTTCAGGACGGTTGCATCCAGTCATCGTGATTTATTTATAGTAGCATCATGACGGCTAGCAAGAATACCTCAAAGATGAGAGTCAAAAAGAGGGAGATAATTTGATAATTTGCATATGCGGCTGCAACACTCTCAAAAGTGAGATTGAAAATTGGGAAATTTCACGTGACAATTAACTCAAGAAGCGTTTTCGAATACGTTTTCATTTTTCCTTCAGTACAGATTTTACCCCATCGAAGAAGAGCTCTGGTGTGCGGGCTAAATAGTTAGGTCAGCGGACACGCATGCCAGCCTTCCAAAAAAAGTTGGAAATGTCCGTGATTTTTCATTCTTTCCACCCGCTATTGTGGATGGGCAAGCTTTTGCGGCACTGATTTGGGGAAAAGAGACAAAACGAGCGTACCATAAAAAGAAAGCAAGAACAAAGAGAAAAACAGCAACAAATGAGGCTCTTTAGTGGCCACTGCCGAAGCCCAACAGAAACCTAGTCTTCGACAAACTCGACGGCAGTGAGAGGCTGAAAAAGAAAGCCATAGAGCTGTGCCCTGCCAATGCTCAGCGAGAACCTCAGGTGTGACAAGGTCAAAGGTCGTGGTACGGAGTCTTAACCCGACAGACAGGCAATGCTCAACAGCTAGCCAGGGCTTACCGCTAGATCGGCGGACACTCACGCCACATTGTAATGCACCTATAACAATGGCGAGTGATTTTTTAAGGGCACAAGTAAAGCTAAATGACCAGCATGTTTTGAGGTTTTCCATATGTTTATGAATTCTGTTTATGAGATTACTGTACACGATATGAGAATATTGTAGACGATTCCATTACTTTATGGCAATCAGCTAGAGACTTGGACCCTGCAACGCAGTGTCAAGGCAGAGAACAAGCGGAAAGCAGCCGTTGCTTACTACGATTATTTTTGTTGTCACTCTTCCTTTTTATAAATAAGATGTCAATTTTCTTATTCGCCTTTGCTCCGTAAAGGATGTTTGATTATGAGGAAGATAACTCTAAATCCAGTGGGTGACATTACAGGACTTCCAGGATCACGATATTTTGAGTACGGGGGAGATCAATCCCAATCCAGGGGGACATTACAGGATGCTCAAAGTTCTTGATATTTTGACAACAAGAGAGATAAATCTTAATCCGGTAGGAGAAATTACAGAACACTCCAGCGTTCTGGGATGTTGAGTGGTGTCCGCCGCTCTGATGGCAACCAGTAGAGCTCCTTAAAGAAAAAAATAGAGGCACGGGGTCATCTTAGAACGCTGCCCTTGAGAATTGTGTGAGCTTCAGTCAGATTCCATGGATGTTATTCTTGTTGTTTATCAAGCACGATACCACACACCATTCGATCGTGTTTCCTTTGCAGCAAATTTAAAGCGCTCAGAAAGAGATTGAGTTCTTTGAGGGCGCTTTATCAGGTGTGTTAGTATTATCGATCCTAAGGGCCTCAGAGTTGGCGAAAAAATTCTGCAGCTAGGTTTGTCTGTGGTAAACGTCGCCATTGCCGTGTAATACCCCAGTTCACTGACAAGCGCTGAATCCTTATCAAGAAGTGTAGACACTTCCAGGTCTCATCACTAGCTTTTAGGTTCCTTCAATCGCTTATCGCGATCGACTAATCTGAATTACTTCTCAATCAGACCACCAGCTCTTCTGACTCAAGTCGTTTAGTTGTGCCTCTGGATAACCTTAAATTCCCGGGAGATCGTCCTAATAGTTCGTGTGCTCCCAAGACCTGGAACTCGCTTCTAAATGACGTCACGACATCTAATGACTCGCCGATATTTTTAAAAGATAGTAAACCTACTTCTTCCTGACAGCATTTGATAAAGTTCGTGTTATTTGTTCTTTAGGTGCTCTAGCGGGCTGGCTTTGTACGGCATCACTTACTAAGTGGCACCATTCCCTACCAGTATCAACTAGGTGCCTAGAAAGATACTTGGCTCTCGTAAGATGTTATGCTAATTTTGTATTGTTATTAATTATTCACTCTGAGTAAAAAAGATGTTTACTGTGCCAAAACCACTGCAAAGTGAAGTGAGGCAGTCTTCTATCTGGTTAATAATGCGTAACGTAAAGATCACTAGCCCAGTCATTGATTGTATTAAAGCCTTGAGGTCGTTCTCAATTTTGGCAGTTAAATCAACACGGAGGAAGACTGGAGTGATGCTAAACCTAAAGCCCTTGCTGTGACGTTTTGACAAGTAATTGAAACTCGGTTTGCAAGGGGTTTGCGTCTTCCAAGCCCCTAAGGCTGCAAAGCGTCACTCTAGATCATCTTTTTAACACACAAAGTACATAAAAAAGATCTGATTATATATATATATATATATATATATATATATATATATATATATATATATATATATATATATATATATATATATATATATATATATATATATATATATATATATATATATATATATATATATATATATATATATATATATATGTGTGTGTGTGTGTGTGTGTGTGTGTGTGTGTGTGTATGTATATATGTGTGTGTGTGTGTGTGTGTGTGTGTGTGTGTGTGTGTGTGTGTGTGTGTGCGTGTGTGCGCGAGCGTATTTATCTATAGTATACAACTAATTTGTATAGCACCTAAGAGAACTTAGTCTTTATCCAGGTGCTTCAGATATCAACGAGCATTATTTAATATTTCTCCAAAATTCAGACAATGTTTTTAATTCAATTAATGGATTGCAATGCAACTACGGTACAAGCTATTCACTTTAGAATGAGTAGATAGTTCTCTTCCGCAGGCCACACATAAAAAATGTGGTAAAAGCTAGCACTGACAATGACTGGGACACTGCCAAACCACTGCATTGAAAGTAGCAATATATTTAAGAATTATATATGCTCTCCCTCTCTCTCTCTCTCTATCACCCCCCTCCCTCTCTCCTCTCTCTCCCTCTCTCCTCTCTCTCTCTCTCTCTCTCTCTCTCTCTCTCTCTCTCTCTCTCTCTCTCTCTCTCTCTCTCTCTCCTGCAGGCGAACTGCAGGGAATTATGGATGGCATGGATGGTACCAAGGTATCCATGGTACCAAGGTACCATGGATACCTTGGTGGCATGGATGGTACCAAGCATGTAAAAGCAAACAAGCATCGCGCTTAGGTCAGCATATTAATGCAAGAAGTAAGACTCTCGTGGCAATCGGTTAGTAAGACGAACTGAATCATGCACAAGCTAGAACCCAAAACGAAACCAGACTAAAAAAATAGACGAGTTCACTTAGATTAACAGAAAGCTAACCGGAGCAGATGCGTTTTAAGTGATCCAACTTTCCTCTTGAATTTAAAATTTTAAAAACACTTCGGTAGGAGACATGATCTTCCCTAGGGTCCAATAACGGCACGCCATTAAAATCATAGCCCTCTTGGCCTTCCAGCGGAAAAGGAAGTCGCAAAGGGAGCTTAATTTCTAAATATATGGCCCTTTAAAGATTTACGTGGTAAAGGCATTCTTAATTCAGACAACCTCGAAGAACTATAACTTTGGTTTATCCAAAGAGCTTCAAAAGATACCATTTACGTGTGTAATTAGCTATACCCCTACAATAAAGGCAACTACCAGAAGTTTTGCGGTGCCTATCGTTATTAAGCGTTGGAAAACGCATAAATATGATTCTTCGTGTGGGTCTACCATATAATTAATATAAATTAAAAGATGGTCAGCACGTCCGCACGTTCCGTCCACGAAACTCAAGGCTGATTCGGTACTGAGGAATAAGTTTCATAAAATTAGATTTGTACTTGAATGTAAGAAAATTGTAAAATATATATATATATAATTTTAAAATACTTGTTTGTTAGAAAATTGTTAAATACAATTTTAAAATACGCTTTCATGTATCCTCATAAACAGATCTTAAGGCCAGCTCATAATAGGTCTGCGGACATTTGTGTCCCCTTAACACGCAAAATTTGACTTTTCCATGATTTTTCACGAGTTCAGTTAATCTTCTTAAAAAACCTACGCTTTCCATCCGCTGTTGTCGACCAGCGAGTTCTCATATTAATGAATTGGGGAGAAAAACCAAGCAAAATGTTGGCGTATTTATCGCAGACAGCAACGGTAAAAACTGCAACCAAGGGAAATCACATTAGGGAAGCCATTCAGTGCCACAGAGATAGAACTCAACCAAAACGCATGTGTTTATCACAGTATTTATTAAGTCAATGTGATTCGTCCTTTGTATGCTTGTGCATGCTGTCTCTGCGAATGTTGCCACTAATCATATCTGCATGCTGACCCTGTGCATATCACCTCTAACCAAGTTAGGCTCGTCAACATTGAGCATGCTGCCACTAACCATTCGATCATGCTTCCTTTACAGCATATTTAAAGTGCCTAGAAAGAGATTCACTTCTCCGAGGGCGCGATGCAGATGTATTATTGTTAAACGTTGCGTGCAAATAACTCTCTACAACAGGAAGAGACTGAAGAAGAACCCTGGTGAGAGCTTCGTGCGGTCAAAATGCAGCGAGCGAGCGGCTCGCCTATGACGTGTATAAAAACAGAAAGGCACTGTAAGACACGCAGGCCAGACATTGCATTCAGCACTGGAATTTTCCGCAATTTTTCCACGGCCAAGTGCAGCACTCTATACCAAAGTCCGTGTGTCGATGAGTGAGGCCTGCCAGTCGACAAGGAGGTGGCTTAACCCATTCGTTCCCAAGAAAAGCGTCGCACGGCTTTGCTACTACATTGAATTTAAAAGATCTATTATGTGTAGTTCTCACCCTGGCAGTCCACTGAGTGTATAATCTGTCGCCTTTGATGACCGAGGTTAAGGTGAATGCGTGCGATGACTGAGGTTGTGGGCTTTAGCCCTACGGCATATGCGAAGCACCTGAATTAAGACTTAGTTCTCTCAGGGTGCCATAATTCAATTTATGTATTTATTTATACGATCGGCTGAGAAAACCTTCTGCATCGATGTGACATGCACCTGGTAGAAGCAGTCGCACTTTATTTTTGTTTGCGTTAAAAATAATTTTCGCTAATAATAACAAAAATAAAAGTTCGTTTGTGTAACGCCATGAGACAACCAAACTTAGCTTCTGGTGCCTTGCAACTCGCTGAAAGAGAATTAATAACTAAAGGTCAGTGACATGCGGGGTAACATTCTTAGACAAGAATGCAAAAGCAAACGCGTAAACTACTTAAGCAAGCATGCTAAAGCAACGAGGTCATTCAGGGCCAGCGGTTAGTAGGACCTCTGTCCAGTAACGGGCATTCACCTGACTGCTGTAGATACGGTTGTTGCTGCAAATCTGGAAATAGTTTGCGTCAGCACCTCGTAGAGCACTTTAGTGAGGAATTTTATAAGTTGCCACAAAACCAATGGTGGATGGAAGGAAGTTAAAAAGGGGCTTAGTCCACTCTCGTGGATCTAGTTGAAGGGGCGCAGTTGTGTAGCGACAGCTAATCACGCTCCCTAGTTTTGGAGATCAAACCCTTAATTTAACATCCTTTTGAAGCTCGGAAGTCCTTCTAAATAGCACTATTCTCTTAATATGCAAAAACCTAAACCAAAATGCTCGTATAAGGCACCTGTGCTAATACTACGGATACTCCCTGTAGTATTGGGTCAGCCTATCCCTCGTTAATTAAACCAGCCGAACAGGTCGTGTGTGTGTGAACCAGACATCCGCATCGTGCCAAACAGAAAAGCTGGAGAATTTCCAAATATTTCCCTGACCACATGAGAAAAGTTCTTTTGAAACAGTACGTATTTTCTATTTATTTTAGGCATACGGCAATTGGTAACCACATTCTGTGCCCAGGGCCAAACAATGGATATATGTTACCTTGTGTTACGAAATTAGGTTCCTAGTTTAAAGCTACTAGAGCATTACATTATCTGCAGCAGGTGTTATTGGGCTAACGGCCGAGTAGCACATTTTTATCGAGCAGCTTTAGGCTTTCAAAGTGCGGGTACAATCTCTTTTTATATTGTAATAAAAGGCCTAAGGGGAGATTTGTCTTTAGCATGAACGTTTTACGTTCCCAAAATATTCACAGGGTTAAACTAGCAATTAGAAAAGCAGCGTAAAATAACGACCACAGATAACACATTATATATATATATATATATATATATATGTATATATATATTAATATTTTATAGATATGCTGCAGAGCTGCTGTGAATCAATTTTCAAGTGACCGCCTTGACCTAAGGCTGGAACCTCAAGTTTGAGGTTCAGGTTTAACTCACCGTGCCGAAGTTCTCGATACACAATTGCAAAAGATGAAGGCGTAGACCTGTGGGTGCTCTCATATTCATGATTTGGCCGGAACCACAAAATAATAGGCTCAGATAACAGATGATTTCTGATTGCAATTTATTTCGTGGAGAAATAAAACTAAAACAGGCTTGCTCAGAACTTCTCAAGAAAGCGAGAGCGGCGGCAACAGTTGGTCGTTGAGCCGTCGTCTCTAGGAGACCGAGCTTGAGCAAGCACAGCTTCCCACCGATGGGCTGCAGCTTTTAGCAGTGACTAGGTGGAGTAAGCCATACCGAACGCACCTCTTCGCTCGCTCAAAGGCGCGACTTCGCTGGAGCAGAACGACAATGAACCGGGCCAAAACTGAAAAAGTGAGCGGCGAGAACTTGCTGCTAAATCCGACCGTTGGAATCGTCAATTCCGTTGGTATTTACCATAGAGGTGCTTGAAGCTGCCCGATTTTGGCCTCGAAGCCGCACTTTTAGCATCGCCTTCTGTCCACGTTCACCAATGAAAATAACTTCCCTTGGCTAGCAAGTCAAGTAAACTGCGCATTACAAATTTAATTTCAACTCGGGATTAGTTCCAACCGAGATTACATTTTTTTCATTTGTTGGTAAATTGGCTTAGCTGCGCTCTGCTTACATTTTTAATCTCTACCATTTTCATGCTCTAGAGAAATATTGCTTACTAAAAGATCAAACCCATCGGTACTACTTGGCACCTGCATAAAGCTAGGTCAGCGTGCAAATAAAGCTTGGTGCTTCGTCACGTGGTGTATGCTTCACAGAAATATGCCGATAGCGAGGTACTGACAGTTAAATATATTCCTGCTTTTACTTCTCTAACCGTATCATTGATTAGAGATCCTGCGAACGCTGAACGACGCTTTGCTATGTCAAGCTTTGGTACGTCGCGTGCAGTTTAACGCCTAAATTTAAGATACACAAAAAGTAATTAAATATGAACAGCAGAATAGCTTTAAGTCAGCCTGATGAACATTGTACTTTCTAATGCCCACTTTTGAATTTTACATTTTAGAGAGAATCGGTTTGATCGCATGTCATTTAGAAAATATGTAGAGCAAGAGCTACGTCGACGGAACTGACACGTTTCAATGCTCGGACTCCTTTCGAGGCTCGAGACTTATGGGCGCCGCGTCTTTAGAGGATGCGGCGAATCTAAGGCGTCATAGGTTTAAAATTGATGACTGGCAAACTGAGATCCATCAAAAAAAGGGTTGGCGAAAGTAAAAGCAAAGCAAAAGCAAAAAGCAAAACTACGCAGCAAAGCATTACACATTCACCGTTAAAAACGCATTGAAAAGCATTCATGTGTCCACTTTAATAACTGGATACTTTGTCTTTTTAAGGCACTGGTATCTAAATTTTAAAAGTATTTTTTAAAAGCCAAAGAATTGGTAGAAATCCTAAATGCTACATTCAGACAATGACCAACGCCGAGCCGAGTGCATGTCGAATAAGCAGTACAGCTGTACACTATACATTTTCATTACTTGCGGGTCTTCGCCTAAGGGAAAATCCTGGTTCTGAAAAAATACTGGTGCACCCCATTTCAATACCAGAACTGTGCAGGCTGTCACTAACCATATTTTTATGCTGACCTTATGCACGGCACCTTTAACCATGTTATGCTTGTTGACATTAAACGTTCGATCATGCTTTCCTTGTAGCAAATGTAAAAGTCTAGAAAGAGCTTAAGTTCTTTGAGGGCGTGGAACAAATGTATTCTTCTTATTATTAACTATAAAAAGCAATAGAATGTAAGATGGAACATTTATGCTCTAAATTGCATGTTATAAGTCATATATATATATATATAATATGTATATATATATATATATATATATATATATAGTATTAACCATAAGAAAGCTATAGCATTTAAGGTGGAAAATCCTTCCTCTAAATTGCATTGTATACGTCGCATATATATATATATATATATATATAATTACTAGTAAAATAAATTAGTGGCCAAATAAATAGTTGTTATTGATTTTTGAATGTAATGCTACTTTATTCTTTTCAGTCTTAGCAATGACTGGGGAATAAGCCGTGAAAATGGCAGAATTAATTAATTAGTTTTTAGTTGTTAATTATTAATTAATTAGAATTCCTCAGAATTTGGCAGAAGTTCACTGACCATTTTTAAGCCGCTGCTACTTCTGCATAGGCATCAGTTTCTGGAATGAATGCACCCGCTATCGCACATCCAGACCTCCCCTCAACTCTTCATGAGCCATGTCATGGTTTCTAGCCCTGCAGTTGCCAATTCTTTATTGCAAAGTGCAAGCGGTGGCGATCGCTTTTAAGGATCTTCCGCCGTGAGACAAATGAGGAACTTGAATAAGCTAACCTTAAACATTAACTGCCGCTGGTAACAGATTACCCTGACGCAAACCAACCAAAATCAACTCCCCCCGTAGACGAACTAGCAGTCTCCAGAGAAGAGCAGTAAGTCAGAGATCGAAGAAGCCGGCGTAGATCCATGCGATAATTTCAGAGGCGGAACTGAGGAGATAAACAAGTACTACCCCAACCTAAAAGACCAATCGACCAGATCACAAATCTTGGTCTTACCAAGTCCAATATCGAACTGTTGACGCCCCCGGGCTGAAGCATAGAATCTCGGATGCTCGGACACTAAAGTGTGCTAGTCAAAGGTCGGATGAACCAAGCATTATCAAGCTGTCCCCGGCTTCTTCACTTGTCAAGATGGCCTCTGCTTCCTTCACAATTGAGCCAGTCTGTTTGGGGCAATGTGAAACACCTGCAACCAGAATGAGTGGCGCCTCGTCATCGACAGCTGATGTATGAGCCTCCGCCATAGCGGCTCCATATTGGCAGCAAAGCATTGACTATCTCCCATGGAACTACCTTAAAGAGCATCTCGCAGCACCAATACCTCGCTGTCCTCCTTGTGGTGCGACGAGTTTGGCTGGGACGTCGTTAGGAGACTCCTTCGCGTGGGCGGCATACCTGATGGCTTTCCAACAAGTGGTTTTCACCAAGTTTCTTTATTATTTTGGCCTCTGGGATTGCAGGGACCGCTATGCGCACCGCAGCAGGCGTGACCAGCCACGGCAGACTGACTTCTCTCCGGGGAAAGCGATGTCTAGTGCGAGCTACCAATATAGAGCATTCGCCAGGTTCCTATGCCACAGGTGCGAGTCGAAATGAAACAATGCGTCGTAACTTTGGACAAGTAGAAGATAGCCTTCGAGTAGCATCGAAACTTCTTTGCTTGGCTGTCTCAGGCGAAGATCAAAACTTGCGTCTTTGTTGGACCGCAGATGAAGTTGATCGTAGATTACCTCGAATTCCTTAATAAGCTCACTGGGAGGAGAAACGGCTCGGATTACTTGAGTCACAGTATTGTTTTGGGCTCGCTAAGCAATCTACTAACTATGCAGCGCCGGTTGAGACTACGGTGAATGACTACGGCACAATGCAGCACATCCTTTGAAGTCCAAAGCCCTCGGTTCTCATGTTGTTACTGCCAATGGTGACGTTCGCTAACACGGAGGCGGCTCACACTAAGCGGAGCTGGGCGAGCAACTCCACCGGAATTCGCCGGACCTAATGCCTCTCTCTAACAAAAACAGTCGACGAAAAATTGAATTTCATTAAAACTGATTCACGAGAGTGATTTATATTGTAACAAATCTCAGAAAAAGTACTCTACCATTTTTGCAGTCACTTTTATGTGACTTCACAAAGTAACTGTATGTTAATCTTGATTATTTTTATAGGCTATATTTGAACCACAAGACGTGAATTCATCTGTGGTCTCTGTGTAGCAGCGTAAATTTCAAAACGTCACTATCCAAGTCACAAAGGCAAAATTGGTGGGGAATAACGGCCGTTTTCTTGAATATTAATAATTCTAGGTCATGTATATCGTGGGATATGAGAGCGGTCTCATTGTCCATGCCCTTTTACGAGTTGCTGCAAGAGAATACTATACTTCTGTAACCGTAAAGAAGCTCTTCCCCGGCTCTCTACCGGTGGACGGTGTAGTGCAGGCTGCATCACTGTTAAAACACAAGCGGCCACAACTGGGTGCTGAAAGCAACAGTTTATTGTGGGCCGGATAGTAGTGGTTACGCGGCGAGAATCGGAGCGACGGAGTTAACTGCGAGAACTCCCGAAGCCCGACTACAATAAGCCACCGCACGCCTTCGTCGCTAGCAACGATCCCGACCCCGAAGGCGGGCCGCTACAGCACCTCAAGATATGAGCAGCTAACTGAGTAGCCGACAGAACACAACCACAAAGTCCAAGTTGCACTTCGCTGTTCGTCGCCATAGGTTCGACTCTCGTGCTCTCGAGGCGTAGTCTCGGATCGACTACCGAAGCTGCAGCCCCGAGCTGTGTCAGTCGTCCCATTATATTTTGTCTCCTCTAAACTCCTGACCTCGCGCATAGCTGCTATTTCTACTTCAGCATATTAGTCGGTGCACATCCTGACCGCATCGTCTGCACCAGGCTTCATTCTAACTTTAGCGGGTAGACCAGGAGCCGGGCCTGTACTAGGTGTCCTAGTCGAACCCGCTAAGGCAAGCACATTAGTCGCTCCATCTCCTAACCCAATCGCCTGCATAAAGCTCCATTCTAACCTGAGCTAGGTTGATCAGGAGCTGGGTCTGTACTAGGCGCCCCAAGTGGACCCCACTAAGGCAAGGGCTCCCATAGCGGCTAAGCTGAGAGCTGCCCCAGTGCACTTCTGAGGTATAAGCAATTGCATAATAACACATTAAACCCCAGGGAAATTGCCTTGCGTAGTGTAATCACGACAGCAGGAAGAAACTATGGATCTGTGTGATGCATCACTGTCGATAGGATTAGCTGAAGCTCGGTGTGCTGAAATTAGGAAAACTGAAATTCGCTTTGGGTTACCAGCGATTACAATCCACATAACATTGGCTGGTATGAATATGCCAGTGACCAGCGTCTTATATGAAAATAATAATATGCTCATTTAGTAGACTAAAGAAGTAAAGGTTAGCCAATTGTATAGCATCATTGATATAGCATCGTAAGCTCTTTTGGCATCACCCCGCTTGTAGAAGCCAAAAAAAGATAGTTAAACGCGGACTCAAACATACACTCGAGGTCGTACAGTGCAAGCACCTAATCGCTGAGCTAAGACCCGCGGGCTAACCTGAGCTTTATAACTCGCTCGAAGATAAGTAATACCGTCACCTAGACTTCCTTCCATGGCTGCTGAACTTGCATTGAGACTGCAACTACGACATCTGCTGTGCGACAGACTGCTTTGATGCAGATCGAGCAGATTAGACAAACTTCGATCGATACTTCGCTATACGTCGAAGCTTAGTAGCGGTGGTGAAGACGGTTTACCTATTTATATAGCATCGACTACACCTCTACATTTTTTAGTCGAATTGTGTAGCTCTTGGCATCAATCATCTTGCTGCACCTTTGGTGTTCAAATTTGGTGAACGCATTACCGCCACCGTTGCTCTCCTGCCATCAATCTCTTGCGGTTACAGTCGTATGCAATTTTCAAGGTTTGCTGGATAAAAACTTCAAAAATACATGCTCCACTGTTTTCTGACTCATAGTAGTTCACTTGTTTTGAATGCTTGCAGGTGTGTGCACGTGTTTGATTAACGAGGGGGTCCGTGGAACAAAGCAAGTCATGCACCACAAACTAGAACCAAATATCAGGCGGCAAGTATGATGTAAGAAGTCTGTCTTGCAAATGAAAAAACGTCGTTGGCGTCTACAATCGCTACGTAGCTCTTGTGATAAGATTCCTGGAGAGTCGTTATGACAACTTTGACTTTATTTTTAAGCTAAATGCTGCTTTAAGATTAATGCAAGATGAACTCTGCTTAGGTTCCATACTTCACGAAGTTAGAACCGTGTTACGAAGATGTTTATGTCAACATTATCATTGTGGTTTATATTCACTTCCATAGTCGCATTTGACGCATTTCTACGAAATCATCAAGTAGCTTGAATTGAGTACAGGTCCAAGCTCAAGCTTTTTCGCTCGCTGTTCGCTTGACTTTCTACCTGTCATGACTTACATCTTCACTCACTGTAAACATGGGACTCGGGTTCTGAGAGGCAAATGTAGTTAAGGAAAAATGCTTGTTTCTACTGGCTTCACAATCTTTTATGTGTAAATACATATAAATATCTATACATACATACATACACACACATACATACACACACACACACACACACACACACACACACATATATATATATATCGTTATACGTACATACAATATGTAAGAATCAATGCGTGGGTCTGCATACACATACATATAGAAAGAAAATACATTTTGAATATTTATACAAATAATTGCACCTTAGCCGGAGGAGCCCTGCCCTGCCAGAGCCGCGGTGCTACCGGCGACTCCTGCGTTCAGGAACAGGGACCTCACGGCTTCCGACACGGAAATTGCATCCGAGAAGCAAAACCTCAAAAATGCCGATGCCCGCCAGGCAGGCTTCATTATCCGGCCACCCAGGGCGCCGACCGCGAAGGGCCTCGCCACTGCCAACCGGTAGCCAGCGGCCAGGAAAGACCGGGCTATGGCCTCGTACTTACCAAAACTTTTTCCGGGTCGCTGCCACCGCGGCATCCTTACTGCCGTCAAACGGCACCGTTACGTCGATTATGACTGCCTCGGTCCAGTTGTCAATGACCAGCGAGGTGGCCGGAAGAGCCCCGATGAGGATATATATATATATATATATATATATATATATGTGTGTGTGTGTGTGTGTGTGTGTGTGTGTGTGTGTGTGTGTGTGTGTGTGTATATACACACACGTATACCCATACCGCGATTCTTAGCACTTTTATCTCAGGTCGTTGTGCACCGTTCGCCATTTGCAGTGGTTTCGACTAGTTACTGCCACTTTACCTTCATTAAAGCCTCACGGTTGCATCAAGCAAACAGCACGTTGGCAGACAAGCTTCGCTCGAAATTTCGTGCGACGGCCGTATTATTTACACTGCCCTAGTACTCAAAGGCTGGCATGGTGCAATACTAATATCACCTTTGAAGCAAGAACGCTGACTAACGTCGACTCAGTTCAAGCACCACTAGCCATACTGCCATGATTCCCTTAGAGCTGATGTAAAGTGCCTAGAAAGATATTTCAGTTCTCTTGGGGTGCTATACAATTTTAGTGCGATTTTTATTAGCGTCAATTGCTCAGCCGCCTGACTCTCGAATGAGCATCAAAACGTGGGCGAAAAAGAAGCTGGCAGGTTATTTTGCCGTAGCTTTGAATTGAAAGGCTGGGTAGACTTAAGCTACGACCGTATTATAAAAACTGCTCCAGGCGGCTCCAACTAGCGAAGCTCTCCATATCAGCAAAAACCAAAAGAAAACGCTCGCTTTGCTGATTTGTTAGAAGTTGAGTACAATATGGTGCAAGAGTCCTATTCGCAAATTCTCAAGCTTTAACGATCGCGGCATAAAAAGGGGCATCAGCTCTCGTGGATTTTTTGTCGAACAGAACCCTGTCACGGTAACACCGAGATTTAGAGCAAGCTGCAATAGTTTGTCCAATGCATGTTCAATTAGGATTGAAGAACCGTCCATTCTATTAGGAGACTTCCGTGGTAAAGTTTCTATCGCGATATAATTCTGCAGAATGTATCGGTACACTATCAACCTGGTCACTGCTGAGACGACACTGTGGGTGATGCTTAGCCTTCTGTACCTATTACCAACTCGCTCGTTTTAGTAGCACGAAAATACTTGGTCGCAATGCAAAGATTTGGGAGCTGGATGTGCTTATGTGACCTACTGGTTCCTGTATTTATTTAAGCAAAGGCAGCATGACCACACCGACACCGACAGGGAGGACATTGGTCACTGACAGACACACAGGGCCGTCGAGTGGCCTCGTGTGATGACTCACGCGGATGAGCCGAACACTGAGGATAAGCAACAGCTAGACAGACCGTACTCACTCTGGCACTGCAGTGCTCTGCCAGTAAAAACTCATGCAGCATCGAATAGCCAACAGCCGGTTACAGCTGTGAAATAAGAGTTTGCTGATATAAGCTAACATAAGAAATGACATTCTCAAGCGATGCAGTTACATGCAGCGAAGCTGCTCGATGCCACGAAATGCCTGCCTCGCCTTGCACCAGCTAGGCCTTCTCGCCAGCCAGTGCCACCATAAGTCGCTTGTAGTCACCGGAGCAGTCGTCCTGCAAGTGCCGAACCGACTTAGGTCAGCACTTCGAGCAGGTCAAGAGCAGATCAATAGCAACACGAAGCAGCAGCAGCAGCAGCAGGATAGAGTGATAGCACTCGATGCAGCGCCGAGCAGTAAAACAGCAGGCGTGCCTGCGGCTTGCTTGCTCACCTTGATGAACTGCACCAGCGTCTGCTTGTAGGCTCTCTGAAACTCATCCTTGATCTGTACCATGTCCACCTCACATCGCGTCACCATGACTCGTACAAGAGTCCTATCATCCGTGCCAGCACCCTGATACACGTAGATAGAAATAACCGATAATGGTGCAATGGCCAATAATCTAGTTAGCTAGCTACCATTTCAGCTGCACTGCTACCTCATAGAAGCCCTATCAAGGCGCTTCGATCAGACGTTCATTAACGGCTTTCGAAGAGCCACATTGCCTTGGCTCACAATTATCAATGTGGGACGCATCCGCTCAGGCTCACCTTCATGGACTTATATAGCTTCTCGGCGAAGTAGGCGTGTTTGTTTCTTACCATTCTCACTGAAAAGATAAGCGATAAACTGAATTACTATGCGAATACCGGCACAGTATCGCTACAGTAGCCAGGCAGGCAGCAGTATGTAGAAGAATGCTTTTTACAAGCACCAAGAGCACTTCGCCTTCTACTAAACAAGTTCAGCAATGAAGGCTTAAACCGGCAAAGCATGGGAAGCCGTGCTCGCTCTTCAGGACCCAGGTTTTGATTCCAGTGGCAGGCGATTCATTAGTGTTAGCTGCAAGTGCGAGTGAAAGCCGCTAGGGCTCTTCTGCCGATCTGTAAATGACGCTGTTGGATCAACTAAGCATCACTTTACTGAAGCATTTTATTAATATAATATAATTCATTTGTATAGCACCCTAAGAGAACTTTATCTCTATTCAGGTGCTTCACATATGCCTCAGGGCTCAAGCCCACGACCTCAGCCAGACCTTGGTCGGGGCGAGCACCTTAACCGCTGGACCAAACCAGCTCGAATCACGTGCCACTGAAAATGCACTTACAAGGACTAGTAACTCTGATGCAGATCACTGCCACACATCAATCAATTACCTCTACAAGTAATGCCGAAAGAGTACGATTTTAACTCTCATCTGAGTTCACCCTGCCACATCACCCTGCTTCTTCGAGAACCTGTACTGGCTCCCTGTCAAGTATCAAACTCAAGGTCATAAAATTCTATATTATGCGTGCATAGCATTCTATATTATGCCTCCCTCTAGCCAACCTAAAATAAGCGACTGGCGACTGTAGCAAGTCGGTTAGTTGAAAGAGAGAGTCTAGTGTTACTAGCCGAGTTAAGCAGGTGAACTGCATACTTTTGGTCAAGTGCATATTCTTGGTCACGAATATAATGCCGGACCATCAAGGCAATAACAGCAAAATGCCACGCGACAGTCTTGGCGATATCTTGAGATCTGCTGAAAATGCATGCTCACACATTCATCTGCTTGGTCGGGAATGTGAGAGATGGTGTCCGAGTGAGCTTGCATGCCTGCGTGCATTGCCCACGGTAAGAATAGACAAAAGTACACGGAGCCGCAATGGCAAGTGGGCAGAAAGAGATTGCGTAGAGGTATATCTCTCCCCTCAAAACCTGCACCTTAAATTAAACCTAGGAGCCAAGTTCAGCAAAATCTGCAACAGCAACCTGAGGGTTGTCTTTGGGGAGCGATCGATTAAGAGGAGAGAGAGAGAGAGAGAGAGAGAGAGAGAGAGAGAGAGAGAGAGAGAGAGAGAGAGAGAGAGAGAGAAAAGACAGAGAGACAGAGAGGGGAGGAGAGACAGAGCCAGGCATGGGGAAGGAAAAGAGGAAAAAACGTAAAAGATGGAAATTAACAGGGGTAGAAGGACACGCTGAGGGGAACTGAGAGGGACGGACACGGCGACGGGGATGAGGAGAGATCAGACAATGAGGCAGAGTAAAAGTGAAGCAGCCATGGAAAACAGCAAAGGAACACAGAAACAGGGAGACGAGACACAACAGAAGACAGATCAGCAAAGAGAGAATGAGAGTGGGGACATATAAAGACACCAAGAGATTGAGAGAACAAGGCAGAAAAGCCAAGAGAAAGTGGCCAGAGAAAGAGAGAGAGACAGACAGAGGGCAAGAGAGAGAGATAGAGATGTGATACGACAGAAACATTAAAGTACACCAAGCACATACC
This sequence comes from Cristatella mucedo, assembly GCA_009760855.2. NCBI lineage: Eukaryota > Metazoa > Bryozoa > Phylactolaemata > Cristatellidae > Cristatella > Cristatella mucedo. The sequence continues at coordinate 2,207,453 of WPIO01000003.1, read as the reverse complement.
CATGTTATGTTGCTAATTAGTCGCAGCTAATGCATCTACTAAATTATGCAGGGAACTGGGTAATCCCTAGGTACAGGATTCGTTAAGTATGCGCTGTTTAAGGAAACGAAGAGCAAACATAGGCATGCCTGCATGTTATCAAAAGCAAACGCGAATGCATGCTCACCAAGCATACGCTGGTGTGAGCGTGTGAATGTTTGCAAGCATGCTTGATCCAAGGTGAGAACAAGAATAGTGTATGGGACAACGGTTGCACGGGGACAGCAAGAGATTACTCGATGGATGCTGTCAGACATTCAATTTTGTACGCTTCTTGGAGCAGACGCTTACTTCGATCTAGATAAAAAGCACCAGCCACTCATAGTGAGTGAGGTAGCTTGAAACTTAGGCCAGTCACCTATCTAGTTTAGTGCACAGGTATCCGAAGTATGACTAACGATGAAAAGTTAGCGCAGGCTGAACAGCAGAATAAAAAAACACCCATACCGATGGTAAGGTATCCTTTCTTTAGGTCACCCGACGTCTCACTTTCAATAACGTGCTCAATAGACTTGCCAAACTGTCTCTGATATTCATCAAAGACGGCACGAAGCTGCGAATAGCTTTGAGATGCCAAGACGGCATTAAACGCTGATTCGTCGGTGCCCAATTTTGCTTCACCGGCTTGATATAGCCTCTGATAACGTAAACGTAGCAAATGCAAGGCGCACACGGCGGCGCACACAGTTGCAGACAGTCGGCCGTGCAAGACGAGCAACTCACCTACAAGATTTAGGGAGCAACAGAAAACTCTCAATCACGACAACTGCTTGTGTATACTGCCGTGTATGCTGATCTCTAGCAACTAGTTCTGATTCGAGCAGTGTAGATAAACCGAGGTGTGCGAATCAGCCTCAGTCTCCGAGGCTGCAAAGCAGCACCATCGAGGCAGGGATTTCCGGGCACACTATTGCACAATGCGCAGTGTTTAGGCCACTCTTGGCTAGCTTACACAAGAAAGCAGCTAAAATTGCTAGTCGATCGGGCTTCCTGTTACTCCTAGGTGTAAACTAACCTAGATATGGCCAAGACCTAAGTGCATTATGCAATACTCTGCAATTGCCGCGCTTTCGATACCGACACTGCAGTGCTGACTTCGAAGTAAATGGGGTGACTCGGTGTCCGACATTGTATTCCACGCATAAGTTGCTATCAACAACTCTTACCTATAGCTCTTTAGACTGTAGATTACTACTATAATATTGACGCTGTATAAAAAGAAGGTAGTTTGTGCATATACATTTCTCATAATCAACTTGATTGATCAACAGGGCCACACAATGTCATAGGAACAAGCTTAACGCAGAGACAGCTGTGAAAGAGTATTATACATAGATTACCTCCATGGGGGGCCTCATATCACTCCATACCGCACTGATATCAGCTGCCGTGACAACAAATCACTGAAACCCAATGCTGGCAAAGCCAAAGATGCATCACCCCAGTAGGTCAGTAGAACGAAATCGGAGCAGCTAGGTTTCATATCACTCACTGTGCTGGTTTGGCCCAGTGGTTAAGGTGCTTGCCACGAACCAAGGTCAAGGTGAATTGTATTTAATGACCGAGGTCGTGGGCTCTACCCCCATGGCATACGTGAAGAGCCTTAATATAATTCTGAATATAGAGTTCTCTTAGGACCCTATACAAATGATTATATACATCATCAACCCGATTCATATTAGCTGTCACTGTAAGCATTCCACCTATTCACCCAACAGGATTTCATGCAGCCACTTTCCTTGTGAAGATGTTCCTTTTGCAACTACAGGGCTGATATGCAAAAATGAGAGTCCACAGCAGAATTTGTGACTGACGCCAAATATAGAGAATCCTTGCCACGCTGTGGCACAGATTGAACCCCCAAAGGCCAGTCAATTAGTGATCAGAGCAGGTATTATGAGATGCCGAGTGCCGACGGGCTGCTGGCTGTGGGAAACTCCCAAAATTGGCTCAGGCTTGCTGCCTGTGGACAGCCATAGAAGATAGCACAGAGCTTCGTTGCTAGGTATGCACCAAAAACAGTTAGACCTGCTAAGAGATGTGTTAGACTTGGGGAATACAAGTATCGCTTAAGCGACCCGTTGTCAGGTTCACGCACACAGGTCACTTGTACTTAGGCTGCATGAAATATTCTGCTCCAGGGCTACACGAGAATGCCTTAAAAAAAGCATCTTTGTCGGTATAAAAGGGCATCCAGATCAATCACAGGTCCATCATCCTGCTATGTCACGTGGCTGCACTTACTGACCATCGAAGCCAGCAGCAGAATGTATATTCATCAATTCAGTACATCAAACGCATGCACTCGCAGGAGGGCATCACATATTTGTAAGTGACAGGATGCACGAAAATGCAAAACACTTTGCCGTTTGTGACTAGAAGTTCTCATACCCATAAGGCCATTTAAGCAGTTATAGCTTCGCTACGAATTTAGCATGCAGTTAGTTACTATAATATACAACTAACTATACTGCTAACAACTAATAATATACAACTATATATATATATATATATATATATATATATATATATATTTATATATATATATATATATATATATATATATATATATATGTATATATATATATATATATATATATATATATATATGTTTATATAATACATTTGTCGTTTTGTGGCCAAAATGTCTTGTCTCGAGCAGCCTTAGAGAAGAAGCAGGGCTTTTGCTTTTGAAGGCCTCGTATGCCAACTCAGCAAGCATCAGTGTGTCACCTCTGCTTGGCCACCACGCACAAGCAACCACCGATTCACTAACAGCACCGATTAGATGACTGAAGGCGACTTCCAGATACTGGCAATCGCATCGAGCCAGCCTTCGTGGGAGTGCACGCTTGGACGTGTGCAAACACCTTTCAGCAGCATCGCTGATAAAGGGCTTCCACTTTTTTACTTTAGCAATAAATGCCACTGGTCAGCTCATACAAAGCTACAGCCAGCGCAACCTCGCTTGCACTGCACCTGGCTGGTACAGGCAGGCCACACCCACCAAGCCAGCCACAGTCACTGCACATAGATAGTGTGAATTGCACACAACCCCTCAGCCCCCATCGGTGCACGCAAGGGCAGCAAGAGAAATGAGAAATGTGTCCTGCAGTGTGCACAGCCCACTGACGATGCAGCAGACAGAACAAACGAGGCAGCGCGGCACTGGCTCTCACCGCAGCATCAGCACGCGCCTTCTCCACGTTCACTCCCTGGTCTTCCAATCGGCCGGCCTACAATGGAAATGAACACGGGCAGGATATTCGAACATATCTGGAAATTGCAAGGGGGTGGGGTGCACTAACTCGACGATTTAAGCAGACGATGTGGTGACCACCAGTAGCTTTTCTATTTTGACCAATACCGCTCACATTTTACTCGTTTCCATGGTGGCAAATCTCTGCTGAAGAAGAAGCAAGTACCGCTCACAACTACAATTCCTCCTCCGACCGGCATTCATGCCCAATGCCGAACCGCTGAGCACCTGGCTGAGAGCAGTTGCACTCTCTCTCTCTCTCTCTCTCTCTCTCTCTCTCTCTCTCTCTCTCTCTCCCTTCATTCGCGAACGATCCACGGGTCGATTGCAGCAGCAGGACAATTACGGCACGAATTGTCGCAACTGTCCTGCTGCCTGCCGAGACTGAAGACTTCGATCATATCCGGCATTGCTGCTACGCTGCTGGGACGACCGGCCGGCTCTACAGCTGCTATCGACGTTTGGTAGCTAGAACAGGGCTCGAGGCTTGAGCATGCAATAAGAACATAGCACGGCCCTCTGCACAACAGTCAGAACAACAGTCATTGCAGCAGTGCTGGCCGCTTCATGCCGACGGTGCTGAGATGGGTGGCAGCGGCAGCAGAGTACGCGGTTAAAGCAGAGCTGGCAACGGCCCGTGTGCACATTCTTTGCACGGAACAAGCTGCAGGGTGAGCTTACATTGGCCATCGATACGAGAAGCCTTTGCAGATGCCCCGACACGTCACCACGGATGTCGTTTTCCAGTGCATGTCCGGTCTCTAGCGTGCACAGAGAGAGAGAGAGAGAGAGAGAGAGCAAATGATCACCGGCGATGCGAAAGCTACAGGTGGGTCAGCTGAAGCTGGACAACCATGATGGAGCCGCTTGACACAGATCGGCTTTCCAGCTACCGGCACACTGGGGCACAAATCTACACGCTCTATCTCCTGCTCCTCCGGCTCGAAGGGGTGCTGATGCTAGGATCTCTAGTCACAATTCTATTTAAGGTGCACGTATAATTACAGCCAATTTGTTTCCCATAATGGACATCTGTTGTCGAAAAACCTAGTTCGGCATAGATTAACGCCAAGACTCATTTTCAGCTGAGAAAGGCAGCACTGATAAACAAAGTCTTGTACTCCAGCAGAGAGCCTCGGCTTACCCAAGGGGGAAGGAAGTAACTGTTTTTGGCTTGTAGGTGGCTGACCTGTATTCGGCTGACCTTGCAATCGTTGAGCCGCTTGAGTCAGTTCAGAGAAAGCCTGGCTGAGTAGGCATTCAGCAATCGGCAGTCAGCAGAAGGCAATGTCAGGCGATTAAAATTGGCAGGTCCATCAGCTGGCACAGCTTGACCCCCACCTTTTGAACCTGAGCACTTGAACTTGGCTCGGTCGATAGGCTCAATCATGTGACCACAGGATGAGGGAGACAAGGGCAGTCGGGCCTGGGCAGTCATAGATAATGATGAAAGCTGGGGAATAGCTGGTCGGCTAATTACCAATTACTGCGGCTTATCGACAGCACTGCTTGACACACGACCTTATCTGTGCTTGACACGACCTTATCTGCACACAACAAGGCACAGCTGATACCCAAGCTATGACGACGATTAATGGAGCTACATAGAATTACATTAATACAGCTTCTCTGGCCATGCTACAGCACGCTAGGTGGCGACCTCCCAAGCACTTAAAAAAATTGGCTTGAAGTTAGACATATTGAAACGGCCGACTGAGGTATGTGAGTGAATGAGACTAGCACACCAGTTTGCACATGGCTTATCCTAGAGAGTGTGTGTGAGTGAGAGAGAGAGAGAGAGAGAGAGAGAGAGAGAGAGAGAGAGAGAGAGAGAGAGAGAGAGAGAGAGAGAGAGGAGATTGATAGCATCCACCCACGAAGGTCGGACGATCGCTTTATGAATTCTGGGCAGATCCTTTATCCTGAGGTTTGTACAAATGAATGTAGCACGAGTGTGCTACTTTCTCTAGCTAGCGAGTCTAACGTTGTTCACAAAAACCACAACAAAAAGAGAGAGGTAAGATTGACATCCTACCAAGCAGCAAATGAAAGCGTCACACAAATACAGCAACTGGTATTGAATGAGGTGATTTGGCAGAATCAGAAACAGCATCCGTGGAAATGCACGACCGTTCATACTTTTCTTGTAAGCTTCAGAGGCAGCCTTGATTTGAGCGTTATTTCGAGTGCAAAGAATCTCGATGAGCGCGTCCTCATCGGTTCCCAGGCCCTAGAAATAGATCGTGTCATTCCGTAGTGGCATGCAAAGAAAACAGAGATACATGTATGCCAAGAAGACATCAACCCGCATCACGCAATCGAATGTTCACTTGCCAACAGGCGAAAAAGAAAAGAGCTTCAAAGGGCTCGTAACAGCAAAGTTTCTGAGGAGCTCCAAAGGACTACCATTATCAATGTAAAATGATCCAGAGAAACAGGAGTGAAAGTAATGAGGATCTGCTTAAACTAAAAATTAATTGCAAAGGTCAATGCCAAGTATTGGCAGTAAATAATTCCACGGCAAGCACAAGGAAAGGTGCAGCAGTGGCAGCATATCCCAAAGCTTCAATGGTAAGAGGAAAATCCTTTGCTATCATTTAAGTGGTACTGTCCATGCCCTGAAGCCACATGGCGTAACCTCTCTGGTCGCATCAGGCGGCAACCAAGAATAGCACCCCTTTTCTTCCAATGCCACTTTAGTGGTGGTGGTTCACTCTGACGTATATGGCCAACTGCTATTTTTAAAGTGTACGACCTCTGCGAGCTGCTGTTGCTGTCGCAGCTTCTAAAGGACCGATCGCCAGTCACCCATACGGCCAAGATTTATGGGCATCTAAATTCAAGATTTATGGGCCTCGGACAGGTCTTTGGCCCAATGGCTTGTATGGGCTCCCCCTCCTCCCTAGGTTGGGAACCTAGCAACGGGACTCAGCTGAGCTCAAGAGACCGTGTCCACGTTTCCTGTTCCTCCTTAAAAAATGTGAACTTTGTGGCCCCATTGCCAAGCCTTCGCCTCGATTTGTAGAGACATGCATCATACAGACATCCACCATAGCTCACGTTTGTCCTTTAACTCTAGCTCCGATGTCTGAGGCCAACTGCCGCTGGCCTCACATAGGACCACTAAATAAGGAAATGGCAAGGAATAAGCATCTCTTGAGAGGAGACGATACTTTCAGGAAGTAAGTGAATCATCCAGTAATACGATCATCCAATTAGACAAGAGCCCGAAGCAGAGACTTCGGTTCATGTCTGCCCCAGGACCCGTTATCAACGACGATGAAAAGTTCACGAATTTCAAAATGTGCCCATTTAAAATGCTTACTACCATTTTAATGATTTTAATTAATCGTATTTAATTTAAAAATTAATTTTAGATTCAAATTAATAAATAATTTATTAATAATTATTAATTCCATTTTTTATTTAATTGTTTGATTATTAATACTAACACAGCCAACGATTCTTTTTTCTGAATCCCTGCGTGTGCTGGTTCTCAACAGCAGGTACACCGTCACTGCCATAGGTACACCTCGACTCGACAAGTACACAGCCAGGCACTGCAGCACAGCTGTGGCCTGCTGTTGAAATCGGTGGGACACCCCCCAAAGTGGCCGAGGCAAGGTCACCTTGATGGCTCTCTCAAGCTCGTGGGCGTCGTAGACGTCGGCTGGCAGCATCATGGCCACGACGGCATCCTCGAAGTTACCACTCAGCTCGCTCTTCAGGTCGTGAATCAAGTCCTGAAAATCAGGTCGCGCTCGAACACCTTAATACCGAGCGCGGCAAGCGGCAGCAGTGTAGGCCCTGAGCATAAAGTAGGCCGAGCCAAGAAGACAGAAACTGTGCTAAGACTAAGATACCGGTCGGGAGGCATGCGCATAGCGCCCTTGCAGAACGGCACACACCTACCACCGACCCACTTCTCTGTTGCCAGGTCAGCACACGAGCGTTGAACAAGTCACAGCTATCTGGTCTGTTCAACATAGGTGAACCTGCTCGCCCCACCCCCAGGCAAGTCTGGCAAAATGCAATTCTTTTACGACAAAAGGGAAAGGCATCAATAAATACGCTACATTGCCAGCACAAAAAGCACGACGACACAGCCACCACTTTCTTTTCACGGCCCTGCCCTCCTTGCTTTCTACATAAGGCATCGTCCGACTCGATGCTGAAAAGAAGGAGAGCACTGCAGGCTTGGAAGAGGAAGTGAGCACTGCGAGCACGGCTGCAGATGAGCTCGAGAAACTCTATATCAGCCTGCAATCGAGGCCATGCCCACCCGTGTCTGCCAGGGCCTCGGCAAAAGAATCCAGTGTCTTAAGAATTCTAAAACAAAGGAGCCAGGCACCGCATTTACCCAGGCAATGATCTAATTTAATGGCCACACATACAAACATCTAGCCCGGATAACAGCCCTGGCCCTTGCCCTAACCTCTGACATCGTTCCAGTCTGACAACGAGCAGGATGTACACAGAATCTGGCGATCTCACAAGAAGGGCTGACCTGATCAACCTAATAATAATAACAATGCACTTGATAAAGCACCCTCAGAGAACTCAAATCTCTTTCTAGGTGCTTACAGCAATGCACACACGGGACAAGCCGGCCAAAAGTCTTTCATCGACATGAGTACGGCTCTGCAATACAGCACCGCAATAGTGCTGCTGGGTGTACACATCCATACGCAAGTATGCAACTGTAGTCGTTCAGGCCAGAGCTCTAGCGATTTGGGCTCTGAACACTCAGTACTCCTGCGCTCACCACAGATCTTAAAGCCTTGCTTTAAATCTCCACGCGAGAATCATAACTGCCTAGACAAAGCATACATTAGCCACTAGAAGCAGGTGGTTTTAAGTTTTGCTTGGAATGAGGTCACGTCATGGGGATGCCTGTCTGCTGTGTGTTTAACAACCACGATGAACGTTCAGCAACATCTATATCGAGCTCCTTCAAGATCCAAGTTGAAGGATAAGAAGCCAACCACAACTGAGAGACAGACCATCACACATCAAGGTAACTTTACACGACCAGTGCTTAGCAGAACTGCCAACTCTTTATAATTGTTCGCATGCTTACCTTGCCGTACATGGTCTTAAAATGGGTTGCTATCTGCAAACGCTGAGCATTCGATCGGTTTGCCAGCACATCTATGATGGCCTTCTCGTCTGTTCCAATGCCTTTCATAGCTTTTCGTAGTGCGGCAGCATCTTGCTCAGCATTGAATGCTGGATAGGGCTTAACGGTGGGATGATCCTTCAAGTACAAGATCAAACATCAAGCGGTTATAAAAAATTGGTAGTGGCCTCTCATAATTTAAAAAAAATGCTCACCTGTACTACATCTGCATAGTTGACATGGTTTGGGGCTCACACAGTGTCATCCTAAGCCCCAAGCATCTTTTGAGCTACGAAGCGACTCAAAAGACATGCAGGGTACTTCCTTCAGCACCGTCGACATATACAGCTGAGTCGTCAGATACGATATACGATGACCAAGAGAGAGCCATACGCCGTGTCACCGATGAGGCTACACCCAACAACTTCCAGAGGGGCCTTAACAATAAGCAGGCTAGTTCGAGGTAGAACGTAGCCGGTGTCAAAGTTGTGCTATCTGCTCACCAAAGCTTTGTGTGCAACGTACTGCAAGTGACTACAAAATCGTTTAAGCCTGCCTTTCACTGGGTGCTTTAATCGCCTGCTGAATCGCGTTGCCTTCCACACCGTCAACAAGTTTTGACCCAATTAAAAACCAACACGTAACTTCGGCTTAGGAGCAGACCCGATCAGGAATACCGAGGCAGGAAATCTCGAGCATAACACTGCCCCCCAACTTTAGCAGGGGCCAAGACATGACCGATTTACCAATGACTGGAGAAAAAGGCCCACGTTTTACAGACTGCAGAATGATAGCTCAGAATGTTAGCAGCACGGCTGAGAAAGGAGAGCTACATTTTAATACAGCCCAGCACATGTAAAGTGTCTTGAGTGAGATCAAGTTCTCCGTGGGCGCTATACATGTGTATTATCAATATTATTATTGTAAATATTTTCCTTCTACTATCGAGTACAGCTGGCGGTGGCGAGGTAGCGCCGGCCGAACCCGAGGTACCGGATATGGAAGTAGTTCAGGAAGGGGCCTGCAAGGTCGCACAATGCAAAGCCCACAGACTGCTGGCTGGCTTGTTCTTTTGCCTTATGGGGTAACTAGCACTCTCAGTGCCGGTGCTGGGGCGGAGGCGACAGGCAGGTCGCGACCCACATAGGCGGTGGCGGCTGGGCGAACGGCTGCACCGACTCAGCAACCGCCCGGGCCGAGCCAAGGAGGAGCTCGGAGAGAGGGAGACGTAAAAGACTGGCATATACGCTATAGCGGAAGCCTGCGAAGCGCCGGCGGGGCAGTGCGGCAGCGCGACGAACCATCGTAGATGGAGGCAGCGGCGGTCGATATGCACAGTCGCCTGCGCGAAACAGTTGACTGACCTAACTTCGGCGCAGCTGCACTGTGATTCATAGCATTACCTTGGGTTGGTTGGTCGTGGGCGTGGCTAGGGCCGGCTGGTACCCTTCAAAGCAAGAAGCAAACGCGCCAATGGGAGTCGGCATGCGAAGAATCGCAGGAGCCCAGCGAGCAGCAGCAGCATCAATTATCCCTGGACCGCGAGGCCGCCCGCCTTTTCAGCACGCAGGCGAACCCGCGGGAGACATTTTGACCGATGCCGAACCGAGAGCAGATGCAGAGCTTGAGTTTGGACCAGAGGTCGGCAAACATTTCGGACTACTAGGCCATTTCAGGTGGTCAAGAAGGCACACTAGGCCAGAAGAAACCGCGCCCACTCTGCCCGATCGAGAGCTGGCGAGTAGCGGCTACGCTCACTTTATACTGCGAAACGCCCGAAGCAAATTAAGCACTATAACAGTTAGCTCTCAACTTGAAGCAAAAAGCGGCCGAGAATCGGCTCCGGCCTCAAAAAATTCGTTGGAAAACTCGTAAAGTCAAAGTGCCCCAATAGCAAAGGGGAAGAAAACCGCAAGAGCTCATTAAGGCCGCATCCATCAATAAATAACTGGGGGGGGGGCCACTAGGCCGGACTGAAGCACTAGCATCTGGCGTCAGGCCGGAGTTTGCCGACCTTAGACGTAAGGCTTAGGCTTAGACGTAAAAGTCCCGGAAGCAAAGGCCACAGTTTTGCTAAGGCGTACCAAGTTCACTAGCCGGGACGGGGAGCAGTCGAGGCAACTAACAATGGAAGGAGTTTCGTTTGACAAGTAAAATGCGACTTAATCTGTCGAGCAGCCGAGAACGCTGGGTCTGGCTTCGCGGCCGAATGGAGTTCTGAGCAGATTCTGGCCCGGTTCTGTGGCCCTGGTGTTTGTCATAATCTTAGCCCGCGGGAGGCAGCGAGTCGTTCGCATCGACGGAAATCCCATTCCAAGTCGAGTATAAAAACGGAACGTTATCGCCGATTGCATTTGGTCGTCAGCCTTTTTTCTCGTCTTTTGGCCGAAGCGACGCAGTCTGCGAACGACTTGTTTCGGTTAGGAGGACGCGTGGCGCCTTTACAACAGGCTGGCTACGAAAATGCCCCCTTATTGCTAAGCTGGTCGATGGCAGCAAACGTATGCACTGTTCGCCTCCTTCTCTATCGAAATCGAGAGCCAAAAAACTCGCTAGACTAACGGGCTCGTCGCTATGCAAACGGGCAGCTGGCCCTGCTTCCTAGCTCAGCAGGCCAGTTATTGGCTGCGAGACTACCAGAAAAGGAGAGGCTACTCTGTGGTGGCAACCTCTCGAAGCTGGCCGGCCGGGTCAGGACAAGATCAAAGTTATGCAGGCTTGACGAGATTTCTGGCTATGCATGCGAGGCAGCCGATACCTCAGAACTACTCGCCTCATTGAGCATCTAGCCTAATGTCTACATCAAAGATTTTCCACGAAGCCTATACTAGTTTATGCAGGTTATGATGAGAAAACCAGCGAGGCGAATCAGCTTCGGCAACTGTATCAGAAGAGACGACGCGAAGGAGCGCTTTTTCTTTCCCTGCCCAGGGGCCATGCAAGCCAGGTAGTCGAAGAATGCTTATTGTGAAGCAAGAATCGGTAATGGAGGTGAAACCACGTCATCGCACTGCGAATCGAGCTTCCACCAGATCTCAAACTTGTGAAAAAACTCTGTCAATCCAAAGTCAAAATTTCGGACTTTGCTTTGACTTACAATTACTTTCTCTACTTGCTACATATTCTCATTGCTAAAAGTCGGGCTTGTTTAGACAGGAATACCACATCTCAATTGTTCCATGCATTTGTGACATCCCGTCTTGACTTCTGCGACTCACTGCATGGCGGTCTATCGACGTGTGCAATCAGGCGCTTACAGTTGTTGCAAAAATCTGCAGCTAGGCTTGTCTGTCGTGAGCGTCGCAGTTGCCACATCACACCACTTCTCGCCGACCTGCACTGGCTCTCATTCAACCAACGCATCGACTTCAAGATTTTGTCACTCATTTTTAGGTCCCTTCATTCTATGGCTCCTGCCTACCTATCAGATCTTCTCCCTCATCACGATAAGCATCGTACCAACCGCTTTTTGGAATCTAACTGTTTACCTATACCTCGTACAAACCTCTAATCCCTTGGAGACCGTGCCTTTAAATCGTATGTTCCCAAAGCATGGAACTCCCGCCTTTCGTCACGACATCTCCTGACTTGACCACATTTAAAAAGAAATTAAAAACGCATCTATTTATCATTGCATTTAGTGGGTCACTGTGATTCGTACTCTATGTGCTAATGAGTGCTGACACTGTGCATGCTGCCACTGGCCAAATTTACATGCTGACCCTATGCTTGTCACCCCTGACCATGCTATACTTTTTTTTTTATTGTGCATGCTACGACTAACCATTCGATTGTGCTTCCTTTGCAGCAAATGTAGAGAGCCTAGAAAGAGATCAAGTTCTCTGAGGTCGCTATATCAAATGTATTATAATTACTATTTTTACTTGATTATTTTAATCACAAAAAGGCTTTCACTTAGACAAGGTAGCCATGACCATCTCGGTCAAGGACAAACCTGCAGTGCAGTTTGGCTGGCTATAGTAATGCTATGGTAAACAAGCTAGCAGATACATGCGAACGCACTAGAGGCTAGGTATTTAAGATCTCTGGGGTTGTAGCAGAACCGTCAACATAATTTTATATAGCACCGAACGTACCGAATATATTAATAGCAGAGCTACACAGATCTCTGGGGTTGTAGCAGAACCGTCAACATAATTTTATATAGCACCGAACGTACCGAATATATTAATAGCAGAGCTACACAGAAGAACAAAGCAAGTATCGTATCGCCTCTGGCAAATGGGTATGTCAAAACGTTACGCAAGGTTTGCTCTGCCAAATGAGCATTTAACAAGTCATTTGACCGACAGAGGTGCACGAAGTCGCTGCTGCTCATTTCGACACGGCAACGGTACATCTAATTGGATCGATCTGCAAGCTTAAGAGGGTAATCTTAATACCGTCCGAATCCCAACGTTCACTCAGAAGAGCTTCGCGAAAATCGAGGTTCTGAAAAAGGCGGTACGAGCATCGAAAAAGCACCCCCTACGATAAGAGCCGCCCAATAGTCTAATGGCAGCGAACCGGAAAGATGCAAAGGTCAATGCCGGCCAGCTTGCCTGGACATGCAGGGACTGAGCAAGTGCAAAGCAGGGCGAAATCACTCCTTGTACCCTTAGGTATCTAAAATATAACATATTATATTATTCCAATCAAGGATTGGATCACAGCAGTCGACAAAATTTACCCGGCGATAACGAGGAGCTCCTCGAAATCCTATTTATTTGTATAGGAGGAGCATTCCTATGACTTCCTCATCCAGGTGATAGCAAAGTTGGCACAGGCCATAACTACTTGAAAAATGTGGCCGTTTCGTAAACGATTCCCAGTCGAAGGCGTAAGCTGTAAGACAATTGTTGCCCACGTTGACAAAACTGATGTTGCATGGCACCATTTCTAAGGTGCATATGTTGTCATTGCACTTGTGTACACAGGATATCGATACACTTCACACAATGCAACATCGGTTCTTTGAAGCGACTAGGAGTTCTGGGAGCTCTGACCCCTGCTTTGTGGTCAACGAGCAGCAAATACCAGTTGGAAAAAGTTATTCTGGACTCAATTAAGATCATTCATGATACTGCTGAATGTGGGTTTAATCGAGGAGTTTAGTGTCTTTACCCATAAACAATCCCCAGAGCAGCAAATTCTTCAGCAAATGGTTGAGAGACACTGAACGATGCACACGTTTCCTCTAGACGGGTGCCGATTTTAAAAGCCATGGATGGCAACACTTTAACCACGATGCACGAACCTGATTAGGTTCGTTTTGACATTTTCAACTTTTGCTAGACAAATGCACCCTTATAACCAGCTCAGCCTGCTGGTGCTACTTCCAATCGGCTGAGCAGTCTGGTACATAACATATATGCACCTACATACTCCTCACCAAGGAGCCTATCTGTGAACCACGGATAACACTATTAGCTGCCGATGTGTGAAGATGATAGTAGGCAGCTCAGCTTAACTCTTAACTTGCAAATACCTATTACCTACAACCTTGGCCATTATCTTTCTGATGTACTTAGTCAACTGGCGAAGAAGCTATGTCTATTGAATGACATGCTGCAAAGATTCTTCCGGCAGATCGAAGCCATGCAGTCTTGCTCTCAATAATCAAATACTATTTCACGACTTGCCTGCTGCACAAACTTAAGTAATATTACTTTCGTTCTCATAGCATTTTCAATTCAACGCTGCAATTATTCTAAACAGTGACCCTATGAGCAATGTTGAATCCTAAGTACTATGAGGAATCAACATGAGACGTCATCTTTGAACCACGCTATGGACCACCTGATCATGCCCAACAGCTCTCTTCTTCTTGATCACTTTAGTTCCTGCTTTGCAGATGTACTAACCTTGCTGTGCCTGAGAAAAGTTGCTACCGGATGCTGGTGCATAGCCCGGAATAGTTGAGGAAGCAGGCACAGGCTGATAACCACCAGCATGGCTGCCCACAGGAGCAGAGGCTGCAGGGAAAGGCTGATAGCTGCCAGCCTGAGCTGCAACTGCCGCAGGTGCTGACAAAGCAGGAGGTGCCGGCTGATAGGGCAGGCTAGCTGGTACAGCTGCTGATCCGCCATAGCTCGGCTGAGGAGCAGAAGCCACCTGCAACAGTCCGAAAAAAGAGTCGGCAAAAATTAAGACACGAAACTTGATGTGGTGCATCCATCACATGCTTATGGTTAAGTCAGATTCAACAGCAATTCAATTGTTTGTAAGAGCAGAGCATTCAGCCACAGCCACATTCGGTCGCTCAACCATGCAGGCACAGGGCGATTGTGCCGTAGCAACCCCGGGAGGCCTTGAATGCTGAAGGGAGCTAAAGCAATAGTACCAGAAGCACAAGCACCTCTGCTGAATTCTCTCATTCTCTGCAGCTACATTGGCAAAGCAAGGATGAGCAAACCTACATACCATACACGATCGAACCAGCAGAAACAAGTATATGCAGGTGGCAAACAACAAAGCTTAGCTCAGATGCCGAGGCCAAAATCTTCTGTCCATGCCAGTACAGTTGGGTCATCTTCTGACATCCGAATAGAGATGACTTGCATGTTCATTCACTTCGTTTTTGACATGCAATGTTTGCAAGGTACGTGTGGTTACTAGGAAAACAAATAATGATGTCACGGCCTAGTAATTTCAAAATACCGAATGACCAAAGGCTATGTGCCACGATAAAAAGTGCCGAAGAATGATAGCCTTAACTGGTGAATGATCTTGCAAACCCTTGACTACACGTCCAAGACTCTGCCAATTGAGCTATCGAGACAAGGACACAGCCAAGTATACATCTCAGTATTTAAATGAGATAACATTTAACATGCAGCTGAACCATCAGCCGAATCGATAAAGGGATAGCACCCTATGGAGATTTCACAGCATCGTGAAAGAAATAAGAACCCACAACCTTTCAAATACCAGAGGCAAAAGTCGTACCAACTCCATATTGATGCTGCATAGCAACGAGATCATAAACGATCATTTCCCTTTGCAGCAAATGTAAAGCGCCTAGGAAGAGATTGAGTTCTCTGAAGGCGCTTTATCAAGTGCATTATTACTATTATTATTATTATTATTATTATTATTATTATTACTGTGCTTGCTCATTGCAAACTAGGTCGAAGATTCAAGGCATCGGCAGAACGTCGATGGCAAGAATGGGGATGCACGAGTTCTCTCTCTCTCTCTCTCTCTCTCTCTCTCTCTCTCTCTCTCTCTCTCTCTCTCTCTCTCTCTCTCTCTCTCTCTCTCTTCGGCAAGCAATCAACCCCTAGCTTAGTTCTTTCACTGTGCCGGTCATTCAGCTACTAGCCTAGCAGGCAAAGCATACTGCTGGTCCACAGAGCAAACAGTGAGCAGTGGGCAGGCAGCCGAGCTTCGGCCTCCTGCCCAGTAAGTCACCACGGAAGCTCACGCTGCTACAGAGCACAGATAAGTGCAGCCACCAAAGACTATAGCAGCCGGTGACATGCGGCTGCTATATTGCAGCTTTGTAAGTAAGAAGGCAACAACATCGAGACAAGTAGTTTTTGGTCAATAGGCTTCACAAGACGGCTGGTGGAAAAAACCCACCCGAAAATCAGACTTTGTCTGCCTGCCTTACCCGGGATTGCCAATAACAGAGCCCAGTCACACGACACACCCAAGCTCGGACACACAAGCACTAGTAGACACAAAAGACAGCATTCAAATAGGGCAGACGGCTCTTGGCCAGGTTCCTGACCCAAATCTAGGGCAATGCCGACAATTTGCAGTGGCTTTCCAGGCAGCTGCTCACAATTTTTCAAGCCAGCTGTGCACAATCGCTCCTCGGCTGCTCTTGATGGCACAAAGAGGAAGGGGCAGCACACTTCTCAAACAGCTCACTGGATTGGGGTGCGTACAGCCTGCTCTGCTTAAGAGCTCTCGTGAGGGCTCTCATTTGAACTGCTTGTCCAACCATCCACTGTTGCTGCCTGCCTTTGCAGTCGCCTTGCTAGCAAGGCTACTGCAAGGTCCTCCGAACGGATTAAGCTGTAGCTGCCTTCCACCAGACAGAACGCCCTGCTTATGCCTAGTCGACATAAGGTAGACGTCGAGCATGGATGGCGACCTGACGACGAAGCACAGTGGAAGAGGCTCTTACTCCTCCCCCCTCCCACTAGCATCAGCAGGCTGGAAAGGGTGGGGGGGTAGGGGTTGTGGGGTTAAACTGCAGCAGGTGTCTGCACTTTGCCCAGTCACCCAGGGGCAGCAGGAATGCAGCATCTTGCCAGGCGAGGGGGAAGTCCCAGCTGTAGCTGCATGGCTCCAGGCAGCAGTAAGCACTGGCTGATCACAACAGGATGCTTGGCTGTCCTTCACACGGTGTCTACTCTCCTCCTCCACACTCGCCAAGGTCACGCGAAGGTGGCCCTTCGCTCAGCTGCCGGCCAAGCCTTGGACAGAGAGGACTATGTCATGTCACGTATCTCCGTCTGTAACTCCTCAAAGCCACAAACACTATGTGAGTGTTACGCAGGAGAGTTTTCTTTTATAGCACACTCACAGCCTAAGCGGCTTTCGGTACGCATTCGGTACCCAACAGACTTCATATCATGCAACAAAGAGAAAGTGGCAAGCATGGCAAAGTCAGGAGAGCAGTTGAGGTCGTGAGTAGCATGGAAGTAGCAGCTCAGGACCGCTGGAAAGGATGAGCCATAGTCGGCAGCAGTAGAGTCGTTGTCGTGTAAGAATTGTGGAAGTGAGTTCCACAGTCTAGGACCTGCAGAGCTAAAGCATCTGTTGCCAACGGTCTCTAAGCGGTGGAATTGAACAGCTAATTTATTGTCCACACAGGACCTGAGGGCACGAGGAAGCAGAAACTGGGACGGCAGTTCAGCTAGGCAAGGAGGGTTCACAGGAGAACACCGGTGCCTCTTGGTATAAATATTTTGTCATGCTGGAGCTACCAAAATTTACCTGAAAACAAGCAATGAAATTGAGTTTCAACTGCTGCCGGGAAATCCTGCCAAATTAACGAAATTCACTCATTGTTCAAATTAATTTGTCTATGCATAAAGTGAAAACGCCTCAGCTTTGCCCGTTGACCAGTTAATTATCTGAACATCAATGTTGCTCCACAGCTGTGGTTCGAGCAACAGAGAGTAGGGATGAAAAGCGGGCGCTCTTCACTTGGTCATCCTGTGGCATCAGGGGGCACAACTAGTAATGCACGTATTCGTATGCTCATGAAGGCTGTGTTAGCCAGCCGATCATGCTCAAAAATGGTCACCAATGAAAATCACACTATTATACGGTGCAAGGTTGTATTGTGCTTTTGCTCAATTTAATTAATGCACTTGCTTCCAAACAGCTGATTTAGTCAAAGCTCCGCGCCTTCTGCGCAGGTGAAATGTGGCAGAGGCTACGATCCAGGTGCTTCATTGTCCTATGTGATGATATGTGATCCTGTGTGATAGCTACCAGGGTTCTCCAGTCACCATGTAAACTGCATTGGCTGCTGCTTTCTCTACTCCACGAAGCACTATACAGCAAGCCCATGATGGCAGAGGCCCGTAGGTGCCAATACATGAGTCCATATATGGGTCCATACATGACCACATGCACAGTATACCTGTATTTGAGTACTTACTAGAGATACAAGTAAATACCCATAATGCTAGATATGCAAATACCCATTAGTGGTGCAGGCTACCACGAGCACATACACTTGCACATAGCACACACATATGCACAAACTCGTTTATGTACACACACACACACACACACACACACACACACACACACACACACGCACGCACGCACGCGCACGCGCACGCGCACGCGCACACACACACACACACACACACACACACTCTCTCTCTCTCTCTCGCCAGTGCCCGAAAACTCACAGGCAAGCACCAAGCTTTAGATCGGATCAGGGCAGATCATGCGACAAGCTAATAGACATCTGCCAACCGCCTGAGTTAGGATGTTCCAGAATAGTATGCAGACATTAATCAATGACAAAAAACGCATCAAATGGTAAAAAAACATGCTCCCACAAGTTGGCTACAAATGATGGATCAGACTGTAGAACGGCTACACGTATGGCTGAAGCACGGCTATATATCACGGAGTTGTGATTCTGAAGCCCTGCCCTTCCTCAAAGGGGATAAGCATGATTCATCCACTGTGAATAGCCGGTAAGCTAATCAGCCTTAAGCGATTGGACGAGCTAACTGTGCACTCGGTGGTACAGTCCAGCACAAAACCTATTGTCAGTGAGTGTAGCATGACCGTCCACTGAGAAAAGCCAGCCATGCAGCCAGCCCTCGGTGGGTGACCTATATAGGATTCATGGTGGTTGGTACAACCCACAAAGCCACAAGCCCAAACCGATTGCTGAGCTTTGCCTTCCTGGAATTCCTGAATTCGCCATGCAACCCTGCACACTCTGCGGTTGCATAAGCAGATCCGATCCCTCACGAGACCAAGAGCAAAAAAGCTGTCCCAAGTTAACAAATAACACATGCGATAGATAGATAGTCGAAATAGCAAAGATCTGACACTCCAGAGAGCCATCGCAAAACTGGAAAGAATGAACATGCTGCACGGCGATTGGGAGTTTAATTCGCCACCTCTGTAACAAGAAGCACACGGGTCACACCCACTCAGCCTTTTCGGCTGCAAAGAATAAACACTGCCCAAATTCTGCTCACACGGTCAGCTGAGAAACATATCTTTTTCCTCCTTCCCATGTAATGTATCTCCATCTGTGACTCCACAAAGCCACAAAGACTATGTGGGTGTTTATTGCGGGTATGTATTAGGTAGCCAACAGACTTCATCTCGCTCAACAAAGAGAAAGTGGGAAGCATAGCAGAGTCAGGAGAGCAGTTGAGGTAGTGAGTAGCATGAATGTAGCAGCTCAGGACCGCTGGAAAGGATGAGCCACAGTGGCAGCAGGAGAGTAGCTGTCTTTGCATAAGAAACCTTAAGCCTCACAGAGACGGGAGAATCTACTGGTACTGCTAGACTCGTGGGTTTACGACTGACGATAGCGCAGCTCAATAATAGTTACATATTTGCACAAAGCCCTAAGAGAACTAAGTCTGTTTCTAGGCACTCGATATATGCTGGAAATATGCCAGTGACAGCATGTGAAACTTCAGCAACATCCAGGTAACATGCGGGGCAGCTGGCACTGACACATGCGAATGCTATGAGGAACAAGGTGGGTTTTGGCTTCAGTTTACATGTCGATTAGGGGGATGTCGTGATGTCAGTCGGTAGCAAGTTCCAAGCAGCAAGTGCGAGCTTAAGAGCTGAAAAATAGGTCGCCAAAATATTTTGAAGTTGGTTAAAGGCACAGCTACACGACCAAACAAGAGAAGTGGTGGTATGATACAAAATCCTCAGAGGTATTTCAGAAAGGTAAGCCAGAGCAAAAGAAAGAAGGCACGTAAAAGTGAGTGACACGACCTTGAAGTCGGTACGTGGCTTGATGAGGAGTCAGTGCCGGTCGGTGATAAGTGGCATGACGTACCAGCTGTTCACTACTGACAAGCATAGCTTCAGAAATTTTCACCAACTGCTAGAATTCTATTGCACAGGCAGGAAGACGTGCAGGATTGTCTTACAGACCTCTGGAGAGGGGGTGGCACAAATAATAATAGCAATACATTTGATAAAGCGCCCTGGGAGAACTCAATCTCTTTCTAGGCGCTTTACAAGTGCTGCAAAGAAAGCTCGATAGAATGGTTAGTGGTAGCATGCTCAATAAATAACAAGAATAACATGGTTAGGGGTGACATGCACAGGGTCAGCATGCAAGTGTGGTTAGTGGCAGCATGCAACAGCGTCAGCACACATAAGCACATAAAGGACAAATCACGGAGACCCACTAAATGCATGAATGCATCAACTAACAGACCCACACAAATCAGACCCACAGAAATGCATAAACTAACTTCTTTGTAGCATGCTTATCTATTTAGTGACAAACAATTTGCCGAACTGGAGTTGCACTTAACAAGTCAAATGAATTTTGGTCGAATTGAATTTTGACTTTACAAGTCGAATGAATTCATCTTCGATCACTTTGTCCAGAAAATGATGCCATCGAAAAGGGGGCAGTCCATTTCAGGATGAATTCTTTTGCGTAGCTGCCAAATATTCTGGTGCTGTTAAGGCATGCATATAAAGAGCATCAAATAAAACCCACAAAGAAAGGTGTCCTCACATGCAAAAGGCCGAATATTATGTGTTCGAGTCTACTCAGTAGCAATAAATAAAAAAAGCGCTATCGCTGGTGCTATATTATAAGATCAAAGTATCAGCAGTACCGGCAGCATAGCACTTGGGCACTGTGCTAAAGAAGAATTTCTCTTAGCGTGAGACTCTAAACAATACTTAATTCTGTGTACAAATTATTTATATTTATTAAGATATATAATATGCATCATTTAATACTCAAGTCTTAAGTACTAATTTGCACATCGTCCTGAGAACTGAACCTCCATTCGGGCACGTAAGAGAACATGTCTGCATGCGATGGGCTGAGGCCCCACGAGGGCTAAGACTGCCTAAGCAGGAACAGTCCATCGAGTGGTTGAGGGGCAGACAATGACTCTGGGTAGATGACTCCAGTCTTGGCACAAATCCATACATTGGTGGCATCGGTGGGACATCCATCTAGCACACTCTCGGGCAGGTTCAGAACGAACAGTGAGTGGCTCGACAGTGCAAAAACTATGCATGCAAAAACTATGCATGCAAAAACTATGCATGCATGGGATATATGGGCTGCCGAAGGAGTACGAGGCCGAGGGAGGACTACATACCTCGATCCTGCCGGCAGCCGTCTAGAATGTGTAGACTGGGCTTGGCCGGTGTGGTTCTCTGAATAAAGTGCTTGGTATGGGAGCCAGAAGACCTGTTGTTCGGTCGCACTACTCAACCCGATGACAGGTCGTGCTGACGGCTGTCACAGGGAGCTTTACATATGCAGCCGGGTTCGAGCCCATGACCCTGGTCATTCAAGTCGAGCACATTATCCTTGGGCCAAACCAGGACGACAAGCTATGGGCTGACTGTATGGTAAATCGAACAATGAGACAAATAGGAACAAACCTGGCCTATAGAGCGTAACAATTTTTGACGTAGCCGTGTTCACCATGTAATCTCACGTATTTGACAAAGTGGAAAGGCAAAGATGATTATTACCTCAATTCTTATTCAAAAATCAAACCTTAGGACATGCCCGAACCGGAATGAATTCAACTGCATTTTGCTTTCACAAATGACCCCATTTGGTCCATCTAGTTATATTTACTAATTGAATACAGAAAATTCATATACATACCATCGCCCTACTTTCGCTAATTGAGGTTAGAAAGTTCCAACCCACTAGAGCAAATAGTGGCTAACCAGAAAATCCTAAACACCCATCCGGGTCACAAATTGCCCAGATGATCATTTTAACATGTACTGAACGTTGCAGCATGTACTACAACCACTTGTCCGGAGGCATCCACACAGGGCTGGAAAATGCAGAAAACAACTAAACAGGACCAAAATGAGGCCTTCAAGCAGGGCTGGTAGAGAGAATGCTCATGCAGTAAGAACCAGTACAGATAATAAAGTCGATTAAGAGCAGAGCTTTAATGTCTCTAAACCTAATGCAACTAGGTGCTCACTGCTACAAATCCATACAGCTACAATCAAACAGAAGCAAACAGGTAAGCGGTCACTTATTACCTGAGGGTAGCAGGTAGAAGCAGGTGCTGGTGCAGGATATCCTCCCACAGGCGAAGGTCCCGGGTAGGCTGCACCAGGTCCTGGATACCCACCAGTAGATCCTGGATAACCAGCAGATGGATACGTCGTGGCAGCTCCATAGCTCTGCAAATAAATATGTCACTTGGATATTATGCTCATTGCAGCCTAGGTCGTCCGAATAAGGCGATCAGCGTTGCAACCACCCGAAGCCACTCAGTGCCAAGCTGGCCTCAGTGCAGTGATGACAACGTCAGAGAAAGTGCTGTCCTCTTTCAACTATGTAAAAAGGCAGCATCGGTATAATCACAATGCTGGCAAATAACCACCTTGGTTCGGCAAAAGCTGCATCTTCCCATCTCTACTGAATAGCAGGGTGAAGTTAACGTCGGCTACTTCACCAGCACTATTTATACTACCACAGAAATACCCTAGCAGAGCTTTCAACCACCCCCCCTCTACTTGCACTTACCATGACTATGGCAAGGCTGCAGATGCAGCTAGGCTTCAGGATTTGACTAATGACCCTGACACGTCCTAAACAATGCTAGCTAAGTTAACAGCCTAATTTGCATAATAATAATAATAATAATAATAATAATGCACTTGATACAGCGCTCTCAGAGAACTCAATCTCTTTGTAGGCGCTTTACATTTGCTGCAAAGTGAAATGCAATTGAATGGTAAGTAAAATCATGCTTGAAAAACAAACAAAATGAATAATATGGTTAGGGGTGACATGCACAGGGTCAGCATGCAAATGTGGTTAGTGGCAGCATGCACAGTGTCAGCACGCATACGCACATCAAGGACGAATCACAGGGACCCACTAAATGCTGTCCTAAATAGGTGTGTTTTTAAGTTCCTTTTAAATGTGGTCAGGTCGGGGAATGTTCTGACGCAGGTCGGGAGGGAGTTCCAGGCTTTGGGAGCATACGAACTAAATGCACGGTCTCCAAAGGATTTAAGGTTTGTATGAGGTCTTTCTAGACTGTTGGATTCTGTAAAGCGGGTGGTACGATGCTTGGCCTGATGGGGTAGTATATCTGACAGATAGGCTGGAACCATAGAATGAAGGAACCTAAAAGTGAGTGACAAAACCTTGAAGTCAATCCGTTGCTTGACTGGTAGCCAGTGCAGGTCGGCGAGAAGTGGTGTGACGTGGCACTTGCGAAGCTCACGATAAATAAGCCTAGCTGCGGAGTTTTGCACTAGCTGCAATCGCCTGATCGCACATGCCAAGCAGTGAGTTGCAGAAGTCGAGACGGGATGTCACGAATGCATGGACCAACTTGGACGTGGTATCCTTATCTAAACAAGCCCGAATTTTAGCAATGTTATGAAGCTGAAAATAGGCAGATTTGACTGTGGAGCTGATATGGTCGTCTAACGAGAGGTCGCTTTGGAATATGACACCTAGATTTCGAGCTGATTCAACGGGGGGGGGGGGATATGCTGGCAGAGCCAATTTTGAGAGTCAGCCTTTCCAGCCTCTGAATCCCACTGGGTTTGCCCATAACTAGTAAGTTTGTTTTATCATCGTTTAGTTTTACAAAATTTGCTGCCATCTATGTGCGGATGTCATCAATGCATGCAGCAAGTGAGTTGAGAGAATTTGAGGTGCTCGAAGGCTGGGAGGGATCAAAGCAAAGGTACAACTGAGTGTCATCCTCATAGAAGTGAAAGCCTAGATTGTGCTTGGCAATCACATCAGCAAGAGGGAGAGTATAAACGTGAAAAGAACCGGACCTTGCAAGCAGCCCTGAGG
This sequence comes from Cristatella mucedo, assembly GCA_009760855.2. Lineage (NCBI taxonomy): Eukaryota > Metazoa > Bryozoa > Phylactolaemata > Cristatellidae > Cristatella > Cristatella mucedo. The sequence continues at coordinate 2,183,516 of WPIO01000003.1, read as the reverse complement.
TTCTCCATATTTCAGAGGTACTTCAGATGATCTTTGTCCATTCACGTCAATACTCTGGAGTCTCTCACTGAGATAGGATGTGAACCACTGCAGAGCAGTGCCAGTGATGCCCAGGCGAGATGTGAGGCGCTCTAGAAGAACTTTGTGATCGATGGTATCAAAGGCTGCCGAAAGATCGAGCAAAACAAGCAGAGACACTCTACCCATGTCTGCATTCCTAAGTAGGTCGTTGTATACCCTAAGTAATGCTGACTCTGTGGAGTGATTAGCTCTAAAGCCAGACTGGAACTTACTAGCAAGGTGTGAGGTTTCGATATATGAGTTTAGCTGGTCTGCCACGACCCGTTCCAGTGTCTTTGATAGGAATGGTAGAAGGGAGACTGGGCGGTAGTTGCTTACGTTCTCTTAGTCTAGTGTAGCTTTCTTGAGAAGTGGCCTGACTACAGCTTTTTTGAAAGGTCCTTGGACATGACCTGAGGCTAATGACATATTAATGATGTTAGTTATGCATGGCAGCAGCAGATCAATTGAACGTAGGAGCAGGACAGTGGGAATAGGGCCCAGAGGACTTGTTGTCTTCTTTGATTGAGATACGAACTTTAGGACTAGATCAATAGTGACCTGCTTAAATGCAAAATGGATCTGCTTGGTTGCATAGCAACAGAAGAGCCTTAAGGGCTTTTACTACCGCTTGCAGATGGCAATTAAGGATTTCCGACAGCGGGATTCGAACCCACGACCTTGGTCGTGAAGAGCGAGCACCTAACCTCCTGGGCTATCACGACCCAGTCTTGCCAGTGAAAAGCCGATAAAACAGCACGTAATTAACATTCTAGCACTGTCTTACTTGGAGTATGTGAGCTGATTTGGACCCCTGGGGTCGTACAGGTAACTAAATTAGAAGCTTTAAAATACTAGCTACTAGTGTTGAGTCTACATTCAAGATCCTAGCGTGTGAGCAGATGAGAAAAGCTTTTTAGTGCAAGGGTTTATATGGTAGGCCTTGCAACCAAGTAGATCCACTTTGTATAACCAGCACTTCAGAATAGCAAGGGCACACAATGCTGTAATTTGTAAGATCATTTATAGCTTTTAGGCCATACTAGCTCACGCTTTGACTGCAAGGTGTCTTTGCACTAAACAAGATGAGCAGACACTCTATCTTTAGTTAGCCACTCTGTATGCACCATATGAAAATGCTGTAAAGTGTAACAGCCCTCGGACAACCTGTCGTCAAGCTGGGTAGCGACAGAGAACAACAAGACTCCTGACTCCAGCACCAAGCACTTTATTCACCGAAACATTGACCAGCCAAGCCCAGTCTATTCACTCCAGACAGTCGACGGCGTAGAGGGATCCATGCTTCTCTCCTCTTCTTCTCCCGTGTACTACTCAAGCAGCCCTTTCATTCCATGAATGCATCGGTTTTTGCTCTGCCGCCGAGCCACTGTTCCAAACTGCTTTACAGCTGGCGGTGGTTTGTGATAAATGGATGTCTGCACAGATGCTGCCAATGCATGGATTTGTGCCTGACTGCCGAGTTATGTGCCTCGGTCCATTGTCAGCTCCTCAACTGCTCGAGAGCAGATGGCAGCTTAGGCAGGCTGATCCCTCGAAGGTCACCCATTGCTCGAGGCTACCTGAGTAAGCCGTCTCTCACATCAGATATAAAGAATTGATCAACAGCAAAAATGTTCTTGAGCTCTTTTACAGCAAGGCCGGAAGTATAAGGAATTTTAAGACATTAGTATCTGTACATCCGTCGAAACATTGCATGCCAGAACAAGTAGGCTGGAAATTAAACTTTGACGTAGCAGTGGCCCGGCAAAGATACCAACCTCGAACTCAGCTAGTAGGGGTGTGGTACTATATGTCTTTTATCCCCCTCACCTCTGCCCATCGACTTGAGCATCACTGATCATAGAAATCCCAATTTTCTCTGTGGTATATAAGCCAAAGTTCGTGGACGTCTTGTGGGAAAACCATCATTAATTTTTATTTTCTTCTGCTATGGCAACATTACAGATTTCTACTGTCTACTTCCATGGCAATGTTACAGATTACCGGCTGACTTTGGCTTTAGAATCAGAATAAGTCGTAAGTACCCAGAACGAATAAAAATTTGATCCTGAGGGCAGCCTATATATTATCAGCCTATAATAATATATTGGATGGGTTGAACAAAGGTATAGCTATTCAGAGGATAAGGTGTATAGATGAGTGCAGGTGTACATCACTTTTCATACAAGAACACATCTCTTCCTATGCAGATATACAGTATTACAGGATACTCTAGATCTGTATATCACTCTGTCAATATATATATATATATAATATTAATGCACTTGATAAAGCACCCTCAGAGAACTCAATCTCTTCCTAGGCGCTTTACATTTGCTGCAAAGGGAAACGCGATTGAATCGTGAGTAATATCATGCTTGATAAACAACATGAACAACGTGGTTAGGGGTGACATGCACGGGGTAAGCATGCAAATGTGGTTAGTGGCAGCATGCACAGTGTCAGCACGCATAAGCACACGAAGGACGAATCACAGGGACCCACTAAATGCTGTCCTAAATAGGTGTGTTTTTAAGTATATATATATAGCTGCATAGTAGACCCTGTCTGCATGCATACTATAAGTATGCATACATTTTCTTAAACAGACCCAATTTTGCTAGGTGCAAGGAATAGTCTGTTCCATTGCATACATGCACATCTTTTTGGAAACTATGCATACAGCCACAGTTTGGACAGCTTGTGACTTAAATCGGAGGACACAGTCAACCTTTAATCATTATTAGGAATTCATAAAGCAGATCTTACCAATGTTTCACCGCCTCAATCGATTGCATATTTGTACCCATTTGCTTGGAATACAGAGTCGCAGCTGAATGCAGCCAATTTGTGAGTATGCGCATGCATAAATCTGTTTGTTGTAAAACACGTGGCATAATAACCAAATGAAAGGTGATTCCCATGTATCGTCCAACTGTCAAACTTGCAGGAAGAGCTATTTGAATCCAATCTGTTCGTCAATAAGCAGTCGGGAAATCTGGACTATCATTAAAACTGTGCCAGCTGTGCTCAGGTTATACATATTGCTGGCCTAGTATTACAAGATGAGTTTTAACAATAACAGAAATGAAATGCGGACAGCCTGAAAAATTGATAAACCATTCTCACCGTGTATCTTAAAAGGCCTTAAGCTACGGCGATTTAATAAATCATTTGCATCCTGCACAGAATGTCAGCTTGCACGCCATCCAAGCCGATAAGCTCAACAATTGTTTCCCTTTTTATTTAATGAGTCTGCCCATCTCAATATTCTTTGCTTTTGACACAGCAGTATCCAGTTTGCCAAGACCCGATTCGGTGAAGGATTGTTAACAGCGACCGGCAATCGGGGAGCAGGACAAACGTCTCTAGCCTTCCCCGAACGATGCAAGATGGTACCTTGTTTCGAGAACTCATACCATCCAAAAACGTCTTTCGGTGAATAATGCAACCTTTCTAAAGTAACCATTACGTTTGATTTGGTCGGCGACCAGAGACGTATCCCCCTGCTCGAGTTATGCAGGTCTAGGTGGATGGAGATGACTTGCATGAGCAGCCTGCCAAAAATTTCGAATGTACGCATACGTGCATGTGTGGGCTTTATCGGCCGATTTCAACTACAGTATTAATTAAAAAAGCCAGCCCAACCGAAGACTGGCTGCAACTGGACTGAGTGCCGAAAAATTCGCCCCAATTCGTGTCGAATATTTCGGTGATTAATGAGCGACTCGCCAATGAAATGCCACAATGACGTAGCATTCACAAGAGTCAGCACTATTGGAAATAGACGGTGCATGCTGTCACCATGGCTTGCTCGCCAGTGGCACAAGAAACACATGAAATGATACTGATTTTGCCGTTTTGGAATGCAACTTCGTGCTGCCAAACTATGAGCCATTTTAAAAGTGTATAATTTCAGGCAGCGCCATCAGAATGCCAACTCATAACATTTGGTGAATGCACTAAGATCCCCTCTCTAAAAAGTAGATGTATCTCACCAACTGCATCGGTTACCTTCTGAGTAATAATAAAAGGAGTTGAAGAAAGCAACTTTTTCGATTCAAAGCTGTAGCCTAGACATGGTGCGAAACGAAGCATTAAAGCGATGAAGTGATAAAAAAGGAACCGATCATCTGCATTTTCTTAGATAAAATTAATCAAAGAACCATTAAACCTGGTTTTAATACTAGCCGACATACTAGCACATCCTTTCCAACTACCCTGAGCTTCTCTAATACCATGCTACTCACTTTCTCTTTGTGGCGTGAGATGAATTCTGTTGGCTATAGAATGCCTACCGAAAGCTTCTCAGGCTTTGAGAATGCTACAGAAAACATTCCTGTGTAACAACCACTTAGTCGTTGTGGTTTTGTAGAGTTACAGGCAGAGATACACATTATTCAGATGCTTATATAATATATATATATATATATATATATATATATATATATAATTCATTTGTATAGTGCCCTAAGAGAACTTAGTCTCTTTTCAGGTGCTTCATATATGCCACGGGGCTCAACCCACGACATCAGCCAGGCCTTGGTCGGAGCAAGCACATTAACCACTGGGCCAAACTAGCTAGGCGCTTGTAATAAATCATGCGACAACATCCAAATCTCAACGGATACTTATTAAATACTTAAGATCATAGTTTTTCTTGTTTTTCCTAGTAAGCAATGTTATTGTAATTCGTACGACCTTATTCAAGGGCAAGGAGATCTTGCACCGATTGTGTGCCATGGTGAGAGCAGCAAAGGGTGACTGGTCATTGCACAGATGCCTTGGTGGGACCGTGAGCTTCCAGCAATCCCTGCAGCATGCTAACAGGATCGGTCATAGTGCAAGCGTTGGCTGGTACAAGATCTAGGCAAAAGTTCAGTTTACTACAGAACAGCAAGTCACAAAATGAACTAGGGCTGCTATACTTACGTCAAATCCTAGCTGCGATTGGTCCTGAAATGGCTGCGGCATAGAAACGCCAAACTGGAAAGAAAATGGTTAATTCAGCAGTGCATTCAGCTTCAGTAGTAGTAGCTAGTTTGAAAAAAAACAGCAATTTCTACTACAAACCCCCGATGGCCCTCCGGGGCCTGGATATCCAGGCTGGGGTAGATATCCTCCACTTGGTACAGCTGCAGGGTACCCGGGCTGAGCGGGATAGCCTGCTTGCCCCGGATAGGTGTACGGTGCTCCACCAGTTGGATAGCCAGATGCTGACGGCATGCCACCATAGCCGGAAGCAGGATAAGGGTAGCCTCCAGCGCCAGATCCATAAGGCGGATAGCTCATGATGCTTAGATACTGGAAAAGCTGAGCAAAAAGACAAGACATCCAGCCTTCAGCAGTCTGGCTTCTTGTTGGCAATGTAATTAATCATCAGATGCTAATCGCAATTCAAGCAACTAATTCAGATGCATATCGAAGGGAAAGCATACCCACTCAGTAAATCACCATAATTAGGACAATGGACTTCCGACAAGTTTGAGCCCTATTTGATATAAGCAAGTGTACATTCTTTGATGCATTACTACTAATAGGCTCCTTTTCACAAACTGTGACAGGAGATTCAAAAACTTCAGATAACAGCAGTGTCACCAGATATGTAAACCCCCCCCAATCTTTACCAAACTGTGAAGGCCGACCACAGAAGGGCTGGGTTATATGAGCCAGATCAAAGTAGCCGAAGAAGTGATACAGCAGCAGAGGCAGAGTCACACCTGAGTGGCCACAGCCTATCCAAAGGCCTTGAGCATGACATGGCGCTTTCAGTAGTGAGAATGTGCTACAATGGTGGCCTTAGCGACTTACAGAAATTTGATCACGATTTAGCATGTGACAGAAGACCTTAAAGGTCGAATATGCCGATTCTTCTAAAAAGACCTTTCTGCTGTTTTTCTATCAGCCTTGCACAAGACCAAGTGGGGTGGGATTTAGGAGCACCACACTTGTTCACGGCTGTTTATATGCAGTAGCCAACAGTCGATGAGCTACTGTGCCTCCCACCTGTACAGTATGTACAGCAACCTTGCTGTTGATGAGTGGGGATTAGTTCAGAATACAAGGGAGAACTAGCAGCAGCAGAGCAGTACTAGAAGATTGCCGATTTTCAATCCCTGCTGTAGGTATTTGAAAGGCTTCTCACGGATAGGGCATCCATCATGAATTGACCGATTGAATTATTCGCAATGTAATTACGAGTCAGAATCGTTCTTTCACTAATGACCCGGTATGGTACAAGCCGTCAACACATTTCAAAAAGCAGCAAGTGAGAGAAAGCGCGATGCATTGGCATCAGCAGCAGGCACCTGGCGAACCTGTCCTTGACCATCAGAGTCCAGTGGTCAACTGTTACAGTCGACTGTAACAGTGTAGCCCAGCAGCCTACCTCTCGAATGCAGCCGATATTATTCTACCATTATAGGAGTCCTCCCAGATAACAGTAAAGTGGTATATCAAATGACAAAGACCTCGACCTCTATCACCAGTCCTCACAACCAGAACGACATTCGGAGTGGCTCTATGAGTAGCAAGCACAAGCCCAGATGCACACCAACATGCATTCAATCGTCATAGAGACACTTGATACAGACTCCTGGAAAAAGATAGTTTTTCGATATATATAAAAGTCTGACACAGATTGTACATCACAGAACTAGTCTCTTTTGGCCACAGTGTAGTAAAAATACAGCAATTTCATTCAGTTGCATTATAAGATTTCAAACTCGACCTCATTTCGCGAGCATCATATCGATGTTCCCTACAAGAATCTGCAAGCTAGCTGCCTAAACCACCTGCAAGCAGCAGTTGGAAAAGTTTTGCAAAATGACCGAGGAGGAATATAGCACATCCACATGTATGTGCACCAGCCACTGCTTGCTGAGCGTGCTATAGAAATGTACACTCAGTGGGAACAGCTTCGTGGAATTACCAAAATAGGAACAAATCAAAGAATAAACATATATAATTTATTTACATTCGAGCTCAGAAGTACAAGAGACTGCTTGTTAAGCATTCGACTGCAAAATTCGGGCAAAGTCGAAGCACAAAGAACAGATTTTCTCAATAAAATAATCCCTTACACGACGGCATTCTTCATACAATTCACTGGTCGATCTGTTTTTAGATGTACTTGGGCCTGCTCAGTAATACGAAAGTTACAGTGCTCCAGGCATTATCATTTCCTACTCTATGGCCATCTCCTATCGCACCATGCCAACGGTCAGATAGTTGACTGCCTTTACGATCGATCGTTACCATGGATTATGCAAACGTGATCAGGCTGCTCACTTGTCACCCGAGAGCAAGGACAGATGAAGAGAGAAGCTTTGCTTGGCTTCGTTTAGCTGCTGCTGCGATGGCTAAAGCTCAAAGCCAGCTACCTGGAAGCTATTCGGTAGTGATACGATAAGGTGGTGACAGGTTGAGAGGGGTGACAGGTGTGTTTCGGTCGGATCAGAAAAAAAAAGAAGCAGCTTCTGTCGGTCGAACACAAAACGGCTCCTTGGCAGTGGGCTAGGGTGCGAGCACACTTGACCTTCGAAGGCTGGAACCAAGGAGCTGGAACCTGGAACCACGGAGTAACGACGAGAGTGAATACGGACCATTTTTGGTAACAGCAAAACTATGCACAGTACGTGCATCCTTGCCTCAACCAAGCTATACTAGTCTAGAGATGCTTCTGTGGCGATGAGCTAGGCATCCTCCATTCGATACCTTACATCAAGATGCCAAACGTTTATATAGAACTGCTGCAGAACGTCGCAATACCTGGAGATAATTTTACTCTCATTTAGGATAATGAATATAAACTTAGGACTAGGCGGTCTCAAAATTTCACCCTGAATGATTTACAGGCCCATTAAGCCAATGGGGTGGCCAAGATAATTTTCAAACCTGAATCCCATTGAGCATCTCTGGGATGAAGTGGATACAAGGCTCAGAGTGCAGGCAGGGTGCTCACATTTGAAAACTCACTTGTATAAAGTCTGCACGAAGTTCGGATAACGATAATACTGTCTGCAGAGGCTTAGTTTGTTCTAGTTAGCCCAGCAGCTCAGACCAGCGAATGCTAATCGTGGTGGTGCAACTTCCTGATCGTAGGTACTAGAAATTAATTAAACTCGTACTGAAACTTTGCATACCCACGGCTCGGGATTACAGCACCTTGCAGTAACATTTTAATCATATATAAATTGCCTAGAAAGAGAGATTTAGTTATCTTAGGTTGCTAAACAATTTTTATTATTACTGTAGTCTTTATTCCTTCATTAGGAAGTTAGGGTCCGGAGGCAATCTTAGATGGTCTCGCAGAGACTTTTGTGCCTGAGTGTTTATGTGCAAGTTGCAAGTGTGCATATAATAATAATTATTATTATTATTATAATTATTATAATACACTTGATAAAGCACCCTCAGAGAACTCAATCTCTTTCTAGGTGCTTTACATTAGCTATAAAGCGTGTGCCGAGTGCGACCACATACGTGCATAGGTTGCATGCGAGGATGTGTTGTGTGCACAAGGCTGTCGGCTGTGTTTCGTGCGCATGTGCGTTGCATGCTAGCATGTTGTATGTATATGTGTGATCGTGTTGCATGTGGAGCATGTGTTGTGCCCGTGTGAGAGCGTGTTGTGCCCGTGTGAGAGCGTGTACTTGTGCACTTGTGTCGGTGAGTGAGTGTGCTTTTCAGGTAGACCGGGTAAATTAAAGTCATGGCATCATTTAGTCGATGACAAGTATATGCTCTAACCGATATCGGCCACCCTCACAGCAGCTGCAGCAGCAGTCAACAGCAGTCACTCATTTGTGCCCAAGGAAGAACTCCCTGGTTTAGAGTCCTTGCCACGGTTTATTTACGGTCTGTCCACATATAATTAATTGTCTACTGAAATCCGATCAGGTGCTATGGTTTAAGTGAGCAGCAATTGTCTAGGACGAGCCTGTCAAAGTGCAGCCGATTGAGCTGCTGGACTCGGCCAGTGGCCACTGTGCTGGGGGGGGTGGGAAGCTGCAGTCAGTGTGGACGATGGCTGCTACTGTGCCTTGCTGCTATCGAGGACTGCCAGTGAGAAACCATTGCATGCCGGTCACATGACAGCACACGTCTAGCACTAGTCGTGAATGTTCGAAACTCGTTTGGGAAATGCAAGCGGTAAAACGAGCTGTCAGTACTGACTGGCTTCGCTGAGCATGCAAGCAGATGCTCATTCAATATAAAACAGCCAAGCTAGTTCAAGCCTGTGAAATGTGTAGAAATAATGCACCTCCTTCATTCAGGATACCTGCCTGAATATTTAACAAACTCTCGACTGGTGCAAAACTCATCAGCTCTTCTGGCCTGCCGTCAATGTCGCAGCAACAGAATCACACCATTTCGGTCTGAGCTTCACCGGGTCGCTATCAAGCATTGCATCGACTTCAAGATCATTTTATTGACCAATAGGCTACTTCATTTGCTTGCACCAGCCTATTCGATCAGCTTGCTCCAGCAGTGCGGTCTCCTCCAGGGCATCAAGTCGCCTGGCCATTCCCGACACTACATTAAAATCTGTTGGTATAGGGGCCTGCAATTCGTAATGTGCCGAAACTTTGGAGCTCTGACAGCCAGAAGTCCCAGCCGAACTAGGCCTTTCCAGGCCGAAGCCAGCAGATCAAGCAGCATGGCAGCCGGTGACCTAGGTCACACGGCTGCCGTGCTTGGCGGGAGGCTCAGCCCACGAGTCAGGCCTTGGTTCACTGCTGTGATAGTGCTACAGTGCTATCATAGCACTGTCTAAAAGTGACTGCGTAACTTTAGCCTTCTGGCAGAGTCCAAAATCAAGCTTCCGAGCTACTAGGTAAGCAAGTGATCAGTCGAATGCAGCTGCCCAAAAGCGAAAATCGAACAGGCATGCGCCTGCCACTTCAATTTTGTAGATTTACTCCCGGGGCAGCCTCTCGCGATCCTGCCGGTTCCTTGAAGGCCGGCCCCTTGCAATAACTAGCCTACCGTCGGCCATGCTGGCGATGCTGCTGCTGCTGCTTTGGCAAGGGCGCGACCGTAACTCGGCATGGACTGTAAAGGAATCGCGACTTATCCAGCGTTCCACCCTTTTCTCTTTTCAACCCCCTTTGGATTATCCGCCTCTACTCAGCTCCTGGTAAAGGCAAGCTAGGCAGCTCTTGAAACGGCGTCAAGCCACGCCGCCGTGGAGTTTCCGGTCGCCTCACGTGCCGAACCCCCCCCCCCCTCCACCCAGTCAGCACCTGCCTAAGCGATCCTGTGCGGCCGAGCTTCGATCGCCATCGGCTGCCTCGCACACGAGGAGCGGCAGCGCTAGCTGCCAAGCGACGGCCGAGACCCCAGCCGCAGGGGTGCACGGCTGGGCGAGCGCACAGACAGACGGACAGACAGCAGCAGCAGCAGCGACGACGACGACGACGGCAGCGGCGGCGAAGAACGTTCCAACACATTCCTGCAGCGGCACGCGCGCGGTTTCGTAGAACGAGTCGCGCCGTGCGAGGAACCGCGACGGGCTCCCGGCCAGAGAAGACCCTGAGGTGCCGTCGGCGTGACCCTCGGGACGCCCGTACGTACGCGCTCTGGAAGGCAAAGGGCGGCGAAGCGGAGGGTAAGTGTAGCATCGAAACGGACCGACGACGCAAGGCGGACGCGCATTGGCCACATCGAAATCATGAAGTCACTCACCCGGCCAAGGAAGAACTCCCGGAACACGCTTCGCACGAGCTGCTAGCGCCGTTCCGGCACACCACTAGGGCAGGCAATCCGGATATCCCTCTGCGGGCCGTGCAGACGAGTGGGCGTGCTCAGCTTCGGGAGGTGTGTCAGTTCCGGTGGATCAGGCCGGTAAGCCTACCGGTTAGCCGGTGCATCGCGGACTAATTCAACTGGGATCGCGTTGCTCCGTGATCACTTGGCCAACAGCCTTTGATAGTCGTGCTAGCTTGTGAGAGGTTCACGCTACATACTGTTACTTTAAACGCAGAGTAAAGGTAAATGTCGAGAAAATGATTGGTCCAACAATCAACTATATGCGTTCGAGTACCTTTCTAAAGACAAACTAATTAAAATAGGGTCATTGGAAGTTTAGACGATTTCCACAGACGTGGACAATATTAAAAAACCTTATTGGATTATACAAATAACGTCTAACTCGAAAGTAAACCAGAAGCAACGTATCTACAAATAAAAATTTGCCGATGTTTTCGCCATTTACCGCCCTGGTTTGGCCCGGTGGTTAAGGTGCTCGCTTCTAACCAAGGTCAAGATTAATCAATCTACTCGAAACCGAGGTCGAGGCCTCGCGCCTCGTAATTTATGTGAAGCGACTGAATAGAGTTCTCTTGAATGAAGTTCTCTAATGGGCGCTATACAACTGAATTAAATTTTTATATATGCGGCTTGTGTGCCAACTGGTCGAACCTTGTTACATCAGGGTACATTTTTGCAGCTTGCTGAGTTACATACTTGTAACTTTTAACTGCTTGATTCTTACAATAGCTGTGCACCTTTTAAACTTCGTAATTCGGCCACTTGTACGCTGATCGACGCCAAATTTCAAGTGTGCGTTCAGTTCAGCTTGTTCAGAGCCACAGATGCTCATTTCTGATTTTTTTCGGTAGATTTTGCCAATACTTGTCATCAAGCTTCATTGAAATTTATATTCTGACAGAAGCTCGGATACATTCACTTGAGGCAAAGTGCTCCTTCCCCTCCTCTCCCAGCACTTGCTGCTGCTGCACACACTGCTCCAGCCACTCGATGCTCCTGCTGTTGCTGTGCCTCTCGCGGCAGCGCATGCGGTCACTGCTTCCAGCCCCTCCCCGTTGCTTTGACTCTTTCCTTTCAGTGCCTCGTGAGGAGAGAGCGTGCTGTGAATTGAGGTTGCTTATGGGTCAGGCCTTGCTCGTGCGATGTCGCTTAAGCTCAGCTGCTCGATCGGCTTGATTACGAATTCTGAACTATTAATTATGGTTCCCGAATCAAAACGACTAGGTACTTGCTATTTTATAATTCGTTTATAAGAAAGCTCCCATAGTTGAGATATGCAGTACAATGCATGCGATGTCGTGCAATTTCAGCATAGCGCCAGTACGCATAAGCACGCAAAGGAAAGAATTTCTATGGAAGGAGCAAACTCAGCGATGATCATGTGGGCCTAGGCGTCTTTTTTTAATGTCGTCGAATCGGTGGAGCATCTTGAGAGAGTTTTTGGATGTGGGAGCGTAGGCGATCGGTCGCCAGAGAATTCGAGATTGGTTGGAGTCTCAGCTAAATGACTTAAGTAAGAGGAGCAGGTGGTGTGATGCATAGCTTGATTGGCCGGTAGTTCCGATAGCTAAGCTAGAGCAAGAGAACAACACGTGATTGCTACTGCGACAGAAATTTGAAGTCGATACTCTACTTGATGGGTAGCCAGTGCAGGTTGGTGAGAAGTGGTACGATGTGGTAATTGCGACACTTTGTGACAGGCAGGCCTAGCTGTCGTCTTGCATCAAATGAAAGCAGCGTCTCGTAGCACTGGCAAGAGCGACTTGAGGTAATAAGAACTTGCAAAGACACAGTTCTGATTTGTACAATTCATAACAGTATATAATTCATTTGTGTAGTTGTATAGCGCCCTAAGAGAACTTAAATATCTATTCAGGCGCTTCACGGAGATCGAGCCCACGACCTCGGCAAGACCTTGGTCAAGGGTGAGCACTTTAACCACTGGGCCAAACCAGCTCATCACGTTCTTATACGGCTTTTCAAGCTATTACTTAGTAGTTTTAGTATCTCAGCAAACATTATCCCATGTTCTTAAGGGTAAACAGTGTGCTTACTCATTGAGCAAACTTATAAAGAACATCGGCAATTTTCGTGTTGCAGCATTCTTCGAGTGACTGAAAATCAGACGGAGGGAAAGCAGCAAAGGAAAGGTTGATAGTTTCGTGCGGTCAGCATCAATGTAAAGGGTCTATGTTACTGGATGATTTTTGACACCAACCGGGACAAAAATGCTGACCGAATGAGACCCGAAAGTGGTCTGACGCACAGAATGTAGTCGTAATATTTCGTGGTCGATATTAATAGTAGCATTTTAAAGAGTTTAAAGCATTTAATCACGGTAGAATGTTTGTCTGAGTGCGACTTTTGTTGGGAGTTGTGCCATGCACGAGTTAAAAGAAAAAACTAAGGACATGTAGGATAGGTTGGGCCCATATCTAAACGTAATTATTCTGGGTTCCATCAGCTCTAACAAGACGAACTTAGTTCTCATTTACTTTAAGACACAACTTAACGAATGGGAAAGTTAGTATGGCCATTGGTAGATCGCAAGCTGAACTCTGGAAGACGACACGACGTACCGGTTTGTCCTGCTGTCTCTGCCATTACACCTCAATTTGTAGGGCTTATACATGAATGCATACATACAGAGACATACATAAAGACACACACACACACACACACACACACACACACACACACACACACACACACACACACACACACACACACACACACACACACACACACACACACATATGTATATATATATATATATATATATATATATATATATATATATATATTTGGTTACTTTCAAATACAAAATTATACGTGGCTCAAATTTGATTAGTCATTCCGACAGGCGGCTTCTGCAATTGCTCAATATAGCCCCTCAATGGCCATTTTACTGTACTGGTCATTCAAAATGAAACAAGTCCAGATAAGGCGGCAATATAAATCAAGTTGGCAGTTTGTTTAGTCATTGAGGCACCTGACACCGATATTGGAAATGCAGCTAATATGATAACGGTAAGGGCAAATGATTCTCTAAACATATATATCAAAAGTTCGAGCTATGGTCAAAGAGGTCATTCACATTTACGACTTTATCTCTCGGTGACTTTGCTAATTAAATGCCGATACCAAAGCGAATTCACGGACTGCCATACGTCATTGAGGGCCCTTCAAATCAGAAAGGTCTGTTTATCTGCGATCAATTTTTTGAAAGTTGGCTCGTATCCTAAACGTAATGGGTGCATGATAAGTCTCACAGTCAGTGTAGCAGCTTCCCGACCTCCGTCATACGATCGCACTGCTTGAGTGAATCTTGCAGAATGATTTTGGTCACCCTATCGCTTCCCAAAGCCGAGTTTACCTAGCTTCTACAGGAAAAAGGCAGGTGAGTGTAAGACGTCTACTCATATTTCAGAGCATAGCCAAGTACAGTGCAGGTTTGAATATCCTCTAGTAGCAAGATGGTCTCTAGCACAATATCCCCTCAGCAACTTGCATGATGGCTGTTTCAAAACATAGTCACTTAACAAATGCATGGATCAATTTATTTTTCAAAGTTGAGCAGGATTGATCAGCTGCACTCGCCGGGCACCATTGCCTCCTTGTCATCAGAGTTCTCTTCATCCTCGAAGTCCCACAAGAAATCCAGTAAGCTCTCTAAAAGACAAAAGCACAAGCTTGAGAATGCAACAGGATGAAGACCTACTCGAATCAAATCATTCACACTCTCCAAATAAATTCTAGGATAGTCACTGCAGACCCCATGCTTGAAATTGTTTTAGCAGCACTGTACTTTGTTTGGGTCAACAGTATCAGAGCATGGGCTTACACTAACCACTTACAAAAGTCATCTTTTTCTTCTGAGAATATATTATCTTTCCATAAATGTCAATGCTTACTGAAATGTATTCATAATGAATTTAAAGAAAACGCTGCACCATCGGACACTGAGCATATTGGCCTAAAAAATCAGGCTGATTCGAAACTCTGGCACGTGCATGGTGTGCATCATCACTTGAACGTAAATGTACAGGTCACTAAGCAGCATGACCTTACCTTCGTCGGCATAGTATGATGATGAAAGCTGTGATGCGCCATGACCTTTACTCTGCTCCCGATAGAATTGGCAGGCAAAATTCATGATATACACGTATTCATGTTCAACAGCAGAATGGCGACTGGAGAATCGGCTGTCGATTTGGGCCAAAGTATGCAGCAGATGTAAGCCCTGCTGCAGGACAACTTTATCAAGTAGCTGAGAGTCGTTAGCTTGTTCCAATGTTCGGCTGCCGAGGATGCCATTAGAACAACCATCCACAACACACGCCTCCTCATAAGCAATGACATGAGAATAGATGAGAGACACGACTGACGCAACAACCTGAAACGAGAAAGCTCTAGTACGAGTCCCTCACATTAGCAAGTGTGCCTGCCGCCAGCCACTGAAAGCAGTAACTGCAACTGCAGCGCATTATCGAGCAGCTCCTTCGCAAAACAAACGTGTGAAAGAGCTCAAAGTAAGAGTGCAGTCTTGTAAGACTAAGAAAAAAAATTGGGGATACTTGGTCTACTAAACAGCACGTGGATTAATTTCATGGCCAAATAAGAAAGATATTTTTAAATAGCCGTGTAGCAAGGTCGACATATGAATAACAATAACAACAACAACAATAATAATAATAATGCATTTGCATAGTGCCCTTAAATAACTTAACCTCTCTCTAGACACTTTACATATCAGCAAAGGAAGCATGGTCGAATGGTTAGTGGTAGCATGCTCAATGTCAACAAGCATTACATGGTTAGAAGTGACATGCACAGGTTTAGCATGCAAATATGGCTAGTGGCACCATGGACAGTGTCAGCACACACAAGCACAAAACTCTCCTGTGTAACACCCACGTAGTCTTTGCGGCTTTGAGGAGTTACAGACGGAGATACATTACAAAGGGCGAATCATATGGACCCACTATATGCTGTGATACATAGATGTGGTTTGAGCTTCTTTTTAAATGTGGTCAAGTCAGGGGATGTCGTGACGTCAGTCGGGAATGAATTCTGACGTCAGTCGGGAATGAATTCTGCACTTTAGGAGCATACGAACTAAATGTACGGTCTCTAAAGGAATTGAGGTTCGTACGAGGTGTAGCTAAACGATTGGAATCAGGAAAGCAGGTGGTACGATGCCTAGCATGGTGGGGGTGTATATCTGATAGGTAGGCTAGAGCTAAATGCTGTGATACATAGATGTGGTTTGAGCTTCTTTTTAAATGAGCAGGGGATAAAGTCGGGAATGAACGCACTTTAGAGCATACGAACTATGTACGGTCTCTAAAGGAATTGAGGTTCGACTCGAAGTCGATGCACTGCTTGACTGGAAGCCAGTGCAGGTTGGCTAGGAATGATGTGATGTGGCAACTTCGACACTCACTACAGACAAGGCGTACATACTGTTCAGCACATACCACATGGATGGCACACGACAGATTTAGCATGGCGTACGTCTTTCCACACATAGGGGTCTAATCTAATATTTCCCAGCAGCACTGTTCCTGCAGTTAAAAGTGTTAAACCCCATGCAAGCTATAGACTTTGAAAGAGTCGAATAAGTGAAAGCGCATGACCTAACCAACCTTGCCATTTACGGCACTACTCTGGTACCAATCGATTGGCGTTGGAGTACAATTTAGAAAGCATAGCCGTGGAAAGACTTGAAAAACTAATGCTACACAAAGACAACAATAGCTACCATTGAATGTCGACCTGAGTTAATAAACAGAGAAGGTGCACTGGGCACATGGCTAGGAATATCGAGGCACACACACACACACACACACACACACACACACACACACACACACACACACACACACACACACACACACACACACACACACACACACACACACACACGGCTGCAAGAAACAGCAAAAAGATATTGTCTTGTTCAAATTTCTGATTTGGTCCACACAACCCACCTAATGTCAAAAGTGGTGTCTCACATTCTGCATTACAAGCACTCTCGCAGGAAGCACGCTTTTCCGCAGTCGAAACATCACTGTGAGCTAGTGATCCACGCCGGCTTGGTATTGTGCTTGGCTTGGCTGTTTCATTTCTGTGATGGGATGCTTAGGGCCAGGCAAATTACTTGACAAGCCTATCGATGGCCATGTTCATGACTCATGACAAGGATGTAGAGTCACGAGGCTCGGAGACTGGGCTGACCGTGGGAAGAGGGAACTGGTACGTGTGGTAGTCAGCGAACAAAGCGGGGATGCTGCTCGTCGGTGTTGCAGAACTGCTCTTGCAGCTCTCCATTGTCTCGCATCAATGTCGAAAACACTGGTTAAAATCTGCAGTATCTGCTGTGGCAAGGTTCAAGAAGGTAATCGCACCAACAGCCCTAAGTGGCAGCAGTCGAGCCACGGACAGGCGACAGTCCTGCTAATGTTGCAGGACAGAAATTCGATTTGACCGGAACAGACCCTTAATTGCACGACCACGTCACCTGCAGAACAGTATAAAAGCTAATACTGGAAGGGAAGCACACGATTCAAGAAGCAGCAGCAACTGCTAGCCAGTCCACGCAACCGCAAGATGATCAGAGGGTACAGTAGCTTAGGGGTTCGTCTTGAATATCCCATGCCTTGAATATCCAATCGCTGCTTAATGTAAGCCTGGCATTCTTACAACGGCAAAGGCGAACCACTGGGTAGTCGACTGGATCAAGTTACAGGACGGTCAAGGTCGTAAATAGAAGCAGACACACACTGTGACGTTTCACTGCTCACACTGCTTGTTAATGTGCCACCGGCAGCTGAAGCACATAGCTGCCTGCTATTCTGAAAGGCTGGATCGAAATTGATGGGTTGTTGTAAGGTTGTTCTGCAGCCGGGTAGTTAAAGCCACTTAGTTCACAGCTGCTAGACGATTTAGCAACTTTAGAGGATACATCAGCTGTATGAAGTTTAAACCGACAGAAGTGGTACAGTGGAATGTCCTTCAAGGTCCACTGGCCGCGTTGTACATAATACTCGGCATTCGATTTCATGTCGGCCGCCGGGGCCCACGTACGTCGGTCATAGTGTGTCCCACGACAGTGGGATGTCTCATAAAGCATCAATTGCTGTCAGCCACATTCTAATGTAGGTCTTCATGGATGAAACAGAAGCAGTCAACAGGAAGGCCCGACGATTCGCATTGAACAAAAATTGACTTGAGCCGGCATCCTCATAGAGCCATTATGAGAGCCCATCATAGAATACCAAGAGCATCACAACAATGGAGCACAAGCGATCGTGCATTCAATCAAGCTTCCTTTGCAGCAAATGTAAAGTGCCTAGAAAGAGATCGAGTTCCGAGGGCGCTATATCAAGTGTATAATTATTATTGTTATTATTATTACTATTCTGATAGGCAGCTCAGAATGCACCGGCATTGCACAACGTTAGCTGGCAGCACATCTCGGGCTCTCTCTGAGCATGCAGAACTTAGCATGCGCACATGACATGAACAACACGAATGGTTCGCACACTCTTCAAATGCCCCCACCTCTCTCTCTCTCTCCCTCTCTCTCTCTCTCTCTCTCTCTCTCTCTCTCTCTCTCTCTCTCTCTCTCTCTCTCTCTCTCTCTCTCTCTCTCTCTCTCTCTCTCTCTCACCCCCTCTCTCTCTCTCTCTCTCTCTCTCTCTCTCTCTCTCTCTCTCTCTCTCTCTCTCTCTCTCTCTCTCTCTCTCTCTCCTCTCTCTCTCTCTCTCTCTCTCTCTCCTTCTCTCTCTCTCTCTCTCTCTCTCTCTCTCTCTCTCTCTCTCTCTCTCTCTCTCTCTCTCTCTCCTTCTCTCTCTCTCTCTCTCTCTCTCTCTCTCTCTCTCTCTCTCTCTCTCTCTCTCTCTCTCTCTCTGGATAGCTCTAAATGATGGACCATGTCACTTCACTGAGTATGAAAACCCTACTTATGAGTTATTTCACGCAGTGGTGACTTTTCATGCAATACCTGCTTGTGGCTCAGGCACACCACTGGCTCGGTTGTCAGGTGTTGACGACAGTTTCTGAGCATGCAAAGACAGCCAAGAAGATGCAGAACCTAAAAATAATTTTTTTTCACACGAATTGAGCCAGTAGAAAAGTATAATAATCGGACTAGAGCAAGCAAACATTCAGGATTGCATGTGTTTGCATGCACGTTCAGACGAGCAGGTGGATGGAGCAGGCGGAAGTCGCATCAATTTGCTATGGGTGACATGGACGACTAATAGCATGCAAAAGAGCATCCTTTGACAAGAGGCATCATTTGTATGCCTGCAGTAGGCGCAAGGACAGCAAAACCGCCAAGGAGATTACTGCTGCGCTGTCGTAACCAGACAGCATTCAATGTCAAAGCACCTGTATTTGCAGCAAATTGTACTTGTAAGTTGCCGATTTAATCACATTTCACCCACCAATACTGAAAGGAAGTGATTCAGCTACCAGCCACTAGGTCGCCGGTAAGGATTTTTCTAAATGTCAACACTGTTCAGGCTTCTGGTGGATATCCCAGGTGGTCCAACTGGCCAGTTGCTTTTTATTTCTAACCTACTATTTGTGGTGAAGGTATCCACTGCCACCAAGAGATTGTTACCAGCATGAACTGTATATAACAACAACAAATCAAGGAGTCTTGCTGAGCACACGTAGCACACCGAACACCTATCGATTACTAACGGTTTTGCTTGATAAATGCGCACGAGGGTTCACGGCAGTCAGACCTAGCAGATACTGCAGAAGCACATTGCCATATAGGTGCAAGAAATACAGTGTTAACAGCATTGGTAGAGCAACAAACATGTTATTGGCATGCTGTGGAGATATTTAATATCACATCGCAAAGTCTGCAGTAGCATATAATTGCTTGAGAAGAACCCAACCAAAAAGCCTCATAGTGAGGCTCATCATAGTAGCTTTCGGTGTTCCACATACGTCAAGGAAATTTGAGATACCTTGCATTGCGTTGACAGGTGACAGGCATACAGCCTGGAGCATCTCCACCCAGCAACTGCTGGCAAGGTCAGGTTTCACAGGTATCACGCTAACTATGTGAGCCTGCACTTATATTCATGCTGGCCGTAGCAGTCACTCACCTGCAGGTGAATCTCAGTCGTTTTGCATGAGAACCTCTTTTTGAGTAATGTAGCCAAGACATCAAAAATGCACCAACCTACATAGATTGAACGGGTAGATGCACACTCATGCTCAGATGACACAGACACATAAATGCAAACGTTGCCACGCACTGTGATGATTCCAAGATGTTTCAAAAGTCTTTCTTTAGAAAGAAAAAAGCTTCAAGAGGAAGAGAGCATACCAAAAGCAGCAGCAATGGTCATCATGCCTAGCCTAGTAACGATCGGTCTAGCCTAGTGCTTCAGGGGGCGTGCTATGAAATGCAGCTAACTAAGCGACTCCTAGCTCAGTGTGGACCTTTGTTTGCTGTGACTATTTACGAGCTGTCCTCGGATATGTAACACAAAACAGGACCTGCTTAGCATAAGGAGCGATGTCGCCATTAGTCAATACCTAACGGTGGGCCTTCTTCGGCAGGTCAGTGCGAACCTCACTGCATCCTGCGTTTGCACTATCAACAGCTTGGCTATCAAACCTACGACCCGTAAGTTTACAGCACTAAATAGTACTCATTTCGGTAGCAGCTCATCTGCCGTGCATGTTGTGAAACGTCGACCGGCGACCTTTACTAAGGTCCCATTCAGATTCGAAGGGGCCACGTCTGCCACGCTACGCACCTACTTGATTGCAAGCCACTTAATCGTCGTAGCGCAGTTGTTGGACAGCCTCTTAATGTTCGCCTACTAAATGTCCCTTCACTAAAAACCAAGGGGTTACTTACCCGCGATTACGCAGTCCAGAAGGAGCTAGATGCATTTCTGCTTACCGAAAATTGGAATACACCTTGATCCAATAGCTGTATATCTGAGACTACCCCACCCTGACAAGTCTGGTGGCAGGTTGCAATTGTTGTTCGTGAATCGCTTGGCTGTAAGATCTACAGCTTTTGCATGGGCCATCGTTTGAATCAGTTGCAATATGGTCCTCATCAAAAACAGTGCCTTTCACTGTTGTGCTATACCAACTTGCTGGCTGTCTAAGCTTGCTTATCGAGAAGTTTTCGGGGTTCCTCGCTAAAATATTTCTGTGTGACAGGCCGTTTCTGATCGCTGTAGACTTCAAAATTCACGTCGACAAAACTATCAACAGCCTGGTCTGCTCATTTCTTGGCTGTCTGAAGAATTTAGGTTTCGTCCAACATGTTAATCATACCACCCACGTCGATGGCCATGTCATAGATTTCGTGATCACTAAGGATGTCTGCACCACAGACCTCGTGGTGTGCCCGCTGACCCTCTCGGATCATAGTTCGGTCTCGTTTACTGTTCATGCTCCCTTGTACGTACAGGGTAATGTCGAGCTTGTCCAGCGATGTGACTTTAAAAGTGTTGACATAGACGCATTTTTTAAATCTGTCTGTAATGTAGGTCTTCTTGATCTGCACCCAGACACGACTGACAGCCTCGATACCCTCACTGATGCAGTGAACATGACACGTAGGAGTGCTCTTGACAAGCATGCTCCCATTCATTCTGTCGTAGAGATTCCTTTTAATTTACAAAAAAAACTTCAAAAGATGCGCCGGCTGTGTTAAGATCAGGCTTGAACGTCGTTTTAAGAAATCGGGGTCTGATGCAGATCTAGCCAATTTCAATAACTTCCTTCAAGTTTTCACCCAGAAGCTTAAAAAGGCCAGGGCTTCTTTTTTCACTCGAAAACTGCAGTCCTGCTAGTCAGACCCAAAACAGATTGATAAGACAGTAAACAATTTACTCGCCAATGCTGAGAGGTCTCACTCCCTAGATATTAACGGCTCAGCCGAAACGTTTTCAGCCTTCTTTACTGAAAAAATCATCGTGAACATTTGTGCCTTCATAAAGCGCCCTCAGAGTAAAGTAATTGCCGACTCGAAACTTGTGACCTTACTTGAAAGATTTTCCGAGGTTTCTGCATGCGATGTAGCTACCTTAATAAGATCTAGTAAAAAGAGCTTGTCTCCTGAAGACCCTATACCATCGAATCTGTGGTCTTCACTGGCAGACCAACTTAGCCCTGCCATAACCGAGATTTTTAATGCTTCTTTAGAAAAAGGGGTCGTACCCAAGTCCTTCAAATCGGCAATCGTTCGACCCATACTTAAAAAGCCTGGATTAGATACAAAGGTCCTTGCAAACTATCGCCCAGTTTCCCTTCTTCCTTTCTTGTCAAAGGTTCTTAAAAAAAAAAAACTGTTGCTAAGCAGCTGGTAGCACATATTGAAAAGAATGAAATGTTAGAAACATTTCAATCGGGATTCAAGAGGCAGAACTCCACTAAAACTGCTCTCCTCCGTGTTAGCAATTACATTCTATGCGGCAACGATAACGGTAATGTCACGGCCCTAGCTCTGCTAGATCTATCAGCTGCCTTTGATACCATTGATTACAACGTCCTACTTGAACGATTGAGAACAACGATCGGTCTGGCAGACGAGGCACTGGTGTGGTTTACATCGTAGTTGTCTGATCATGTTCGATCCGTGTCGTGTGTGGGGTCAGGTCTCACCCATGAGACCGGTCACCTGTGGAGTCCCTCAAGAGTTTGGCCTCGGTCCATTGCTGTTCTCCGTTTATACTCAACCTCTGGGAAAAGTGATTAAGGCCCACAGAGTAGAATATCACCTTCATGCTGACGATACTCAGCTGTATTTGTCATTCAAACCGTCGGAATCTGCAGCTGCAACTGATAAAGTAAATGCTTAACTTGCCGACAGTCGATCCTAGATGTCCAAAAATTTCTTGAAACTAAATGACAATAAAACTGAACTGCTGCTTACAGGATACCCTAAGCATGTGGCTGGATTAGAAGGCTTCGCTCTTCCAATAGGTTATGCTGTTGTGCGACCATCACCACATGCTTGAAATTTAGGTGTCTTCGACAGCTGCCTAAATTATAAAAAGCTTCACTCAGAAGACTGCTTCTACAGCTAGCCATCACGTCAGATCCCTAAGATAAGGAGCTGTCTTTCACGGTGGCTTGCAAAAATTTAAATAGCTCCTTAGTTCTGTCCCGACTTGATTATTGTAATTCCCTTTTGGCTGGGCAACCAATAAAAGCAACTAGGCCGCTGCAAATGGCTATGAATATGGCCACTGCAAGGCTAGTTAACAAGTCCCAGAGGATTAACCACGTGTCTCCTTTGCTAAAAGAGCTAGGATGGCTGCCGGTTGATCAACAGATACAGAGCAAACTTCCTATGCTGACCCACAAGGCCCGCCACGGCTTGGCTCCTCCAAACCTAGCTGAACTGCAGAACCAGTTTCAGCTGCCTCGTGCTCTCAGGTCCTGTGTGGACAATAAATTAGCTGTTCCATTCCTCCGCTTAAAGACCGTTGGCAACAAGCTTTAGCTCTGCAAGTCCTAGACTGTGGAACTAGTTTCCACAATTCTTATGCAACGACAACTACTCTCCTGCTGCCGACAATGGCTCATCCTTTTCAGCGGTCCTGAGCTGCTAATTCAATGCTACTCACTACATCAACTGCTCTCCTGACTCTGCTTTGCATCCCAATTTCTCTATGTTGCGTGAGATGGAGTCTGTTGGCTACCGAATGCGGACTGAAAGCTGCTTAGGCTATGAGTGTGCTATACAAAAAACTCTCCTACACAACACCCACATAGTCTTTGTGGCTTTGTGAAGTTGCAGACCAAGATACATTACATAGTTATCAATCTCAACGGAGAGAAGCTGCTACATAGTCCCTAAACTAACTATGCCGAATCAGCCGAATACTAGCAAGTCAGAGGGCTACTTCTAGTGTACACATTGTTGACAAATCCACTTTCTAAAACCTTATTCGTGTTATATATCAAGCACCAAAACCGAAGACAATGTTTATCAAGTGTTGGTCTTTGATGGGAACAATGACAACATTTAGTGTTCGATAAATTTTTCGAATTCCCGGTTGCAGCTAGCCAGCCTGTTCAATAGACATACTCCGAAAGTCCCTAGCCAGCATAGGCATAGGGGCCCCATGCTGCTTTATCAGCAGGCATGTAAGTAGAGTGCACTAATGTCAATGAGAAAGTGCATGCTGCTGGGTAGATAACCCAAGCTAAGAAATGAACGATTAAAAATCGAGGCAGGAGGGGGGCCTCTTACCATCTACTGAAGGGAAAGAGACAGACAGAAAGACAAAGAGAGAAACAAAGACAGGGAGAAAGACAAAGAAAGAGGCAGACATAAAAGAGACAGATACAGGCAGAGCCGGCTAGGAGAAATTGGTGGCATCAGACAACCAAGAGAGTGAAGTGTCAAGGACAAGCTTGGTGGTCAGCAGCCTGCCGGAATGGTGTCAAAGGCAAATTCACAAGACGGCTGTGACTACAAGACTGATACTTGCAGCTATATAAGTACGGTTCTCAAAAACAGTGGCACTTGTGTATGTTTGGCCTAAGCTCTAGCTCTGTCTGTATCTGTTGTCACCTTTAAAACAAATACTGAGAAGTCTAAATCAGCCGAATAGCCAAGGGGTGAGCATTAGGGAATACCCATATTCTAAAGGTGCCGCGTCTGCAACAATTTGGCACTGAATAATGAATATTTTCAAAATCGCATGCAGGGTACCAAAACATGCTAGTCCAAGTATACTCGAGCGAAAATGTATTGGAGAAGCCACTTAAAATGGCTACCGGACCCAACAAGTTCTAATGCTGGTTGAAAAAAAGTTAGTGCAACATACTTTAAATCATGCATGGTATATAAAATAAGTCTACGTAACATAAAAGGAAAGTTTCAGTACAGGTACACTAATTTGTAATGCTAAAATGAAGTAGCAGTGCCACGATTAGCAATCACCTGCCAAAGATGCTCAGGCATTGAGCAAACTAATCGGTCACTAAAATCTGGCGATTTCATTCTCCGAACGTCTTGAAAACTCATGAAAATAGTCTTCAGATATGATACGACCTTCTTGTGCTAAGAGCCACCTTCTATCCTATTTGTCCCAAAGATGCTCAATGGAATTCAAATATGGAAATTGACTAGCCCGCTCCCTTAGCCTCGTGGGCTCTAAACTAGACTCAGCAGTGAAGGGAAAGTATTTAGCATGTCTAGCCGTGTACTTAAGGTCATTATCCTGTCGAAAAATAAAATGATCGTGAAGTTTCAATGGACTGGTTACTGTAACGTTCTGTGGCAGCTCTAAATAAATGTCTTGCAGCATGATGCCAGATATTTGAAGCAGGATACCTAGTGCATTACTTCAGAAGCATCCTCAAACGATGGTTTGCTGCCAAGTCTTCTGAAGGCAAATATAATTGCGACCTACATTGCGACAACGATGCATGCACTGTGGATTTTCAGTTGCTAAACATGGTGAATTTACCCTCATCACCCCATTCAATTTTACTCCAGTCTTCGTGGGCTCAGTGTGCTATTGCTCAAGCCCACTTCAAATGAGCCACTTTAAGCATGACAGAAATGGCGTTTTTTTTCGATACCAACAAACATACCATTATCATCTTGTCTCTGCCAAATCGGATCCCTAAAAATTAGCTTCTCACTCGGTAGCAGCTTGGAGGGTTTGACCATGAATCTCGTACAGGCAGACATTTTTTTCAAAGCTTCGCTCTATATCCGTCTGCCCTCATAGTGTAGCGCAGTGATACGTGGGCGGCGCAGTGATACGTGGGCGGCGCAGTGATACGTGGGCGGCGCAGTGATACGTGGGCGGCGCAGGGATGCGCGTGGGCGCGCAGGGATGATACGTGGGCGGCGCAGTGATACGTGGGCGGCGCAGTGATACGTGGGCGGCGCAGGGATACGTGGGCGGCGCAGGGATGCGTGGGCGGCGCAGGGATGCGTGGGCGGCGCAGGGATGCGTGGGCGGCGCAGGGATGCGTGGGCGGCGCAGGGATGCGTGGGCGGCGCAGGGATGCGTGGGCGGCGCAGGGATGCGTGGGCGGCGCAGTGATACGTGGGCGGCGCAGTGATACGTGGGCGGCGCAGTGATACGTGGGCGGCGCAGTGATACGTGGGCGGCGCAGTGATACGTGGGCGGCGCAGTGATACGTGGGCGGCGCAGTGATACGTGGGCGGCGCAGTGGCGCAGCGTGGGCGGCGCAGTGATACGTGGGCGGCGCAGGGATACGTGGGCGGCGCAGTGATACGTGGGCGGCGCAGTGATGATGGGCGGCGCAGTGATGCGTGGGCGGCGCAGTGATACGTGGGCGGCGCAGTGATACGTGGGCGGCGCAGGATACGTGGGCGGCGCAGTGATACGTGGGCGGCGCAGTGATACGTGGGCGGCGCAGTGATACGTGGGCGGCGCAGGGATACGTGGGCGGCGCAGGGATACGTGGGCGGCGCAGGGATACGTGGGCGGTGGGCGGCGCAGGGATACGTGGGCGGCGCAGGGATACGTGGGCGGCGCAGGGATACGTGGGCGGCGCAGGGATACGTGGGCGGCGCAGGGATACGTGGGCGGCGCAGGGATACGTGGGCGGCGCAGGGATACGTGGGCGGCGCAGGGATACGTGGGCGGCGCAGGGATACGTGGGCGGCGCAGGGAGGGGCGGCGCACGTGGGCGGCGCAGGGATGCGTGGGCGGCGCAGGGATACGTGGGCGGCGCAGGGATACGTGGGCGGCGCAGGGATACGTGGGCGGCGCAGGGATACGTGGGCGGCGCAGGGATACGTGGGCGGCGCAGGGATACGTGGGCGGCGCAGGGATACGTGGGCGGCGCAGGTCTCTTTGCATCATCCAAGGTATCGGTCGTAGTCATTTTCTTCAGGTCATACCTCACTGTAGGCTAATCAATTTGAAATTTGTCATCAATTACAATTATGCTCAAGTCCAGTTAGACGAAAAGTCCACAATTGGCCCTTTGTAAAGACAGTCAACTCACTGGACTAAGGCATGGCGAATGGCAATAGCATTAAGATCAGAACAGAAACTAGTAGGTGAGCTGAGACTTTTGCTTAAGTATCGGCAGAAGCAGGCAATTTATAAGCTCTTAATGTGCAATTAAATAGCAAAATCTGCCATTTTTTGATGAACTCAAAGGTTCGACGACAAATTTCCTAGTGTTTTCTGCTATACTTGCTCGTGCTCTTGAGAAACCACAGGAAATCTCTGTTGCATTACAATACGGGTGTGAGAGTCGGCTGAACTAGTGGTAAGCCCAGCCTAGCTGGTTCCCTGGCCCTCTGTCGGGCACGAAATCTATACTAATACCTGCTTGAAGTGCTCGAATCTTACCTTTAAACTCCTTCTGTGTTTGACGTTATAATAAGTAAGGCATTTGCTGAGCTTAGACAGCAGACCCCTCTCGGCTTCTTCAGCCTTTTCCTGTTTCTCTTGAGTCTTTCGTACTCGACGTTTCTGTTGAATTTTGGCAGTGTGGCACGGCGAGTAGCTTCCTTTGTTGCTTATTTTTCTTGCTGCTATATGCTATAAGTATGCTCACATTCTGCTCGCTTTGGTCCTTTCCCCAATTCATTGCTAGGAAAACTCGCGAGTCCACAATGGTTCCGAAACAACAGGTTTTATAGGTAAATTAAGCCTTCCCCTTTAAGAATCATGAAACAATCTCACTTTGCTTTGGAAAGTTGGCCTGAGTGCCTGCTGACACAGCTGGTCAGCCCGCCTCACTGACTGCCAAGCTTCGAGTGCTTAGTTAAAAGAGCAAAATGTACATAGGGGAAACAGTAAAAACGAACTTCGAAATTTGATTTAATAACTTACTTTAAAAAAATATCAATCTACTTTTATGAAACTTATTCATCAGCGCTGGGTAGCAAACCAGCATTGAGTTTCAAGTACGAAACTACAGAGGTAATGACCACCTTGGAATTAATACTAACACTATATAGTAAGCCCCTCTGAAGAGTTACGTGCAGATTATATTTATGCATGTCCATGGCTTACCGAAGGTAGGTGCAGTAAGTAATGTTCAATTTCAACTATGAGAATGTAGGTTGCTAAGCTGTGTAAGCAAATTAGCAAATTATCCCCCATTTAGACATTTGATAAGACAGTCGACATTGTTGTACTGCCATAATATTACTATAAATATCACAAAGGTCATAACGTGAGAGTGACCGCAGTGACTTCGCCCACTCACTAACTCACTCATTAACTATATAAAAAACCTAGCTTATTTATGATAGGAGTTGATGATACAATGGTTTATGAAAATGCCATCATGAATGAAAGGAACTATTTTTACCAAGTACATTCATTATCTACGCTTCGGTTAACTTGTCCACGGTCGAACGCCCACTAATCATCATAAACGAAGGGGTCGCCGATAAATTTGCGCTCGAGTTTCTGTACCCCCTAGGATTAAACAGAGGCAGACAACACCGTAATTGCTCTTTTTTTTACATTAGTACTATAAAGCAAACGGACTTGAAATTCAATTTGAAGGATCTGACACCTTAGGCACAAAGGCTAAACTTGACGTCTCAGGCACACAGGCTAAACTTCATAAATAAAGAGGGCAGCGACTACGATCGATGAAAGCAGTGCTGAACGACAAACGTATGCCAACGAGTGCCTGCCAAATGACTTTTGCATTATGTATTAAGCAAAACCAAAATAATGCCATAACGAGGTCGTAGATACAAGCTTTTAAAACAAAAATCTGCACGGACACGTCGGTGTGCAAAAGCCTGTGTGTGTGTGTGTGTGTGTGTGTGTGTGTGTGTGTGTGTGTGTGTGTGCAGGCATGCGTGCGCGCGCACATACACACACCACACATCACAGAAAACCTCAGAACTCATAGCACTCGTGTGCACGCATTTGCACGGAAATATAAGCACATCACACTCTTACCTACAGTTGGACAGCAAATGATCGACGGCTGACTGCCACTATCTTGGCTGACGATGGGCTCCAGGAGTGCTAGCGAGAGCAGCACCACTATCGGATCATCGCAGCGTAGAGCAGCTGCTAGCAAGCCATCATGGACGAGGCTCTTGAACCTTCAGAAGCCATTTCAGAATGTTGGCGACATAAAATGCATATACAGAGCTGAGATGCCATAAGAAAATTTATCCACTCTAAGAATCACGGTAAAACATGAAATTCTGCAGATCCTTATGAAACCCGAGCCAAGAAGAGCTGAGAGTAGTTTGAATTTTCCAAGGAGTCCCTATTGGAGGGCGGAGAACAATAAATGCTGTCAACAGTGTTTGCCTTCTAAACGTGAAAAATATACGTCAAATGGGCTTCTTTGTATTATTTGTATAGGGTATTTTTCTGCAGCACCATTGTACCAGTGCAAAGTAGGACTAAGTGAATTTGCAAAGTATCTCAGTTAAAAAAAAAACATTCCGACAGCATAAGGCAATAGTTCAGGAATAGGCGCCCGCTTAGACACACGTGGGTAGGTATTAAGTAGCATGCTTGTGCTCCATTGTGATGCCCCTTGTATTCTATGATGTGTGTAACCAGGTTACATACGGTTCAAAAGTATGCAACAATTCGATTATGAGGAAGAACAGAAAATCATCAACTGCAACTTCTGATATACGATAAACTGCAGACACGTTTTACAACTGCTCAGCAGGCCTTAGCTAACCTCAGAGAAACCAAACTATAGCAA
The DNA here is from genome assembly GCA_009760855.2 of Cristatella mucedo. Lineage (NCBI taxonomy): Eukaryota > Metazoa > Bryozoa > Phylactolaemata > Cristatellidae > Cristatella > Cristatella mucedo. The sequence continues at coordinate 2,153,978 of WPIO01000003.1, read as the reverse complement.
CCTGCGAGGATTATAAAGTGCTCGTTGAAACATTGAGAAGGCAGCTCAAGTTGATGCATTCAGACGGAATATCAAGTGGGTAAAAAAAATTAGGTAACTGCGTTTTTAAAGCAAATTTTCAATTTACTGCTTATCTGAAATAGTGCTTGGCTGAATTTTTGCATCCATTGTGAGGTCATCAGATTCTTCCATACTGTCAAACTATGTCTCGTCTAAAGCAAAAGATCGCACGCTTCAAAGCTTGGCCTTAGCTGAGGAAGTGCCCAATCATAAATATATTGTTTCCAAAGAAACACACTCAGGATAGCCATAATACATTTGTGCACATTGCTTTGATGGTATTGAAACTTCGAGACCTGAGTAAATCTCAACTATGTCATAAGCTAAATCTGATGCGACCAATACAGTCATGTTTAAGCGGTGACAGCTGCTGGCCAGTAAATTAATACAATGCTACAATATTTGAGTGTATATCTTGAATCTCAGGACGGACAACTCTGCGTTTGACAGCACTATATGCACAATGGATATCTCCACCAAAACCGCTATGATTAATTGGATGGTGGACCAGAGTTTTTTCAGAGCTGTTCTCCTAGCCTGAAGATATTTCAGTAACAGCTCGGCTGATAACAGAGTTTACCCCGAAGTTCACAACAAAAAGTGAAAAGTATACCACATGCAAGATGGTTGAGAAAGTAAATGCCAGAGTAGCAGCAAAGGATGGAGGATATGAGAAGCCAGAAAAGAGAAAGCAGGAGAACCGACCCACTTTTTATATACCAATTAAGGAAGAGAGTTACATAGTCCAAACCTGTAGAGCAAAAGCAGAGGGTCACCAGAAATCTTCAAGCAAACGAGAGAGACGGTTAGGTAATGCCGCAAGATCACCTCAGGGCCCAAGGAACCTGATGTTGCTATAGCCACCCATTCAGGTATGAAGGAACCATGCCATGGCAGGCATTTTAGGTTCGAGTGACAATTTTGTCTATGCAGTTTGAATTAGGCTCCTTTAGCAATGGACACAACTGGTAGCACTTCTTCAATTTAGACAAAAATAGCAGCCATATTACAGGCCAACCATAGAGGATTACCTGCTGCGCTGCCCCGAGTTATGGCAGTCCAGCCTCAACTAGCTAGCCATGATCGTGAGAAAAACCTGCCTATTCACGGAGAGAACAATTGCAATGACTGATCACTGCAAGTGGTCATCGGAATATTCACTTGAGTGCAAAAGTATGGGCGACCAGTATTTATGAAGAGTATTAGGCATTCGACCGTGAAACATTAGACAGCAGCACGAAGAACGAATGAACACAAAGAACGAATGAACGCAAAAAGCAATGCCTTTCACGATTGCGTTTTCACAAATCGGTGCATTCAACAGGAAAAAAATAAGAGAAAGTATCTTCGACCCTCAAATTCATTTTAAAATGACGGATTCACCCATTTTACAGCACCTCGGAAACGACTGCACTGCCTGCTTTCCTAGGTGCATGGACATGCGCAGTAGTATGAAAATAACAGCGCACCGTCTATGCTCATTTGATAGCCTCGCGTTATCACCAACCGGCATGCCTAAGACTATCTAGACGACTGCCTTTACGAAGGGACAGATGTGAGCTTTGCGCCAAATGGAGCTTTTGGCCGTTTTTGATAAGTGAAAATATATGCAGTACTTGCATTGCTGCTTCAATAAAGACTGTAACAATAACTGCCTTCTGTAGGCTAAAATTTGGAAAAAAACTTGCTGGCGAAGGGCATGATCTGGGGCTGCTTCTTCAGCATGCATATACAGGGCATCATGAGGAAAGACATTTACTTGGAACCACTGCTAAGCATTGCAGTACCTAGAGCAATAAGCCTAAACGGAGACATTTTGCTTTTCAAACAAGACAGTGAGACCAATCAAGTGGCAAAGTGTGTTCATTACTTTTTCTACTGTGCTGATGAATTTAGTTTAGGGGTCTTATGCTAACCGAGTGGACGAGTCAATCTTCAGACCTGAATCACATTGAGTGTCTCTGGAGTGAGGCAAATAGAAGGCTCAGAGCTCACGTGGGTCGTATCACATCTAAAACATTGCTTTTCTAAGGATTGCTGGGCGTTTGGGGAACGATATGGCCAAATGCTTTCCAAGGCTTGGTTCACTCTATACCAGAGCAGCCGAGACAGGTCACTGTCTATCCATGTGGTGTACCTTAAATTTTTTCACAAAAACTTAATACACCAGTACCAAAACTTGGCTTATACATTATGCAAACTTATTTTATATACTTTGCAGGATTACAGCATTATTGCATTAACGTTTTTGTATATCAGAATCAGAATATTGTTTGGATTCGGAGGCCATTTTAGGTGACCTCCCCGATGCTTCTGCACTTGAGTGTTCATGTATTTTTCCAAGTCCAGGTCGTCCTCAAAGACTATACCCAGACTGCAAGCAATTGGTGCTAGTCTCACTGCCACTTCACCGCATAAAAGCTGGAAGTCCCTGGCTTTGGCTACCCTGTTAGGATTGAGAACAACGAGAACTTCAGTTTTATCACAGCTAAGTCTTAGAAATTTGTCCAAATACAGGACCTAACTGAGTTAAATTTTTTGAACCCCTGAAACCGTCTAATACGATTTGGACGACATTAAGAGCTATGTGTCATTAGCAAAGAACAGCCAAACATCAGTACTGGATTAATTGTTCAAAAGATGGTACCAAAAATGAAAAACAGTAGCGAATCCAAAGCAGATCCTCGAGGAACTCTGTAAGTGAGTGGCGTGTTAGTTTAAATTTGACTGCCATATGACATTGGGTAGTCTTTGTCCTGCAGGTGAAATTCGAACCTGCACCACACTCACCAGTCAGATCAAATCGTTAAGCTAGCACAGCCATTGCTGATTCTGAACACCCAGAGCCTCAAGTTAGAGATGATCTATTGAACTTAAATGGAACACGTCGACAAAGAAACCATCGAAACAGAGATCGAAAGTACCTTGAGCACGCCTCCTTGGCCACGTGGCTTGTATTAGGGCCAGATCCGCAGCAGCAAAGCGACAGTAGGAGCTGCATGGCACAGACGCACACCGTCAGCCGACGAGGGTCATTCTGAAAAGAACCGTCGCCAGGCCATCCGTAAAAAGTGCTCTGGGATCGCTCAGGTGGCAGCAGCAGCGACACCTGTGACGCTGCAGCAAAAATAGGTAGGTACCTGACATAAGCGAGTATCTGCACAAGTGATTATGCAGCTCAACAGCTGGTCAGGACCTGCGGTGGCAGAATCAACACGGCCATCGCTGCTGGCCTGAGGCATCGCCAGCATGGCGCACGGTCCCGGGGAGCCGCAGCCGAGGAGAGCCTCGCTGGCATCCGTGCTGAAGGCTGCAATGTGACTGAGACCTAAAAGGCAGCGCTCCGCCCTCTCCGAGACTGCTGCTGCTGCTGCAGCCGTAGCAGCCACGCTGGGGCCTGAGCCGACATCTCGAGGTGGCACCTCAGTGCAGTGCGGCGCAGCTATCAACGTAGTCTTGGCTCCGGTGGAGGCGGTGCCCCCACTCCGCTGCTGAGCCAACGGCGGCAGAGCAGGGGGCGGCAGACTATGCTGTTGCCTGAGCTGGTTTGCGTATGAGTGCAGGTGCACGTTGGCAGTTAGCAAGAGACTGAGAGTGTCTCTCGTGCTGAGACCACCACCACCACCACCGTGAGGCTCCCACGCCGACGAGGCAGTGAGAAGCCGCAGCATGCTGTGCTTAGCACGATCGGTGGCATCTGACAGTTGCCTGCAATCGGCGCTACAATCAAAAGGACAGTACGAAACAACAGCAGAGCACACCACCGGATTGCACTATGCCAAACAGCTACATAAAACAGAGTAGTAACAGAAACAGAGCGAAATAAGAGAGAAAGAAGGGAGAGAGAGAGAGAGAAGGGGAGGCGGAAGAGTGAAAATGAGACAAACATGAGCAATGAGAGCAATATAAATGAGCTGTAAGAAAGACAAAGACACACGAGCCTTGAGAGAGAGAGAGAGAGAGAGCGAGAGAGAGAGAGAGCGAGAGAGAGAGAGAGAGAGAGAGAGAGAGAGAGAGAGAGAGAGAGAGAGAGAGAGAGAGAGAGAGAGAGAGAGAGAGGTGATGTGAGAAACATGATTGAACGAGAACCTTGAGATAGAGTGGTGAGAGAATGTAGAGAGTGAGAGGGAGCAAAGAGCAGAGAGTGGGATCAACAGTAGGATGGAGGAGAATGTGGGGTAGAAGCAATCCCTGGATGAGAAGAAGGTCATGGCGGACGGTCGGGTGACGGGTGAGACAAAAGAAGGGAAAGAGAGCCGGATGTAGGGAGGGATGACAAGAGAGACGTAGGAAGGGAAGAAGGGACCAACTGAAGGATGGGCAAAGAATGAGATGAACGAAGGGAGGAACACAGAAACAATAGGAAATGAGTGGTCAGTCAGGAAAAATGAAGAAACGAACAGAGAGGCATCTGCTGAAAACAACATAAAAAAGCAAAACAAGTGATGCCAAATCAATATACTAATATGACACCAACTGCCGAAACTTCTGTTGCATACAAATTTCTTTCTCGGATAACAGAGAAAGAAAAACTTCCTGGTTACCTTTACCTTTCGGTATAACCAGCAAAGATGTTTTGCTCTGCTTAGTAAGGAAATACAGGAGACGATGTAAAAAAAATATGCAATAATAGTAATACTACTAATAGCACACTTGATAAAGCACCCTCAGAGAACGCAATCTCTTTCTAGGTGCTTGGCATTTGCTGCAAAGGAACACGAGACATGAGACAGCAACTAATTAATCAATAAATCAATAGGATATTATTCTACCCCTCTGGAAGAGATGGAAGAGATATGCATCAGCAAGCAGACGAGATGCATAGGGTGAGGAGGTCCAGAGAGAGGGAGAAGCCCCCACCATTATGAAGGGTGGTATGCTCCAGAAGAGGCATGCCACTTTCCAGCAATCCTACGATTGGTCGGCCAGGGCATGATCAAGGAACACCTATCCTTAAAAAACTGGCTATGCTGATGTAAAACCAGGGTAACATATGTACTAGACATCGCTTTGTGATGGCTAGTTTTTAGATATTCTCACGAAATGCAAAAGGCACTGCCTGCATACTGTGGTGCCGGTGGCACCACCGAGAGAGATCGCTTTGCCATGCCACAGAAACATGGGAGCTTCAAACTGCACGTCTTAAAGAACAATTAATAAGAAATACCAATTATTATTATAACAACATATCTCTAACTTAAGCACAGCGCAGTGGTTACTATAAGGTAATGTTGACAGCTTCAGGAGTTGTCACCAAGTGGTAGGCCATCAGATGACATAAAGGTGGGCTTTTGGACAGCTTCTATTTCCGTAGTAGTAGAGATGATTCAGCAGCTTTAACGTCATTTCGGAGCAGCAATAAAAAAATTCTTGCTGCAGGACTCCAGTCCGAGATCTGGGCCGTGAAGTGCAAGCACCTTACCTCCGGGCTAGAACCCAGTGGCACCTGGCAGTGGCATCCTTCTGGCTATAGCAGTCATATTTTGTACCCACGAAAACCTACTCTATTCAGCATAAGGGTCACGAACCACATGCCACAAGTAATTTTTCAAGCAACCCATCTTCTATTGCTTACTAGAGAACTATAGCTGATCCCTAATGCACATGCTAGTTACTGCTAGATCTGGCTCTTTGAGGTATATATGTGCGTGTGTGTGCATGCATAAGCAAGGGGGAAGGGGGAGTTAGTGAGGAGCTCTTACCAAGTTGCTACTTGCACATTCATCGACGAATCAGAACAGCATCATTCTTGCCACGGAAAGAAGTCATGGAATACACATGCAAATAAAAAAGATAAGCTTCTCTCTGATAAATGGGTTGAGGCACAAGTTTTTTGCTTTGTTATTGACCCATAGATAGTAAACAAAACATCCACAATATCTGTAGATATCAGTATTCTGGTGGTCCCTGCAAAGGTCGCCATTTGAAGAAGGCTTTGTTAAGACTGGATTTAAGCTCCAACATAAAAGTGCCTTTCAAATGCCAAGCAGACAAATTGTTGGCAACACATTACTACAAATCTTCTGCCATAGTTCAGCCGAAAGATAAATGTATGTTCCATAAGGTTACTACTTATCATGTTACTCTAAATAAGGCTCATTCTTTTCTTTAGTAGCAACATCACATTTAATAATTTGAATTGCAGGCAGGCCATGCTTATGCACTGATAAGTATGCTCCACGGGGGGGGATTACTCAGTCAGCAGCAATAAATTCCAATATCCACTAGCTGTCACTATGATTTCAGTTATCTAACGATTGCTCTATCTGCCCAGGCACAGGCAAATAAGGTCCTACACATACTGGCATGAATATTGCTAGGCTTACTCCTTACAGCTCAGATGCTTTAGTCTTTGCTTTTCGAGGAGCTTGAACTGCTTGTTTTGCCAGAACCACGGCCAATTTGTTCGATGCCCTAAATGCTATGCTGTTTGTAACTAGTTCTCAAATGAAAACTGACAGAAGAAAGTTCTATGAGGAAGATGCAGCCAGCATGGATTACTTTGCTGCCATATGCATCTCACTGCCGAGACATCGGACTAGCAAGTGCCGGTCTACAACAGATAGGACTCCTCTTCTTCTAGGAATGAGTTTCTGCTACCATGAAAACAGTTGTGGAGTACACCAGGCCTACTCTCCATGTTCATCAATGAGTACGATGGAGCCGCCGTTGTGCACACTCAAGCTTTTACTCCAGGGGCCACTGAAATACCCTATAAACAAAGCCTGCAGAAACGATCATATGTTCATATTGAAACAATTAATCAAGGATTTCTTCCATTTGAGCAGCCAGTGTCAATTTCTCAGTCCTCTTCTTAGCTTGTTTTCAATCTCTCAAGGAAGCCGAAAAATGGATGCAAAGCCACTTTTTGTTTCAGAAGAAGTCGTTTGGTATGGCTATTGGGCGTTCTGAGTACCTTGATCCAAAAAAAATGTGAATCGGTAGGGAGCTGTCTACTATGGATTCAGTGATAGTAGCCAAAACTACAATGCTGAGCACACATCAGCACTTGCCGGTGCATAAAAAAATCAGGCCAGAAAATAGACTGCATGTTCATACAAGCGCTAACTCAAATTAATTTGCAAGCACAAACGCTCTAATATGAGAAGTTACACAACAATGGCTTCAAATCAAACAACAATATGGTTACCTCTTGTCAATTACTTCAGAAGCATAAGATGAAACTGTGTCTGTTAACAGTAACTCACAGAAACCACATGACACCAAGTTTTTCACCAGCTCTGCACAGGAGTTCTCTGCAAGATAGTAGGTGCCTGCTTGTGAACTAGTAAAAACAGATTTGCATAACCAAGGTTTAAAGGCAATACTCGGGTAGAATGTCTGCCAAATTGTCATGCAACATCAGTGCAATAAGATTCTCATAGTGCTTGAACAAAGCAAATCAAACAAGTCGACATGGTTTTCAAAATAACGGAACTGTTAACAAATACGTCTTTCTGTGTCAACGATATAAAGGCTGCAACATAAATTTTCTCACCACAAGCAATTCTGCAAAAGCTTGAATGATAATACATATACGATTTCAAAAAAGGTCAATGGCAGCTCACCATATCTCGAATGGATGGGCAGCTCCACAGGCTTGATACACGTTCTACGAGGAGACGCTTTTTCTGAAAGGTATACATAAGACTATAATGAGCCATTTTTTATTCATTACACGACAAACCCGGCAAATAGAACATACAAACAATGCGGCTATTCAGTTGCCAAGGACTTAGGACATCTACTCACCAAATGCGTTTCAATGCACAAGTACAGGGCTTAATGTTCATGATTGGCTCCTAGGATCACTAGAATTACAAGAAGAATTTATCAGAATGCTTGGGTTTCGTGATTAATTGCTTTTATAGGATTAGACCTGCTGACACAGGGTAACTACAATACATGTTCAACAAGAAGAGATCTAGCGGAAGCCGCAGCTTACTCAGCTTCACTCTCGGAGGAGCAATGTTATGAGATCAGTGGAAGGAAATCCACAGAGTAATAAGCAAGCAATCACAAAGAATACTCAGTAGCTGCAAAGCCTGATGTCTGCCCATGCAGGTTCGTGGTCTGCACAACAATCCGCACTGCCCCCAGAGATTATGTAGACAATTATTGTGCAACCCATTTACTATTACAGCATGCTATAGTGCTAAAGGCAAGTTAATACATGTGCCGGTACTCAGGGTATTTGCACTAGCTGCTGGGCATAATAATTGTGCCGAGCCAAAGAACGATAATCTCATTAAAATGCAGTAGTCATCGCGCATTTCATCTAGGAAGCAAATCTTCTGGATTTGGGTAAGCTTATGGTTGCACTTGACACAAGCTCGTGTTTGAGACAAAAAAAATTCCGACGAAACATAACAAGATGTACAAGAAAGATTTTTCTGCCACACCTACACAATCCCTTTGATGAGCTGGTGTTCAAAGTATCTATGTCACCATTGAGTTCGCTCACATAGAGAGATGAGATCGCATGTGTTTGTCACCAAAACATGAATGATTTAGCGTTTGGTATGGCTATGAGCACACCGGAACTGACACATTTTGGGATTTGGGTGCGGCCAATTGCATTTGGAGCTGGCAAATTCTACAACCAGCATGTCAGAGAACGCGATAACACTAAAGTGCAAAAAATCCTCGAAGTATGTCAGATGCTGGGGCTGTAAATTCGCTCGGGTAATCAGATTTTTTACGAGGCTGGTTGTACTAAAGTTTTATGCGCAGCATGTGAACATATTTAATGACATCCCAACACAAAATATATGCTGTTGGTATGCCTACGTTTAGTGTGACATCCCACCATAATTCTTCATGTACACTTTTGCTTGACCCGGAATAAAGGTCACCAGCTTATGCAGTGATCTCTTTTTCTGTGGCACATTCAGTCTCAGTTTTGCTGAAAGGGGCCGGCTACTGATGTAGGCCAAAAATTCTGCCTCAGCCAGATGTCGATATCGCTCTGTAGCTGTTCAATGGGGTTCAAATCTGGCAACTGTCTGGGCTAATGTATCAGCATCACATTGTTGGTCAAGCAAGTTGGGATTTCAAAACTCGAATACTCTACTTGGGGTCGCTGCATTTGGAAGCAAGATAACGACCCTAAGCATACTTGCATGCAAGTGAAGTACTTTTGACGAATTCTTGTGTGGTGCTGACACAGTGGCCCGGCCAGTCGCCTGATTTGAACCCTATAGAACGACTATGCAGCGATATTGACAGGTGGCTGAGATAGTGTGTTCGGCCTACACCAATAGCCGACATTTTCATCGAAACTTACGCTCTGTGGAGTGTGATTCAGCAGAAGAAACGGTGAAGAAACTGGAGGCCTCTATTCCTGGCCCGACAAGGGAGGTCATACAGACTCGCAGTAGTGCGATGTCACACTAAACGAACACATACCAACAGCATATGAATTTGTTTTTGGGCTGTCAAAAATATTTTCACATGCTGTGCATAGCTTTAGTATGTTAGTCATCATAGAAAACCCTCCTATTACTCGAGAAAATTTACAGCCACGGCAGTGGCAGCCATACCACAAGAATTTTTGTCGGCCAAGTGAAAGTGCTAAGCTGTTGTTTGCTAAGCTATTAGTGGATTGATCACTGTATGTTGGAATCCTTCAAGGGGGAGGTGCTTCCCTAACAGGCAGACGTGCTTCATCAGGGGGCAGTACTCTCTCCCACCTGGTTATTTCACCAGCAGATGGGGCGTGACTCACCAGTAGGAGGGGCGAGTGAAGGTGCTTAACCTTTAGGGGTACGAATGGGTGGGCTTTACCAAGAGGAAGGGCTGAGTAGACTATCCCTTGGTGGGAGGTTATTCAGGGGGGATGAGTCTGAGTGGGTAGGTTTTGCCTTTGGGGTTGGGTGGGTGGGTAGGGTTCACCTCCTTCAGGCTTTACCTCTACGAGGGGGTGGATATGAATTACATGTTTTGAACAAGGAGCTAATGAGCTAGGCAAATTACCAATCCAGAACATCACATATGCATGCAGCATTTGCAAAAAAGGATTAGTCCTATATGCCAAATTAAATCTTTAACATATGCATTATATTGTCGACAGATCAAGGTCAAGTCGCAGGTACAACAGGAGGCTGGTACTGCAGATGCAGCTGTGGCTGCAAAGTTACCACACATTTACACCGACTCCTTCATCAGACGATGTTAAGAGATATGAATCACAACAATACGAAGCTTATATGATTGTTGTCTGCATGGGGTTCTATGAGAGGAGCCTAATACGGTTTATTCTTCGCTCACACCAAACAGCTAATACTAGGTTTGCAGAGCAACAGAACCAGTATCAAAGGTGACATACTTCAAAACAATGCTAGAGCAGGTATTATACTATTATATGATATGTTAGCAGCAATTGAGACAAAGCATATGGCAGTTGCAAGAATTTTATGTGGAAAAATGATCTACACCATCCTCCTCTGTAGGCCTAAAGAGCCCTAACAAGTCGACACGAGACCAGGAGAATCCCACTAAATCTTTCGAGTCACTGTTCTTGTCAAAGACATGGCAACGAGTAGAGCCAGATAAGTTAACTCATATCAAAACGCAAAAGCTGGTAAGTAACTTCCAGTTCTGTTTTATAAAAAATCACTCCATACAGTCAACATGCGACTAGTCTATAACTTCCTTTCCATGAATGCTGATTAGCATAGAATCTCTGTGCTAGTTCTGCTGGATCTCTAGGCAGCTCTGGATACCATTGGTCACCAAGTCCTTCTTGAGTGTTGATCACCTCACCTGGGCATCACAGGCAGTGCACTACGATGCAATGGTTTAGATCATATTTCAGAGGAACATCTCGGAGCTTCGATATCAACAGCCAATAGTCATGAAGTGTACCCAGAGAGTACGGCATACTCTTAGGATCTGTTCTAGGTCCACTGCTTTTATCAATGTATACTCTCCCTCTTACCGGTGTAATCACCAAGTACAAGCAAGGCTTTCATTTTTATGCAGATCATACTCAGCTGTGCCAGGTCTGTGCATTGATCCATCCATGCCTTCCGGCAAATCAAAGTCTCTCAACTCCCTGGTAGCATGTATTGCTGACATTAGTCAATGGAGGGCAGCAAACTTTCTCAAATTGAATGAAGACAAAACAAACTTAATAGCTGTCTAAAAGCTTAGTGCCACTCCGAAACTACAAAGTCTAACCCTCAAATGCGTTTGGCCAGCATATCTACTGTAGCCTCTGTAATGCAATCTGGGTGTATTTCCGACAGTAACCTTTCATAAGATAACCACATCAGCTCCACAGTCAAACCTGAATACGTTTAGCTAACACTGCAAAAATTCGGATTTGCTTACATAAAGATACCAACAGCCAACCTGGTCCATGCATGTTTAAGATCCCATCTAGACTTGTGTATCTCATCACTTGCAAGTCTTCTTGCCAATGCAATAGTATGCTTAAGTTGGTGGAAAACTCTACTACACTTAAGCTTGTGAGTCATGAACACTGCAACTGCTACATCATAACAACTGTCACGTAAAGTGCACTGACTCTCTATCAAGAACCAACTTTAAGATTCAGTCTCTCACTGTTGGGTCTACTCATCCTCTCACTCTGGCTAACCAATCTAAATTACTGCTTAGTCAGACTTCCCATCGTACGACCTGCTCCTCTAACTCGGTCGTTAGTTGTGCACCTCACCAACCTAAAATGCTTTAGAGACTCTGCCTTCAGTTCCTATACTTCCAAGAGCCGGAACACACTAGCTACACACATCAAGACAGCCACTGACTTGACAAAATTTAAAACGAAGCTAAAAAACACACGTTCCTCACAGCATCTCATTGGCCATAAGAATAATCCTTACGTGCTAATAAGTGCTGAAATTATACAAGTTTGCATTAAACAATTGAACATATTCATCTACAGCAGATGTGAAGTGCCTAGACAGGTATTTAGTTCCGTTTGGGTGCTATAAAAATATGGTATTACTATTACTATCATCCTTGAACCTAATAAATCCAAATGCATGTCGAGAAGCAACTTATACCTGTGACGATGAACACTGTATATCTTTTACGATTAAATTATACATTGTTTTTACATCCAAGACACCACTGAATACAATAATGCAAAATGTGGACATAATACCTGGTGACACGTGAGCACCATCGAATGGCATCGTCCGGACAGCACCATAAAATGACTTCGAGCTCGGAAACCCTGCAGCTGCACACAGCTGGGATGCTGTCCGGCTGGGTGACGTGGCGGCTGCCTCGGCGTGGCCACGCGACGTTACTGCCACCGCCGCCACCGAAGTGCTGCTCTGCGGCTGCTGCCGGCGCGCGGCCACCGACAGCTGGAAGCGCAGCTCGGCCAGCTCTCGCTCCTGGAACTGGAGCTGCGTGCGAAGCGACTCGAGCTGTCGCTGCAGCTTGAGCTCACGCTCGCTCTCTGCCGAGCTCTGACTCTGCAGCTCCAGCAGCCGCTCCTGCTTCAGCTTCGTCAGGTCGGCCACCTTCTGCTTCAGCGAACCTCGCAGCATCTTGATCTCTCCGTCCCTTTTGAGCAGGCACTGCCCCAGCCTCTCGACCTGCTCGATGGACGGCACACGCATCACACATCGCCCTGCTGGTGGCGATGAAAAATATGTGTGCACACGCGCAAACACACACACACACACAGACACACACACACACACACACATGGAAGGCACACAGTGGCTCCGTGTGCGCTTCAGCCAATGCACGCCAACTCGGCAGCAGTTGAGACGGTCCAAAGCAGGGAAGTTGATGTGACCCAGCTAGCAGCCAGACAAGAGTATTACAATGTCATCAAGTCAGTGGATGTCACGTTTCGAATCACGATAGAAAGCTCCAGGTTAAAAGAGCAAGAAACTGAGAAACGGTCTTCGATGGATTCGAGGGGTTTGAAAAGGGCTTAAGCGACATGACTCAATAAGGGGATAGCCGACATGAAGCTTGCTGAGCAAGTATTTCACGAAGGTAATCTGGTGCAAACAAATTAAGAAGATTAAAAGTGAAAAACGGGTCCTTGAAGATACTATGCTGCTTAGTGACAAGTCGGTGCCGATCGGTGAATATGGATGCAATGTGGCATTATGACGTTCACGATAGACAAGCCAGACTGCAGAGTTTTGTGCCAATTGTAAGCGTCTTACTTCACCGACACGAAGATGTGCCAGGAGAGAGCTACAGAGGTGTAAAAAGAACGTCATAAGTGCATAGAACAACCTTTCCAAGTTGGCCTTATCTAGGCAAGCCCGAATGTTTGCAATGCTGTGTAGCTGAAAGTACGCTGAGTTGATTAAGCAGAATTTTAGAAAGGCATCATGTACTCGCACCAGGGAATAGCCAAACTAAAGGCGTTTGTACTAGACACAGCTAAGGCCTAGCTAGTATCTAAGCATGAAACTCGTAAAAAAAAACTGCAAATGAAGCTGTTCAATGAATTACTGAACATGCAGTGGTATTTGGTGCAATGCAAATGTGAGAATTAAGCGTTGAGCTACAATAAAGATATCTAGGCAGCAAATCATAGATATCCTAGTGTGCAAGCTTACATAGGCCACATTAGGCAATCATTACACCTCCCTAAGATTAAAAGACATCGAAGTACATCGTTTTACACCCTCGGCGTAGCATAGATGAAAAACCGTACAGCCAGTAAGCAACGCGTGATCATAAGCACACTCAAACCAGCAAGAAACAAATAAGAAACCGATGAAGGCGAATTTTGCAGAAGGATGGAATACATGAGACTTTCATCTATACTACCACGGCTACCGTATTAAACCAACAATAACTCAACTTGTAGACTTGCATATCGACCAGAGGTTGCCGGTAAATTACGTAACTCAACTATGATAACACGCTCTCACCTTCCTCTGCTCATCCAGCTAGGTTCCAAACTCTTCATAAAAAGTCTAGCATCCATTAAGCTAAACTTGATCGGCAATGAACGAACACTAGTCAAGCAAGCTGAGTAAGGGAGCACTACATAACATCCGCATGAAATCAGAATGAGCAACGTAAAAACAATAGCATACTAGAGGCAATTACCTCTTTCTGAGAGCTCCGGTCTTGTTGCTCTTTATTAAGCTGGCTTCCCATTATCTGAGTAGAGACGGCTGCTGGAATTTCTTGTGAACTATTATTCCGCTGGAAACCTGTGGCCTTCCACTGAGACTCTGAGTTTTGCTGTGTTAGTGCAGTAGCAAAGTCATGGTGTGCGATGGCGCTAGTGTTTGCAGCTCTAGAAGAAGCGTCGGGTGCACGAACTGGCCGAAGTCCATTGACCTGTGCAGCAGTTGCCGCTGCCGTCGTACTGGCCTTAGGCACAGCCGAACGGTCTCCAAGGTTATTAGTCATTGATACACCTACGCAAGTAGCAGGCTCGTCTACACGCTTATTTCCAAAAATCTGCGAGGCGTACACTTCAGCTTGCTCGACAACCTCGAAGGGCACATCGTCAAAGTCGTCCCACTCGCAATCCTGATCCGTACGAGGCTTCTTTTCTGGAGGCTCCATGGGATCACATGGGATTAAATGAATTTTCTGTCAGACGTCACAGCTGACCAAATAGTGACCCGTGGAGCGTCTAGCAGTAATGATAATACAAGCCTAGCTCCCCCAGCATCTAAAGACATTTTTGGAGAGGGTGAGATAGGACTCGCCGTTAAGAGGTCAAGGACAACTAGCCAAACCCTCCTCTCCTGGCCGTGTGCAACGGGGCTAATACAAGACCAGCAGACACCGCGTACAGTATACATACCTACAACCTAGGCCAGCGGTTCTCAACCTGTGGGTCGCCACCCCTTTGGGTTCGGACGATCCTTTCACAGGGGTCGCCTAAGAATATCGGAAAACACGCAATTCCACATTTTGCAAGCAATAGTTTTATGGTTGGGGTCGCCACAACATGAACTAAATTAAAGGGTCGCGGCATTAGAAGATTGAAAACCACTGCCCTAGGCAGTTCTGCCCTACTATTAAGGTTGCAGAAAAGGGTGGAAACTTCCACTTTGTCAGAACCACCAGTATGTATCTCATTATTTGGGCGCTGTACCAATGGGAGTACTTCCCGCTCATTAGAGCTGTAACCGCGAAAGCGTTTGTCACCCGGCGCTCTACCGGTGGACCGTGCAATCCAGCGCTGCAGTACGGTTAAAACACAAGCGGCAACAACTGGGCGCTGAAAGTGACAGCTTATTGTGGGTCGGTTAGCAGCGGTTACGCACCGGCGAAAGCGCTTTACGCTGCGCGCACACGCCAGGGCTTGTATCGTGGCGAGGTACCTGAGAGGTGCTCCCCGTGAAGAACCGTTTTCGTCCATGCTTATATTGTGGAAAATCTATGAGTATTTGCGCACCTATTTTATTCAAAGATAAATAAGCGTCAGATTTGTGTACGAGCTAGTTTTACCTGTTCCTCAGGTTTCGCTCTATGACCTGGCCGGCGGTAGCCGAACTGCTTCAATTCTTTTGCTACGCTAAATCTCAGGGAAAGCCTAAGTAATATTTAAACGGTGTCAATTGAGACCACTTCTGCGTTCTTGTAGCTCAGCTATTTTCATAAAAAAACGGAATTTTGAGGAAACTAAACTTACGCTACAGCAAGACGGGTCGTCGTCGCAGAGAACGTAGCGGCCAGGCAGTTCGTCCACCGCTCGCGTCGGCACGCATTGCCTGTGGGCGCCACCAGGAGCCGGTCCTGCTACCCCGGTGCGGCTACCAGTTTCCGTCGCTGCCGCACAGAGGCAGAGACCGTCTGCGACGTACTAAGCCACTGCCGGCCGATGCAGTAGGCGATAACGGCCCACCATAACAAGATTCTGGGTCGCCTAATCGAGGCTCTTCCGGCCACAGCGCTCTCCTGCCTCTCGGCATATTGCACCTACCCGCTCGCCGGGGTCCGGCTCTCAAGCCAGACCTAGTCATTGACAATGGCACCAACGCAGTCATCGTCGTTGTGACTGTGTCGTTTGATGGCAGCGCAGATGACCTGGCAGTGGCGGCCCGGCACAAGGTCGAGAAATACGCAGCCACAGCCCAATCTCTTCTGAGCGCTGGCTACCGGACGGCAGTGGCGGAGGCCTTCGCGGTAGGCGCCCTCATCAGCTGGTGGCCAGATAATAAAGTCTGCCAGGCTGACCTGGGCAGTGCCTTCGCGGAACGAACGGCGCTGTGGCGGCTTTTCGTCTCGGGAGCCACATCTCTGGCTCGGAAGCCGTGTGGTCCCTGCTCCTGAAACCGGGAGTCTCTGGGTGGCACCTGCGACCCCGGCGGGACAGGGCTCCACCGGTTAACTTACATATATCTACATTTTCAATAAATAATTACACACATACGTAATATGTCATGGAGCAGTCTACACAAACGGCACTCGTTCCGAGTATCATATGAGCAACAGTGGTGCTGCTGAAACCGGCCAATATCCCGCTCGACGCGCTTGTCTCACAAGTCGGTACCATTTCAACGTCCACGACGATGGAGATACTTATTGCTGAGTCTCGCAGTAGATGATCGTTGCTGCATCCGTCGCAGCACTTTAGACACACGCCGCATCTGCAAGGCATGTGTTGAAGGCTGTATTCCGTGCCTTAGAGAAGTGCTTCGCGGACCCAGCCTCTAAATCGTAGGCACCATTAGCGAAAGATCGATCAGAAATGTTGGCATGCAAGTCTGTTTTGCTGCAAAGCCTGCATTAGATTTTCACGTAATTTCTTTTTTACTTGTGCAGCCGCCTATGATGGCATCGACAATGCGT
Source organism: Cristatella mucedo (assembly GCA_009760855.2). Taxonomy (NCBI): domain Eukaryota; kingdom Metazoa; phylum Bryozoa; class Phylactolaemata; family Cristatellidae; genus Cristatella; species Cristatella mucedo. The sequence goes on along the minus strand of WPIO01000003.1, from coordinate 2,137,151 downwards.
ACAAACGTGGCAACGGTGGCGTAGGGACGGTGGCACAACCGTTAGCAATTCACACTCCTGTCTACGTTAAGCCTTAATCATGGGTTGGAGAAGGCACCTACCAAACCACATGAAAACCCAATAGTAAGTGACTTGAGCTGGGAAAAGTAACTGACTAGACTGTAACTGACTGACGTAAGTGACTTAAGCTGTAAAACCTGAGAGATCAAGGATACAACGCAGCTCAAACCAACTAGATTGTCCACACATGTGGAACAAATTTTGGAAACTGACTTGCTGCTGGATCGCAAAAAATTGATCGGTGCGGCCACTAAGAACGAAGACATAAGCTAGCCAACTGAATGGTGGCCAGTTATTCCTTCGCTCATCCTATTTAATACGGTTGTTAGCAACTATAAAGAGTTTCTCTACTTTCAAAAAGGAGGTATGTGATCCTCAAGCACCAGCAGCATTTAGCGTCTATGCGCCGAGCTGGTTTGACCCAGTGGTTAAGGTGCTCACGCTATCAAGGGCGGACTGAGGTCGTGGGGTCGAGCCCCGCGGCATATGTGAAGCGCCTGAATAAAGATTAAGTTCTCTTGTGGCGCTATACAAACTAATTATATTTTAATTTAATTATAATGCTCCAAGCGAGGCCAAAAAGTTGACGGGCTCGACTGAAGCCCCTGAATGGAGGTTATTTTCTCGTATGGCGCTATGCAAAGGATTTTTTATATGTTATATTAGGTGCATTTTCTTGCTGTGGTCGCAGTCTAAAAGCTTAGACTCCGTTTATACTGAGCTAAGACCAACTCAGTACCCTGGTTTAGGTGCAGGGGTACGGTGCTCGTCTTTAACAACCAAGGTCGTGGGCTCAAGCCCTGCAGTGTACGTAAAGTATTTGGATAAAAATTACATTTTCTTAGGGCATTGTAAAAATGATCATAGATAATATATTGATGTTGTGGCCAGCTTTTCTATTACCCCAATGAATTTTATTTTGTTGTGTCCCGCTGTTTTTGCGTGCGTATTTGTGCATGACTCAGTGCATGTTATTAACCACAGGGCTTAATAACAGGTAACCATGAGTTGCTTAAGTATGTTGACCTAAGCATAGTGCTTGTTTGCTTTGGCCTGCTTGATAGCCAACACGATACTCACCCTTGCCAACTGAATCTCTGCAGCGAGCTGTAAAGTGCCTGGATATAGATTTAGTTCTCTTAAGACGCTACGCAAAAGAAAAATTATGATAACCGTAAGGTGACATGTATGTGATGTGCTTATTATTTTGTATCGCTTTTCAACCGGCAGTGCCTTACCGCTATGTGGCTTACTAGTTATTTTCCTACTTTTATTTTGCTTGCAGTAATTCCTACTTCTGCATGCTTAAAATAAACTTCTGCGGATTTATGGTCAAAAGTTTACTATCAAGGGGAATGCGGCGTTCAAATGCTTGTAACTTCCAACATAATAATTTGAGTCTTTTATTTTTGTTCTAGCCTGGGGATCTAGACTGCATCTTGATTCAGTCTCAGTTGATTACATAACCATTAGACTACTCTACGCAAGCAATCAGTGCTTAAAAAGCGGCTCTGAGTTAGTTGAAGCTATGTCCAAAAGCGTAAGTAATTAATCAGGTAAAGACAATTTGACAGGCCAATTAGAAGAATTTGTACAAAAATGGAGACACGGGTCTTACACTACTGTACTTTTAGTCGGAAGTTACAAATGTGTGCTAAAAGCTAGTCAATACATCCGGAGTCTTACTAACAAGGTGCAATAATAATAATTTTTTAAAGGTAATAAGACTAATACTTTTGCTTAGCAACCTCAGATAATACTAATAATAAAAATACGCTTGATACAGCGCTCTAAGAGAACCCAATCTCTTTCTAGGCGCTTTACATTTGCTGCACAGAGAAACGCGATTGAATAGTGAGTGATATCATGCTTGATAAACAACACGAATGACAAGGTTAGGGGTGACATGCACAAGGTCAGCATGCAAGTGCGATTAGTGGCAGCATGCACAGTGCCAGCACGCATAAGCACATGAAGGACAAATCACAGGGACCCACTAAATGCTGTCCTAAATAGGTGTGTTTTTAGGTTCCTTTTAAATGTGGTCAGGTCAGGGGATGTTCTGACGCAGGTCGGGAGACAGTTCCAGGCTGTGGGAGCATACGAACTAAATGTACGGTCTCCAAAGGATTTAAGGTTTTTACGAGGTATTTCTAGAATGTTGGATTCCGAAAAGCGGGTGGTACGATGCTTGTCCTGATGGGGTAGTATATCTGAGAGATAGGCTGGAGCCATAGAATGAAGGGACCTAAAAGTGAGCGACAAAACCTTGAAGTAAATCCGTTGCTTGACTGGTAGCCATTGCAGGTCGGTGAGAAGTGGTGTGATGAGGCAACTTCGATGCTTACGACAGACAAGCCTAGCTGCAGAGTTTTGCACCAGCTGTAAGAGCCTCATTGCACATGCCGGTAGACCAGCAAGCAGTGAGTTACAGATAATAATAAGAACCCAATCTCTCTCTAGGCACTTCATAAGAAGCATGGTCGAATTGCAAAAATTAGCATGCATAATACCAGCAAGTATAACACGGTTAGAGGTGACATGCGCAGGATCAACATGCAAATACAGTTAATGGCAGCATGCGCATTTCAGAGCGCATAGGCACACAAGGAAAAATTCCATGGACCCACTAAATGCGGTGACAAATAGACAGTAGATGCGTTTTTAGCTTCTTTTTAAACGTCTCCAAGTTAAGGAATTTCGTGACGTCAGTCGTGAGTGAATTCTAGGCTTTGGATCATACGAACTAAAGGCACGGCATCCTAAGGGTTTGAGGTACGTACGAGATGTAGCTAAGTGATTTGATTCAGAAAAGCATGTTGAACGATGCCTAGCCTGGTCAAAAGTAGAATTGATAGGTAGGCTGGAGCCAGAGAATAGAGGGACCTAAAAGTGATTGACAGAATCTTGAAGTTGATACGCTGCTTGGCCGGTAGCCAGTACAGGTCGCGCGAGAAGTGGTATGATGTTGTAGCTGGGAAGCCCACGAAAGACACGCCTAGCTGCAGATTTTTGCAATAGCTGTAAGCGCCTTATTGCACACATGTCGATAGACCAGCTAGCATTGAGTTACCTGACTCGAGACGGGATGTCGCAAATGAATGGATCAATTTAGATGCACAAATGAATGGACCAATTTAGATGTAGTATCTATACCTATGTAAGCCAGAATTTTGGCAATACTATGTAGCTACAAGTAAGTAGACTTGAATGTGGATCTGATGTGGTCATCTAGTGAAAGGTCACTTTGGAACAGGACACCTAGACAACGTGCAGGTACAACTGGAGATATGCTGACAGAGCCCACTTTGAGAGTTAGGTTTTCCAATTTCTGAATCATACTTGGCTTGCCCATAACTATTAAGTTTATTTTGTCGTTATTCGATTTGAGAAGATCTTGCTGCCATACATGTGCGGATGACATCAATATATATAGCAGGTTGTGTCTAGAATGCAACGTGCAGGAGGGCTGGGAGGGATCAAAGCAAAGGTACAAATGAGTGGCCTCTGCATAGAAGTGAAAGCCTAGATTGTGTTTGGCGATCACATCAGCAAGAGGCAGAGTACATACCGTGAACAGAACCAGACCAAGCACAAACCCTCGAGGTACCCACCGTACTCCAGCCATGGCTCGGACGATCTTTGTCCGTTCACATCAATGCTCTGGAATCTCCCACTGAGATAGAACCTGTACCACTGTTGTGCTCTGTACGTGATGCACATGGGAGGTGGTTAAGGTGCTTGCCTCGAAATAAAGAGAAGCTGAATATGCATTTGATTACCGAGGTTGTGGGCTCGGGTCCCATAGCTCATGAAGCGCCTAAATAGAGATAGGGCGTATACGATTGAATTATACTGTATAATTATACAGTAAATTATATACAGTATAATTCATTCTTATAATACAATTAATTAACAATTTATATATAATTAATTATTAAATGTATATTTTTCCGATGCTTCACCTAAAAGCAGGAGCGCCGAGCTCGAACTCATTACCACAGGCGCGATTGGACGGCCCATGACTGGGAATTCTCTACATTATACCTGCGCTCTTTCGAAGTCAAACAATTTCTGATGGCAACCGAAGTTTACGCGTCGGTGATTAAGAGGGGACAAAATGTCTTCAAAAACCGATGGCGTGGGCTCGATGCAGTACGACGTGCCCGCTGCTTATGGAGATGAGTGAGCGAAACTCATGAAGTATATCATTCGACTGTGCGTAACCTGAGAAAGGTTTTTTAAATGACTTCACACATCACCCTGTTAAAACTCTGTTGCGAGATTTGAACTTCTCGTGTACAAATAGGCTGAGAAAATTAAGGAAATATGAAGCCCAACATACGAAGTAGACATTTTTGACGAATATGAAACAAAGAACTCACTTAATGTGAGCTGACCTGACGTCAAGATAGCGTCTCCACATCTACATCCTAAGTGTAATACAAAAAATATAGAAAATACAATTCATGTTTACAGTGCCGCAAGAGAACTTAATTTAGATTCGGATACTTTACAATTGCCGCACGGCTCGAATCCGCGATCTTGGTCATTAAATGTGAGCGCTAAAAGCAAATAGATACAAAAATACAGCAGAACAGGGTGCAGATAAAGGTTATCAGTAGTGGTGCCTCTTTAGAAGAGACTTGAATGATGCAAGGTCACTGTAGCGATCGGAGCTAGAAGCGAGTTCCAGACTTTCAGTGCATACATACTGAAAGCTCCATCATAAAAATATTGATATGTTGTGTAAGGTATGCCGAAACGACTAAAAGCCATTGAGACGGTAGTTTGAAAGCACGTTGAGGGAACAAGGAGGTCGGATATGTGGGTTGGTGCAGGACAGTTGAGCAACCAGTAAGACCGACAGAGGAATGCAACGCTTGCTGTGAAGCCATTATATATATATATATATATATATATATATATATATATATATATATATATATATATATATATATATATATATATATATATATATATATATATATATATATATATATATATATATATATATATATATATATATATATATATATATATATATATATATATATATATAATTCCTTGATATAGTGCCCCAAGAAAACTTAATCTCTATTCAGGCGCTTCACATATGCCTCGGGGCTCGAGCCCACGACCTCAGCCAGACCTTGGTCAGGGCGAGCACCTTAACCGCTGGACTAATCCAGCTCAGCTCGGCCATTAAAGCTCAGACAGATGTGTCGTGCTGTGCCAGCTACTCCGTTCATGACAGATCAGACGAGCTGCAGGGTATTTAAACGTCGCGCTAAAACAGCCAAATAATGACAGTCTCGATGTTATTTGAAGTTATATAGTTTTATAATTATTATGAAACAAATGCGTTATAATATATGGCCAGTTGGCCTATAAAGTGCGACTAATGTAATAGTCGGTCGGCCGGTTGTTCTCTAGACTTTGAGGCCGGTAGTGCAATTGTACTCTGGGCGTTGACCGGTGAGATTTAAGCTCTGGCTGATCCTGAATGCCTGGACAAGTCTAGAAATGTAATAGATTGCTCTACTCTAAGGGAATGAACGTGTTAGACATCTCAAAGTGTGAGCACTCGTCTTCGCTGGCAGCGGCTCCGCGAGCAGAGGAAACGTGTAAAAAGAAGCGAAAATATCATCTATGTATGACAGCACTCAGCGGGTCTTTGCGATTCATCCTTCGTGTGCACATGCGTGCTTGCACTGTGATTGTGTGCTTGCGGATGTTAATACCAATCATGTGATAATGCTTTCTCCACAGTCTCTGGAAAGTGCCCGTGAAGAGATTCAGTTCTCTGTCGGCACCATACAAACATATTATTATTGTTATTATTTTTATTATTTATGCCGTGGACATAGAACTTTCCCTTTAGGAATCGACACTCTTCGTTGCTGCCATGCTCAGCTATTGCGCGACTTAACAGCTCAGAATTCTTACCTTTGCATTAGGATTCAGCTAACGGAATGCCCATGCGGTCTAATAACCAGCAGCCCTGGCTGTTTTTGTTCTTGCGTGTTTTCACACCGTGCCTACACATGTTGACGCTGAAACTACTGGCCGCTAGCCGCACATCAAGGCTCAGGCTTCATTTCGTCGGCCGTTGGACGTTGCATCGTTACCAGCTTTCTGTTTTCGGCACAGCCACTTGAATGAGAAGCCGCTATATGGCGTTGGTAGCGGTATTGCTCCGGTTGCAGACGATTGAGTTAATTAATAGTTATGCTTCCAAAGCCTGGAACTCACTATCGACTGACATCGTTACAAATCCTAATTTGATGAAAATCAAAAAGAATCTAAAAAGCTAGCTTTTTTCGCATTCTTAGCGTTGTTCTGGTCAATTGTCCCACGCGTCTCTGTGTGCTCTGAAATTGCAACATGTTTTGACTAGCCAGCCGATGCTTTTTTTTACGCATGCGTATTGTAGCCAGAAATAGATATGATGCTCTTGCAGTGCTGTCTCCATGTTTTATTATAATCATTTTCCTTGTTACTACCCTCACATCTCGAGGCTTCTCATTCTTTAAGAATGAAAAGGCTTTCACACCCTACCTCCAGAGGCAATACACTACATCTTGTGCCACAGCCAGCAGCGCCCGGGCGGCCAAAAAATACAGCGAGCGCATCTAAGATCGTCGTGCGTAACTGCAGGTTAGTGACTGCGGAACGCTGGCGCGTCTGAATGTAGCAGGATTAACGCTTAGATTCGCCACACTTATTGAACTAGCCGGTCAGGAAGCGTTGCGCAAAAGACTGCGATAAGTAAATTGCAGAAAGAGAGAGAGAGAGAGAGGGAGAGAGAGAGAGAGAGAGAGAGAGAGAGAGAGAGTTTCAAAATAGCTGGTCTCCAAGCGTGTATGCTGGCGTGGGCTACGTCAGAATCACTTGTCAAAGGTTCACCACGAAAGGTTCTCCATGTTCGCCAATTCACGCCAACAGCACGATCTTGTCCTTGCAAAATTCGAAAGTGTCTCGAGAAACCTGACTCCGTCTACCCTCATAAGGAACTGTAAAGAGACACACGACAGTAAGGGTAAATACGGCTGGGAAAACTGATCGACTTGTACAGCATTAACCGCACCCTAGTCTCTTGTCACATCGATTCTGAGATTTGTTCTTGGAGGTCTTCTGCCGAGAATGCGAGCTTCATCAGTTAGAGTCTGCGAGTCTCAGCTGCGTTAACTAAATTCGCTGGCAGCAAAAACTCGCGTCGTTGGGTGCAGTTGAGTGTTATTGAAGTGTTTACCGACTCGATTCGCCTTCACCACGGATCTGTGAGCCGCAGCTCTACGAAGGACGGTGATGTGAGCTCCACTAGCCTTCAAAGAGTCCTCCCGAGACAAGACCAATTTAGTAAAAGTGAAAGTGTACACGCTCTCGCCGTCACCCCACCCAGATCATTCACTGGTCTGTCTCTCTGTCTCTCTGTCTCTCTGTCTCTCTGTCTCTATGTCTCTCTGTCTCTCTGTCTCTCTGCCTCTCTGTCTCTCTGTCTCTCTGTCTCTCTGTCTCTCTGTCTCTCTGTCTCTCTGTCTCTCTGTCTCTCTCTGTCTCTCTGTCTCTCTGTTTCTCTGTCTCTCTGTCTCTCTCTGTCTCTCTCTCTCTCTGTCTCTCTGTCTCTCTGTCTCACTGTCTCTCTGTCTCTCTCTCTGTGTCTCTCTCTCTCTCTGTCTCTCTCTGTCTCTCTCTCTCTGTCTCTCTGTCTCTCTCTCTTTCTCTCCGTCTCTTTGTCTCTCTGTCTCTCTGTCTCTCGGTCTCTCTGTCTCTCTGTCTCTGTCTCTCTGTCTCTCTGTCTCTCTGTCTCTCTGTCTCTCTGTCTCTCTGTCTCTCTGTTTCTCTGTCTCTCTGTCTCTCTGTCTCTATATCTCTCTGTCTCTCTCTGTCTCTGTCTCTCTCTGTGTCTCTCTCTCTGTCTCTGTCTCTGTCTCTCTGTCTCTCTGTCTCTCTGTCTCTCTGTCTCTCTGTCTCTCTGTCTCTCTGTCTCTCTGTCTCTCTGTTTCTCTGTCTCTCTGTCTCTCTGTCTCTCTGTCTCTCTGTCTCTCTCTGTCTCTGTCTCTGTCTCTCTCTCTGTGTCTCTCTGTCTCTCTGTCTTTGTCTCTGTCTCTGTCTCTGTCTCTCTGTCTCTCTGTCTCTCTGTCTCTCTCTCTGTCTCTCTCTCTGTCTGTCTCTCTGTCTCTCTGTCTCTCTGTCTCTCTCTCTCTCTCTCTCTCTCTCTCTCTCTCTCTCTCTCTCTCTCTCTCTCTCTCTCTCTCTCTCTCTCTCTCTCTCTCTCTCTCTCTCTCTCTCTCTCTCTCTCTGTCTCTCTCTGTCTCTCTCTCCACTCACCGCGCTCGGATATGCTTTGGCTAGTGCCGAGGCAGTTACTATATTGGTCCGACCGCGCCCGAGTGAGTCGCCAAGTGATTCAATCGTGCATTTTGACTTTTCTCGTTAGTTTTAATTATGCGTTCACAAGTGCGCCGGCGCAGTGCTGCTTTTTCCATCGGACAAGTCGCTCGCAGTGCGAATCGCTCGTCGTCCGCTGTCCAACTTGGCCTAATCGATGTCTTTGTCCGTTCAGATATCAGAGGAAATGATCTGACCACTTTAGCGAGCTTCAATTAACCAGGCGGCTTTGTCGAAGGTCGCACCGCTGCGACAGTCGCGACCGATTGCAAGCGATGCGAGCGCCGAGCCGAGAGCGGAGTCGGCGGCGGCGGAGCGACCCGAACGTGACGCGGCGCTACGGCGACGATCGGCCGCCGCTGCGGGGCGAGTGTCGGATGCAGCGCCCCTCAGCCGCCGCCGCCGAAACCGCGGGGTCGCAGTCTGCTCGGAAAATCCTTGCGATTCGAACCGAAAAGCTAGCCGCGGTCGCAGAGGTCACGAACTCCGTATCAGCGAGGCGCGCAGACATGTATGCAGTGGCTGCAAACGAGAGGCTCGGCGTCGCGACGTCGGCGCGGAGGCGCGGAGGCAGCGAGCACTCGAGAGCCGCCGCTCGGCCTCACAAGCTGCCTGCTTCAAGCGTGCGCAGGCAGTGCATGCGCATGCTTGAACGATGCGCATGCTTGACCGTTTTGCTCCAAGAGAACTCTTTGAAGGTGCGCATGCAGTGCGTGCGCACCTTGAAAGAGTTCTCTTGGAGCAAAACGCAGCCAGAAGCCTTTTATTTTCTTACATGTTAGCTCAGTAGCCCGAGTGATGCGACTCCACTAACTGTTTAGCTGTCAGCCATGGGAAAACCTATAATCCCCTGGAATTGGAAAAGCAAAATTCTCAACACGGGCGCAGCCAGAATACCTGCTCGCCCCGTCCACCCACAATCAGGATGGCCTGCTTTGAAGTGACCATTTGCTAGATGGCCGCATTGGATCCACAGGTAAGTCTGCACACTTTCAGCTACGCACCGTCGCGAAAATTCGGGCCCGCTTAGACAAGGACATCGCAGCGCAGCTGATAATGCTGCTTTAGTGTCCACCCATCTGCGACATCTGCGACTCTCTGTCCTTACAGCTAATCCTGCCTTAGTGCAATGAGACGCTTCGGAGTTGCTTCGAAGCTCTTGCAGCTCTCAGAACTTGTCAGGCACGAACTTCGCATCAGCCCGCGTTTCAATGACCTTGACGTTTCATAGACGTTTCAATGACCGGATCACGATAGAGCAGCGGATCGACTTCAAGGCTTCTGGGACTCGCTTGGAAATTTCTGCAGTAACTAGCTGCGTTCTGCTTATCCAATAGATCGTTGAATTGAAATCACATTGAGCATGCTTCATAAGCAGGCTTCCCTTCGCACCGCCCGCTATACTCCGCATGCTCCACCGTCTGCTCCAATCTACACTGTACACCGCCCGCCATACTCTGCATGCTAAACTCAGTATGCTGTGCTCCGCCTACTCTACTCTGCATTCTGCTGGCCTCCGGCTGCACCCTTAAACGAAACTCTGATCCTTTGGAGACCATGCCTGCATTTCCTTTGCTATCACAACCCGGAGCGACGACTCCCGAGCGACATCGCGAAAGCCCTGAACTGATGAACGTGTATGTAACCGCACTTGCATGCTGACCCTGTGCACGTCACCCATAACCATGTTATTCACGTTGTTTATCAAGCACGATATTTCCACTCACCATACGATCGTGTTGTCTATGCAGCAAATGTAAAGCGCCTAGAAAGAGGTTGAGTTCTCCGAGGGCGCTTATATCAAGCATATTATGGAAATCGCACATGCTCCAAACAGCATTTGCTCAGTCCGCACGAGTTCTCCTCTGACGTTTCTCAATGCTGAAATTGTGCATGCTTAAGGAACCAATTTGCATGCTTCCTTTCCAAAGTGCGTACAGTATTAAGGGTGCTCTGTGTAAAATTACCAGCATTGATACGTTCGGAGTTGCCCCTGCGACGGAACTCGAAGGTGGAAGAGCGATGAGGCGCCGAGAGCATCGAGCGACGGCTGCGAGATCTTCTAACATCTGCCAGTCAAGCGCGGTCGCGCGCAGCAGCTCGAACAGTGCACGCTCCGAGAGAGAGTGGTCGTCGCTCCCACTCCCACTGCCACCGGCGCACGCGAATCTGAGCCTGGCGTCGCTAATCCGAGCTCGTTTCGAGTGCGAAGTGGGAGGCGGCTGTTGCACTGTCAGTCGTCTTTAATGCTGCGATTAGGCCGATCGATGCGACAAAGAGCGGATGCCGAAAGTAATCTAATTTTTTTAATCGAATATCCCCGGGTACTCTAGTCTTTCATCGCGCGAAGCGTCTGTCAAGGTCCATCGATTTTCCGACGCCGAGTCCGGCTTACGAGCGACTAATGGGGTGCCAATTATTGGCACGCTATTGTCGACGCGAATGAAAGTTGTGGTTCAAGCGAGCCTGCCAATGGGCAAGTTTCGCCTCCCGACGCCGCGCGAGAGAGCGCGGCGCGGCGCGCGTCGGCGGCGCGCGGCCGGCCGACCGCGCCTGGCGTCTCGTCGGAGGCGCAGGGCGCTCGACCCTCTGCGGGCGTGACGTAGAGCTCCCGCTCGGCCGGCGGCGGCCGCGACGGCGCCATATAACTGCGCCGCCGCGGCCTCGTTTCGCCCGGAGCGGTGCCACAGGTTGCCGCAGCCCGGGCGGGAGCCGCGCCGGCGTACGCCAGCCTCGTGCGCGCGCGCTAGCGAATGTCCTCGAAAAGCGCGGCGCCCTCGGACGCTAGCGGGCGGAAGCACCGGCGGCTGGCGGATTTCGACGAGAAGCGTCAGATGACGACACCCGCCGCCACCGCCGCCACCGCTGCCGCCGCCGCAGCGCCCGACGAGTCGTCGCCGTCGAGAAGAAGCGGCGACGGCGGCGACGGCGGCGGCGGCCCGTGCTCGCGGCTGCGACGGACGATGCGGCTGGCCTGCATTAGCGCAGCCGTCGGCGGCATCGAGTTCTGCTACGCGGCCGAGACGGCGCTCGTGTCGCCGCTGCTGCTGCAGCTGGGTATGCCCGCCTACTGGATGACGCTCATGTGGACCGTCAGTCCCGCGGTCGGCCTGCTCGTCGTGCCCGTGCTCGGCTCGTGCAGCGACGGCCGCCGCGCCACGCCGCGCTGCGGCCGCCGAAAGCCGTTCATTGCGCTCTACTCGGCCGGCATTGTGGCCGGCCTCCTGCTCGTGCCGCACGGCGCGAGCCTCGGCGCGCTGCTCGGCGACGGCCGCTGCCGCCGCAGCGAGTGCGGCGGCGGCCGTCTAAACGCCACGCTCGACGGCGGCGGCGGAGGCGGCGGCGTGCACGGTGGCGGCAACGCGACGACGATGGGCGCCGCCGCTGTCGCGTTCAACGACTCGACCGTCGACCGTGGCGGCGGCAGCGCCTACGACGAGGCGGCGAGTGACGTCGGGCGGCCGCCGAACGGCAGCCGGTCGCGCCAGTCGCCGCCTGGAGAAAGCGGCGGCGCCGGCGGCGGCGGCGCCGCGGACGAAGAGCTGGCGACGCTTCACGAACACGCCGTCGGCCTGGCGGTGACCGTATTCGGGGTCGTCCTGCTCGACTTGTGCTGCGACGCCTGCCAGACGCCATGTCGCACGCTGCTGGTGGACGTGATGCCACCGAGCGAGCACGCCGCCGGCCTGTCCATGTTCACCGTCATGGCTGGTACAGGAGGTGCCATCGGCTATGTCATTGGAGGTAGGCGGCGAATTACTGAGGCGGCTGTGCGCGCGGCCGTTTTCGGCGATCTAAAAACAGTTTCAGCCGCGTCTTTAGCACTAACTGCTCGCGACTTGGCCTGCGACTGCGGAGCCAAGAAAGGTTAGACAGGTTACTCTGCTAAGCGCGCATAAGTGGGCCCTGCGACGTGCATATATCAGAATGGTCGTCCTTGCGCAGGCCCAGCCAACTGCCGCCCGGCTCTTCCGCTTCGCGTCTCTGCGAGCCGGCTTACGAAGCGAACGCGCGTGCTTACGCAGACCGCCGCTTCCTGCTGCGCGGCTGCGGCGTCGGTCGTAGCTGGGCAATATTTCGCGTAGCAAGATTTAGCGAATCATTTTGCTCAGCGTATAGGTTGCAGTCTCTCTCGCGGTCTCGCCGCCGACGTTGCCGCAAAAGGCGACGCGAGGCGGGAGCGACCTGCAGACCCAGCGCGACAGGCAAAAGTCCGCCACGACTGCGCGTCCGGCGTCTGCAATGCGCGCGGCGCTGGTGCTTGCTGCCGTCGCGGCCGCCGTCGTCGCAGCGTTCTCAGCTAGTCCTGTTTCGATCGGACCCACGCCCCTGCAGCCGACCCCCCCCCCCGTGCGGGCGGGCGGGCAGGGGGGTTGGAGGTTATTAGACAAGAAATCGCGCGAGTCTTCGGCGAAAGGTCGTAGTACGAATCAATGAGCTTCGGCCTTGACTGCCCCCAACCCGCACCCGCCACGAGGGGCCGTTCCAGCGATCGGGCATGTCTGCAGCCCTGCGCCGATTGACCAATTGCAGCGGGTGCAGCGGGTGCAGCGGGTGCAGCGGGTGCAGCGGGTCGAAACCGCCCGCGCTCGCCTCTAGCCGATCACTTCTCCCGCCGGCCCGCTCTGTCGTCTGCTCGTCTTTTTGTACTTAAGAAATGTAGTTCATTTTTATGGTGCCCCGAGAGAACTTGATCTCTATTCAGGCGCTGCACATATGCCGCAGGGCTCGAGCCCACGACCTCGGCGAGCCCTTGGTCCCAGGGCGGCGAGCACCTTAACCACCGGGCCAAACCGGCCGAGCGAGCACTCGGCGCCGCCGCCGCCGCCGACACCTTCGTCCTTAGCCGCCAAACCATCCGGATGTCGAGCCTCGAGGCGCTCGACATCCTCGCGGAAACCGCGGAGTCGGTTGACGCTGGCGCTGCGGCGTTCGGCCGCACGGCAGCCGAACGCCGCAGCTCGCCACCGCGAGACGGTCAAGGCCGCAGCGACTGGCCCAGGAGTCCGCATCTAGCGATGCTGCTGCCACCGGTCGCTGTCGTCCGACGGAAAGCGCATGCGCTCTCTGAGCGGCAAGCGACGTCGCGTCGCGTCCCTGTCGGACGCCGGTCGTCTCGCCGCCCTTTGTCTTTCGCTGAAACTGCAAACGCGACGGCTGAGTCGACACGGCGCGCGGTGGCGCTAGAGACAGGGGGCGGAGTAGCGCTCGCCGGAAGCGCCGGAAGAGCGTCTCGGGCGGCCCCGCTAGGCAGCGCTCCAGCGCAGGAAGCTGGCTGCCTGGCCAACGCACAATTTCGAGGAGCGTTGCTACTCGCTAGGACGGCGCTGGAGCAACGACGACGACGACGACGACACCACTGCTGCAACCAATCGTAACGGGTCTCTCGCTCACGACGGTCCGTTGGTTAGTGTCCGTCCTGCCGCCTCCCACCCCGATGATCGCGCCGACTCCATTGGCGGATTCAGCAGCCTCGTTTATGTAGCTGCAGAAGAGCCGTAAATACGCGCGCGTTCCGTTCGTTGCCTTGCACGGCATGCGGGTATTAGCTACTTTGCGTCTTTTTTTTTGGTGTTGCTAGTTTTCCTCAAGCAGCGGCGGGCCTCTGTGAATGAGCGAGAATGCCGTTTCGCAGCACGCTATTAAATGTGCAGCGCTGCACCTGCGTTCAGTGCCATGCCTGTAGCACCGCGTAACGGCTGGATGTAAGGACGTAGCGCCCCGGAAGTCGGCGAATAGCCGAGTGCTCGGTCGTTGGCCGACGGCGCGGCGTGCCCGTCACCGGGGCGCCGTAGCCAGGGTGCTGCTGCTGTGAGGAACGCGGGTTACGGTAGGAGAGCCGCGGATGGCGCAGGCAAGCGCGAGAGGACTTGAACGCTGAGAGGTGACAACGTTTTCTTTGTCTTTCGTAAAACTGGCTAAGGCGTAGCTGCAACTGTCTAGCTCAGTTAGTAACAGCCGCGGGGAAGGTCTTAGCATGGCCACCGCCGAGTCTCTCGCGTCAGGGTGAGTAGCCGGGATTTGGGGTCCAGACATCGTCCTTGACCAGGTGTGACATAAGGTCAGCGAGTTTCTGAATAGAAATCTGCCCAAGAAAACTGGGTATAACGTCGCTATCCCATCTAGATCCTACTCGCAAGTTTCTTCTGTCACTTCAGGCTCTTCAAATTGGTGTCGCACATATTTCTCCAGATAATATGCTTCATTTATTGGCATAGAGCGGATTCCAGACGGGTCGTCTTCTGAGCCGACTTTCAGGCTCTCCTACCTCAGAATTAGGAGAAGTAGGTATTTCCTACAAGAGCTCAAGAGCCTTGAGATGAAACAAAAGAGAGGCGAAAAGAGGCGAAACACCCGATGTGGGAGCGCTGCTTTGACCGTATCGCTACAACGAGAGTACCATTAGCTTTAGGAGTTTTCTTCTAGAAAAAATTATCAACTTCTTTATGATGGAAGAGAAGGAGTTTTCAAACTGGGGATGTCAACGAGGCCGGCCGAGTAATGCACCGTCGATGCAAAGATTTGCGGCTGTCAGTCTCTAGAAACGGCCATGGCATAAGATAAAATATTCTTAAAATGCATTTCGCACGGCATCTCTTCAGTGCTCCAGTCCCAAGTAGGACCTTGCGGTGACCTTCTGGTTAAAGAGCTTCACGAAAATCTACTTTTTAAATCAGCTCCATCGGCTGCTAAACGACCAAGACCTACGGATACTAGCAGTAGCGATTCGCCAAAGGATGTTACCATTCAGCCCGGTCGTTCCTAAGCTCGCTCCAGAGGGTAGTGAGTGCAGTGAGGTGACATGTGAACAGCGTATGTGCTGAGCACTTATCCACATCTAGAATAGATCGGTAGCTCTGCTGCAGGCCATCGGTGATTAGAGGGTTTAAGATGTCATTGCATGCAATTATTGACTATGAAGCATGGGCGTAGCGACTCTATAGGCTTGTTGGTGTTACATAATCAATTTACTCGTCCAGTGGGGCAGACGTTGTCTTGTAGGCAGGGCTGTAAAGACTGCCGGAGCGGTGCGCCTTTGGCGCGCGAATGCTCAATTTCGGGTTTCAGAGGGCAGTTATTTTTTAAGGAAGACCTTCCATTTTCTTGAGTTGCTATTTTGTTTAGACAAATTTAAAGGGGCCCGAGGAGCGGCGTGCCTTCGGCGCGCTACTCCTCATCAGACTCCAAAGATATGGACACGAGCTGCTTTTTAGCGTATCGAAAGAGGCTTTCGGGTGGCATTCCTTCCGGTAGGGAGCTAAAGGCCTTTCAAAGTCTGTAGCTCAGAGAGCAATAATGATTAAAATATCAAGTTTCCAAGGGGGCTACATTTTGTAGAGAGGCTAACTCATTTTAAGGGGTTAGTCGGCGAAATCCTGGAAAGTAGACCCGGCAATGTTAGCAAAGGCGAACGCTATTGCAAGAACAAAATACCGTGCTTTAGCAAACGTTTGCTTTGTTGTAATGTATATGCCAGCCCGTAGCCTGGCAAAGGAGCTCGGTGCAATGCATTTTTGCAGCAGATGAGAGCGATGGGGGCGATGAATTTGCGACTAAATTTGAGGTCCAGGGTTGGCAAGCGAGCCTAGTAGCTCAGCCGCAAAAATCCATAGCGGGCTCTACTGTCGCAGCCGTGATGGCACACTAGGTAAGGTGGTTGCTTACACGACCTCGGTCCCGAGGTCGTGGGTTCGATTCCTGCGGTGAGCGATTCTTTATCGCCCCTGCAAGCGGTAGTGATAGCCGTAAAGGCTCTTCTGTCGCTATACAAAAACGGCTGTTTAATCAGCTAAGATTTATTTTATTATTTATCCGGAAGCATTGGATCCTGTAGTTTTAGTGACTCCCAGCTCTGTAGCGTGCACATTGCTGTGCTACAACAGAGGCTAGATCGAAGTAAATTGGCTTAAAGATCACGACGATGCGCACGTTTGTTTGTCGCAGCAAGCGCAGCAATTGACCGACGCTCGTTTCGCCACCTCGGACACGGTCTTAGCCAAGGTCACTCACGGACGGTCTCAGCCAAGGGATCGCTCTTCACAACTCCGCGGGTCGCTGGTCTGCGATGCTGCAGCGGGCCAAGCCTTCGCGGCTCAGAGCCAGCCTGAGGAGGGGGGCCCGATAGCCGCCGCCGAGACTCCTTGGCCGCCGCGCGTACGAACGAGCCTTGACCTTGGCCTCGACCTTGGCTTTATTTGGATTACGGGCTGCGCTGCTCCGCGCTGCTCCGCGCTCAAGCAGCGCGGCCCGTAATGAGCAGCGCCCGGTCTTGCACGGCTCGAGGGAAATCCCCTCGTCGCGCGCACTCGCTGCGGCGCAAATCGGAGCTGGCGCGGCCTTCGGACGGAGCGCTTACCGGCGAAGGCGCGGTCGGCGCTCTACGCGAAATGGCAAACGGAGCCGCCGCCTGCGTCGCCGCTCGCACGGAGGTTCCGCCGAACCCTCCGAGTTGTCCGACCGCGTTACCTGCCGCCTCGGCCGAACCTGCTTTCGACTCGGCCGCCAGCCGGGTCCCCATCCGGGCTCGAGCTATCTACAGGCTGGCCAGTTCTTCCGCACCCGCTATGCTCGCACGCTGTTCTCGTCGGCGGCCTGCTACCTGGCTACGCTGCACAGGGGCTCGTCGGGGGTGGGGTGGAGGGGGCTCAGCGATGGCGGCGGACGGCAGCGCCCAGCGGCGGGGGCGGCGCTTCGTTCGGAGGCCCTGGCCTCGACCCTTGCCGCCTGCCCACCACAGGAATACACTGGCATCAGAGCGCGGTCTGGATCTCGGAGGCGCCCGCCGGAGCCGATTTCTTCGGTCACGTGAGGACAGTCTTCGGGCTCGTTCTCGGCCTCTACGTCGTCTGCCTGCTCGTGACGCTGCTCAGCACGAAGGAGCCGGCCGTCGAGCCGGAGCAGCCGGCTGCGGCCGCGTCGGACGAGGAGCTGACGAGCGGCTTCCCTCTACGGCTGGCCTGCGGCGGCGGTGGCACTCCCAGGGATGCTCCCCTCGTCGGCGACGACGACGTCAGCGCCCTCGACGAGGGCTCGCCATCGCAATCGGCCTCTCCTTTCTCGAACTTCGCCTACGGTAAGTCTGCCACCATCCTGCCGCAGCGGGCGGGCGCTCGAGGGCATGCCGACGTGAAGCGAGGGGGGAGATGAGGAGGGGTGTGCGTCTACCGCCCCTCGCCACCTCTCCACTGCACGTTCGCAGCTTTTAGCTGCAGTCGACGTTGACCTGTCGTGAGACGTTCGGAGTTGTCGAACGTGCACTATCGATGCAAGCATTAAAATTGCAAGTGCCACAGCCGGGCTCGGACTTGAGTAGCCCCCAGCGGGACCGGGCGGCGGCGACCTCTTTACCGCCGCGCTATTCGCAGAGCTCGGCGACAGGAGCGGCGATGGCGGTCGGACGTCTTTTTTTTGCGCACGTGATCGAGAGTGGCTGGCTCGCTATGCAGCTGGCACGCAAAGTAAATCGAACGCGCTATTGTCGCCCTCTCTGATTCGGTCGATCGGTGTACCCTCTTGGGTTGTCACCACACCGTCCTATCGGTCCTCAGCGACGATGACGTATCGAGGTGGCTAGCTGACACTCAGGCGGCTCGCGCTAAGCTTTTGCTGGAATACCGGGCCAGTCCGCTATCAGAAGGAGACGTTCAATTCATCGAGAACTCCATCCACTAAATAGAGCTGTGGTGAGAGGATTTGATTCGATGCAGCGTCTGGGCTGCCCACGGATATGAGGCCACAGCTTGTCAAAAGAGCGTACTTCGGGTCGACGTGGACCGTCAGTTAACTCGTTGGCATCGGGATATAAAGCTAGAGACAGCTGATCAGACTGCGACTGACTGGCAGGTTGCTAACTTTCAAGGTCAGGTTCAGAGAGTTTGGAACCGACTCAAGTTCTGCTAGTCAGAAGCGAGAAAAAGTATCCATCGCGCCATGCAATTTGGCCAGCGTAAACTACCGGGTGTCCTCCAGCAGGAAAACGTTGGTATTTACACGAGGAATAATCACGTAGGCTGCTCAGTTCGGTTTTCTAAGTTGGCTACTGTAGGTAATTTCGCGCTTCGACCCACGGTCGCCGTATTTGCGTTACTCTTGGCCTTCGAAACAGAAAAGTCTCCGCACACACAGCAGGCACGGCTGCAGTAGCGGCCGGTCATCGGTACTGCTGCCAGTCTCCATGCACAGACGCGCGCGCGCGCGCGCGCGCGCACGCGCACACACAGAGAGCAAGAAGCTGGACCGCGTCAGTTGCGTCGTGCAGTTTCATGACAGGACGTCAGCTGATGACACTTGGATGAAGCTGGAGGATCTCGCGTGTAGTGACGCATTCAGATGAGAAGCGATCAATGCTGCGTCATTCTAATATAGCTGCACTTAATTCAGTCTCGGTCTTTAATTATGCATCGCGGCTAAATTTGGACGCAACTGGGTCATGAGTCAAGGCTGCGTCCATTGTATTAAAAGAGGATAGATTAATTGGAAGGACACTCGCAGAGCCTACAGTTGTGCAGAGGTGCGATCGTCCAATTAAAAGCGTGAATTTCCAAAGTGTTAATGAGTTCTGGCAACAAAGATCGCGACGGAATCATTGAAAAAGAGCGATGTAATCCGGGCAATATTTTTATATGGGCTTCGAAAACTGATACTCGACTATGACAAACCAACCTACCTATCTGTATTTCATATTAAGACTGATATCTTAAGGTCAAGCGATGACGCTCTTATGTCTTTGAATTTAAATTTAAGGTAAGTATATGGATGAATAGCAAGGCTACTGAACAGTCATCCTGACGTCATGTTAACTGGCTCGTTGCCTCAGACTCTTGATTACTTTAATAATCATCACCTCACTATAATACGCATGTAACTGATATAAAATTGAAAATGATCACTCTGCTTCCATGTACCATGCTTGTCAAATTTATTGTCTAACGCTCGAAACTGGCACCTAATCTGATAAAAGAGTAATAATAATATATCATCTTTGTTGCACAGGAAGAGAACTAGGTTTTTCTTTTTGCGCAACTTTCTTGGACTAAAAAGAAGCGTACGAACTGATTAGTGATACTAACCTCACACCTTTAGCTGGGGTAAGCGCAAAAGACGATTTCCGTGGATGACCATGCTTGTGAGGACCGAGTATTTTAGCTTCACTTTAAATGTCGTCGATTAAGATCATGCCAATCGACAGTGAGCGTCCGTGCTCCAAGGCGCATGGGAAGCGAGTGCTTGAGTTCTCCTAAAGATTTAAGAATGGTAGCAGGCACAACTAAGCGATCAAATTAGACGTGCTCGCAGAAGGATAAAAAAACTGGTTTTATATTAGTCCCGACATAATATCGAAAGCAAGTAGACCTTAGGTGAAGAGGCAGAACCTAGAAGTCGATCTTCTTGAGATATCTTGACGATTTAGACGAAGAGACTTCTTGACGAAGAGCCGATAAGAGATTTGTGAGGGGTTGGTTGTCAATGAAGCGTTAGTATAAGGGGCAGGACTTCCAAGATTTATTGGTGCGTAAATAACAATGTTGTTACTAGATTTGCATTAACATATAGAGTGCCGGCGCAGAAAGGTCTGTGAGAGTGAGCGAACTAGTAGGGGTGACAACATAAACGCCTCTCATCGTGGACCTTGCTACTCAATGAAGAGTAAATTACGGTGGGGAAGTCGGTGGCAAATTTCAGGAGGACTTGATACTTGTTGAGTTATATCAGAGCAAGAATTTCTAGCCAGGCCAATTTTGATAGACAGAGCGTATAGCTCTTCGGAGGATTGTGATATATTCATATGCCTGACAATTTTAAGATTTATAAAAATTGACTCCTTTCAATACAGCTGCAAAATTCTTATATATACATACATATATACATATATATATATATATATATATATATATATATATATATATATATATATATATATATATGTATATATATATATATATATATATATATATATATATATATATATATATATATATATATATATATATATAGTTAGGCAAACCTAAGACTAAGAGGAGCTAAGCTAGATAGCTAGCAATGCTGGAGCTAGCGTAGGTGGCTTTGCTAAGGAAAGCCCTAGAACTCGGCGCAGTTGAAAGCAGATAATTTAGCAGAGCAAGCTTTAGCAAGCGGCAAAAATTTATAATACCTTATCTTCAGACTCGGGGGTTCAAATTTGAGAGATTTTTAAAGATTGAAAGAGACCCAAGAATCGAGTCTTGTCAGTTTCGTCAGGATGCAGCCGCTGTCCTTTTATTTTTTGAGCAAAATACCAAGATGAGCAAAGGTATAGACAATATATTGAAAGTGTTGCGACTTGCAATTACTACTTGAATCATTGGTTCGTCAACCCATTTTGGTATGTCTTGCGTTTAATTTAGAAATCCGTGGGTTGCGATAGTCACCATTCAGCAGATCTCTTAGCCCAGCATACACCCTACGGCAGATTTCCAAAGCGAAGCGAAAATTAATTATAGTAAATCGGAAAGGAGAGTCAAATCCATTTGCATTTACGACACGCTCATTCAGATAACGTTGAATGGTCGAAGCCGCACAATGTTTGTTGACATGCAGAAACACGAAGTTAGTGGCAATGCCCTTATAAAGTTCCAATCAGATGAAGGAATCGCAGACTAAGCTATACGGACTCAACGCGACGCTAAAAAGAAGATTTCCTCTTAAGTCGACACAAATGTGAAGACGAGTCGTCAATGTATAGGATTGCACGAAATCTGTCAGCAGCAGCAGTGGAAATCGCTGCAAAAGACGAGTCGGTAGAGAACTTGTAGCCCGGAAACCGCATTGAGCGTAGACAACAACCGTTCTCAGCCAGGCAAGTAACCAGGGTCGACGAGTATTGCATGACTCTTTGTGAGATCCAGTATCGAATACCTTAGCTCACCGTTTGCAGGTCTACCGTAGTGTGCAATCAGGCGCGTGCAGTTGGTGAAAAACTCTGCAGTTAGGATTTCATGTTGTGAGAGGCGCAGTTGCCACATTGCATTACTTCTTCCCGACCATCGCTGGTTCCCAATCAAGCACGGTATCGACTTCAAGGTTTTTCCATTCACTTTTAGGTCTCTTTATTATCAGGTTCCAGTCTGCCTATCAGAGCTACTCCTCAGCCATTTTAAGCATCATTACATCCACTCTTCTGACTCAAATCATTTTACTACACCTCAAAGGAACCTCAGATCTTTCGGAGAAAAGGCCTTTAGCTCGTATGCTATACAGTGAACAAGATAATATCCATTGTAAACCGTGCCTTTAGTTCGTATGATCTCAAAGCCTGGAACTCACTCCCGACTGACGTCACAACATCCCCGGACTCAGGAAAATTTTAAAAAGCTAAAACACACTCACAGCATTGAGTAGATCCTCGTGATTTGTCCTTATTGTGTGCTTATGCGTGCTGAAACTTTGAGTGTTCCCACTGACCATGTTATGCATTTTGACACTGCATGTTACCACTGGCTGTACGATCATGCTAACTTTGCAGCATATTTAAAGTTTCTGGAAAGAGATTAAGTTCTCGGAGGGCGTTATACAAATTTCGCATTTCCATTATAACGTTGGCACTCATTTAATTGGTCTTTTCAGATGATTGAATAATAATATTAATGCACTTGATAAAGTGCCCTCAGAGAACTCAATCTCTTTCTAGGCACTTTACATTTGCTCCAAAGGGAAACGTGATTGGATGGTGAGTAATATCATGCTTTATAAACAAACAAAATGAAGAACATGGTTAGAGGTGACATGCACAGGGTCAGCATGCAAATGTGGTTAGTGGCTGCATGCACAGTGTCAGCACACATAAGCACATGAAGGACGAATCACAGGGACCCACTCAATGCTGTCTTAAATAGGTGTTTTTAAGTTTTTTTTAAGTGTGTTCAAGTCAGGGGATGTTCTGACATGCAATTCGGGAGTGAGTTCCAGACTTTGGGAGCATACGAAGTAAATGCACTGTCTCCAAAAGATTTGAGGTTTGTACGAGGTATTGGTATACTGTTGGATTCCGAAAAGAGGGTGGTACGATGCTTGGCCTGGTGGGGGGGGTAGATCTGAGAGATAGGCTGGAGCCAAAGAATTAGTGACCTAAAAGTGAGCGATAAAACCTTGAAGTCGATCCGTTGCTTGACTGGTAGCTAGTGCAGGTCGGCGAGAAGTGGTGTGATGCGGCACCAGCGACTCTTACGACAGAAAAGCCTAGCTGCGGAGTTTTGCACCAGCTGTAGTCGCCTGATTGCACATGCCGGTAGGCCAGCAAGCAGTGAGTTGCAGAAGTCGAGACGGGATGTCACAAATGCATGGACCAGCTTAGACGCAGTATCCTTATCTATAAAGCCCGAATTTTAGCAATGTTATGTAGCTGAAAGTAGGCAGACTTGACTGTGGAGATGATGTGGTCGTTTAACGAGAGGTCACTTTGGAACATGACACCTAGATTTCGAGCTGATTCAACAGGAGATATGCTGGCAGAGCCAATTTTGAGCGTCAGCCTTTCCAATTTCTGAATCACCCTTGGTTTGCCCATAACTAGTAAGTTAGCTTTATCATCGTATAGTTATGGAAAATGTTCTGCCATCCATGTGCGGATGTCATCAATACATGCAGCAAGTGAGTTGAGAGAGTTTGAGTTGGTCGAAGGCTGGGAGGGTTCAAAGCAAAGGTACAACTGAGTGTCATCCGCATAGAAGTGAAAGCCTAGATTGTGCTTGGCAATCACATCAGCAAGAGGGAGAGTATAAACCGTGAAAAGAACCGGACCTAGCACTGAGCCCTGAGGTACTCTATTTTTCAGAGGCTGCTCAGATGATCTTAGTCCATTCACGTCAATACTCTGGAGTCTCCCACTGAGATACGACCTGAACCACTGCAGAGCAGTGCCAGTGATGCCCAGGCGAGGTACCCCATATGAGGTACCCCATACTTCAGAGGTACCTCGGATGACCTTCGAAGTCGTTCGTCACCCTCCTGTTGACTTGGGCATCTGCTTGAAGCTGACCAGAGCATCTGTTGGGGGCTCTGCTGAGCTATATTTACATAAAAAGTGCATTAATGCACGGAGATGCTAAGCTACTAGTGTGGTACGACTCAGAGTAAAGCAGGGTTGCCCGCCTCCCGTGATTCCGACCGATCAGGGAACCACTCTTTTTTATTTCGCGCCTCTTTTCAATGATACGTGCTTTAGTATTTTTTTAATTCATCCCTTTTTCTTCATTTAATATGGCTCTGGTGTATTATTTAACTTTGGTTATTTCCAGACACAACCAGAAAAAACTATAGTGCTGCAGTCTACATTGAGAACGAAAATATTTGCAATCATTAAACTCGTTTTCACGAGAACGACGCTGGTTTTTTATAAAAATTACAAAGTTATTTTTGAAAGTAAGCAATGCATCAACTAGGTCATCGCGAAAACTCTCGACAGAGACTTAAAGTAAAAGGCAATGAATAAATTAGCAAAATCGCTTGATCTGATATTGCCTGTGCCGTTCTCTCTCTCTCTCTCTCTCTCTCTCTCTCTCTCTCTCTCTCTCTCTCTCTCTCTCTCTCTCTCTCTCTCACTGTCTCCCTCTCTTTCTCTCCCTCTCTCTCTCTCTCTCTCTCTCTCTCTCTCTCTCTCTCTCTCTCTCTCTCTCTCTCTCTCTCTCTCTCTCTCCTCTCTCTCTTCTCTCTCTCTCTCTCTCTCTCTCTCTCTCTCTCTCTCTCTCTCTCTCTCTCTCTCTCTCTCTCTCTCTCTCTCTCTCTATCTCTCTCTCTCATTCTCTCTCCTTCTCTCTCTCCGAGTTCAGCTTTAAGTTTTCTTCTCTTTGAAGCCTGCAGTCAGGCAGAACGCGAGTTGGTCACTCCAAGGCACGGCAAACAGTACTGCTGGAAGAATCGGCAGCAGCTTATCGAGCGAAAGCTAGAGGTAACGGGTCCTTCCGTGAGTCGGCTTAGCGACGGCTTACTAGCTGACTGAACTTCTCGAGTAAACAATTTCAATCTCAATTGACCCTCATCGGCTCGTTAAAGGCCTCGCGTTCTACTCCTGCTCTATGTCTCACGTTATGTAATGTAATGTATCTCCGTCAGTAACTCCACAAAGTCATAAAGACCATGTGGGTGTTACGCAGGAGAGTTTTGTATAGCGCACTCACAGCCTAAGCGGCTTTCGGTACGCATTCGGTAGCCAACAGACTTCGTCTCACGCAACAAAGAGAAAGTGGGAAGCATAGCAGAGTTAGGAGAGCAGTTGAGGTAGTGAGTAGCATGGAAGTAGCAGTTCAGGACCGCTGAAAAAGATGTGCCGTAGTCGGCAGTTGGAGACTAGATGTCGTTGCGCAAGAATTGTGGAAGCGAGTTCCACAGTCTAGGACCTGCAGAGCTAAAGCTTCTGTCGCCAACTGTCTTTAAGCGGAGGAATGAGTCTATTCTTCCGTGTCTCGTGGGCTAAGCGCTCCTTCTGGGTTCTCGGGTAGAACTGTAAATACGACCGTCGCTGCAGCCTCAGCCAAAAGATTGAGCGCCTACCTCTCACAGCCAGAGATTTACTGAAGTCTCACTAAACCCATCCCTCCTTTGCGCATAAAAATTACCTTTATCTGCTTAAGAGTGCTGACACTGTGAATGATATCACTACCTATTGAAATGCTTCCCCTGCAGAAATATGGAAAAATTTCCTTATACAAAGATTTGGCTCTCTTAATAAGTCATACAAATGTTTGATCTTCATTTTTAACATAATTATACTAAAATCATTGATCTGACCGAACAACTGCTGCCCGCTACAGAATCCACACTGGTTGACGCTGAGGAGCCGCCATGTTCCCACAGGAGTGATTTGACAGTGTCGCAGTACTTGCAAAGCATAATTATGATGCCGTCACACGTGTTTCGCCTTTGCTTGACGAACACATTCTGCTGGATGTCGCTCGTCTGCTACTCCCTCTACTTCACCGACTTCATGGGAGAGGCAGTCTTCCATGGATCGCCGAGGGCGGCACCGGGATCGCCTGAAAAAATCCTTTACGCCGACGGCGTCCGCATGGGCTCTCTGGGAATGGCGCTATATTCAATCACCTGCGCCGTGTATTCTGCGACAATAGACAAGCTCCTGAAAAGGTTTGGTAAGTATCGATTGTGGAGAAGCTGGCGTAAGCTTACTATTACCTTTAAATAGGCACCCACGTATGAATGCCGGTGCACATACACCAAAAGCGTACATATATACATTCTTTCATGCATACGCGTCAATGTGTGCCCATGGCCTAGGGAGGGGCCAGGGACCCATAAGTCTGACTTCTAGGCTGGCTTGCCCTAATAGAAATTAAGCCCACTCAAACTGCCAATGTGCCAAAAATCCATTTACTTTCCTCGCCGGCTCAATGGCCCAGATTTGCAATTATTCAAGCGTATCTCCATAGTGATTCTACGGGTATCTAAGGTGGGCTTAAAAAGAATGTCGGCGAACTGATCATTTGGTGAGCACGTCCAGCGTCAGTTTTATCGTCACAGTCATTCTAATAGAAGGAAAAAGAATCCCTGTGGGTCTTAGCCCAGGGATAAGGTGCTCGCTCTTCACGACTCAGATCTTGGGTTTGAGTCCTGCACAGTCCTTTATTGCCCATGCATGCAGTGCTGATAGCCGTTAGCCCGCTCTTCTCTCGCTATATAAATGAGGCGTTTGAATCAGCCAGCAATATCGTTAGAGCTGCCGATGAAGGAAATTATTTTCAAGCAGGCTCGCGGCGACCTGTTAAGCAGTAAAACAAGAGCAAACAACTTCGAGCTCTTCGAAATCAAACTGTCGAATTCAAGTTCCAAACTGCTACTCCCAGACCCTTTGATGGAATTTAACGGATTCAGTTCAATAATTGCTAATTTAAGAAAAGTTGAGAATCTACGAAAAGATTGAGTTACAGATGAGTGATACAAAGTAATAGGCGGGCGTTGACTATCCCTACCCACAGGTTGACCTGGTGGACACAGCTCTCAAATGACAATTTTGATTTCTGTAGGTGCCAAGAAAATATACATCTGCGGTCAGGTGACGTACTCCGTCGGCATGGTCTGCGTCAGCATTGCGAGAAACAAATACGTGTCCATCGTGTTATCGACTACTGCGGGTGTCATGTACGCAACCCTTTTCACGATCCCGTACATTCTTGTGGCCCGATGCCATAGTGTGGACAAGGTATGGGTACAACACAGCCAAACTCAGTTTCACCCTGGCGCCGAGGAAACCAACCCTATGTTTTAATAGTAACTTTAATACCTTTCCTTTTACTTACAGAAAGCAGCGAAGGCAAGAGGGATTGGCACAGACATTGCCATAGTCAGCAGCATGGTGTTTGTTGGGCAATTTATCGTGTCGTGTGCCATGGGACCGATTATACACGTGACCGGAACTACAACAATTGTTCCAGCGACGGCCGCATTTCTTAGCTTATGTGGAGCCCTCTCTGCAACGAGAGTTGAATATTACGACTTGTAGTTTTCTCAATAAGAACAGCGATGGCAAATTCATCATGCCTACTTTGAAAACCTGCGCACTATTCGGATAGCTGGCATTGCGAAAGCGATTTTATTCCAAAGCGACGCAGAAAGCTCAAGATGGTTCACAGCACGACAGCCCCCAGCCGCTCGGTCACGCGTCCGCGTCGAAACCCTCCCGCCAAGGTCGACATCTCCCGCCAAGGTCACGGGGCTAACAGAGCGCCCCAAGCCCCCCCACCTCACACAAAACCGGTGAGCCGCAGAGGAGAGCCAGTCCCTGCACGCACGAACTCACGAACACACACGACCAAAACACCCAGCCGCACGGCCCAAGTCGATCCAAATTACTGCCGCAGTATCTACCGCACTAAACTGTTCTCGCATGCAAGAGCAGGAGTGAAAGCAAAGCATTGCACTTCTTCAGGCTCGCGAACTTGATCGTGGGCGTGTAAGATGTGCACGTATAGTGTGTGGAGTGTGTGCCTGTGTGTGTGTGTGTGCCTGTGTGTGTGCGCGCGTGGGTGCGTGCGTGCGTGCCTGTGTGTGCGTGCGCGCGTGTGTGCGCCTGTGTGTGCGCCTGTGTGTGTGTGTGTGCGTGCGCGTGGGTGCGTACGTGCGTGCGGGTGTGTATGTGCCTGTGTGTGTGTGTGCGTGTGTGTGCCTCAGTGTGCGTGTGTGTGTGTGTGTGTGTGTGTGTGAACGATTCTAAATTAAATAATTAAAATAAACTGTAGCTGGTTCCACAGCCTCAATTAAAAAGGGGAAGAAAAGTGCTAGCTGCAATCACTTCCACTTGCTAAAACAGAGAGGGATATTAGCTTAGAGCACCAGAAGCATAATGATTGTCCAAGGCATTGTATTGATTGGTCATTTGGAACTATTTTCAGTGTCCTCCTTTCCTTTCCCGACTCTCCTCGCATGCAAGAGCAGGTGTGAAAGCAAAGCATTGCACTTCTTCAGTCTCGAGAACCTGATCGGGCTGTGTAAGATACCTACGTTTAGTGTGTGCGTGCCTGTGTGTGTGTGCGTGTGTGTGTCTCTGTGTCTTCGTGTGAATGATTTTGAAACCACTAAATTAAATAAGCAACATAAAATTTAGCTGGTTCCGCTGACTCAATTACAAAGGGGAAGAAATGTTGTAGCTGCAATCACTTCCACTTGTGATAAGGAGTATAAAATCGCTGACTTAAATCTTCGACCTAGTTTGTGATGAGCAAGCACAGTATCCGTAGGCTTAGACTTTGCTAGACCTGTCCAGTGCTCAATCGAACGAACTGTTAAGACTGTTCTTCTTTGTGCCGTACAAATCACGTTATAAAGGGTCGGCTTGAAACTTTGACAGACTTTCCACACACGCTCGATAGAGTTTGGTACGGAGGGGAAAGAGCCAAACTACAAACGCTAAGGATTATATGAGAGCATATTTCGATTCCAATGTCGTTGAAACACGACAATGCTTGCATCCAGATGAGACGCACTTGTGATAATGTTGCCTTAACCTTAAGCACGAGGTCTTTCAAAACAATTTTCATCGTTGATATGGTCGACCGAAGGAAACCTCAGCTGCTAGCTGCGAAATAAGACCCGGGTGTGCAAATTCAGAGCTCTCACCATAGATACGAGCTGTCGATAGGCACGTACCAGACTTGAAAATCCAAACTTAAAAAAGCCAGGCGCTGCTTACAAGAGCATCTGGTAGGCTGCCTTGGGTCAGGAATACCACGAGAATCTCGATTGGAGGGATGGAGGAAGACATTACTGAGTTCTTTGAGCATTTTACTGCTGCTTTGTTTAAATTGAGTAAATCTCCACTGAGTAAGCTTTGCTTCGGTTGTACACCAAAAGTCTTAGCAATGCAGACTAATGTAACGTCTTTCTGCTTGTTTATCTCAATTTTTCGATGCCGTTGATAATATTGATCACCAAGTCCCTCTCGAGCGCTTCTCATCTCGCCAGGGTATCATTGGCACAGCCCTACAGCGGTTCAATACATATCTCAGCCGATGAAGATCTCCTGTTATAATCTAGGCATTCTCTTCTATGTAGACGACAATTATTTTTACTTTTACTTTGATCCCTCCCAGCCCTCAAGCACATCAAATTCTCTTAATTCTCTTGCTGCATATATTGATGACCGACATCCTAGCAAGGGCGACAGTAAACTTTCTTGAATTGCATGACGATAAAGGCAACTCGCTAGTTTTAGGCAAACCAAGTTTGATTCATAAATTGGCAAACTTAAAGCTCAAAATCGGCTACGCCACCGTATTTCTTATTGCATTTGCACAAAATATATGTGCTTTTCCAAATTAACCTTTCATTAGACGACCACATCAGTTTCACAGTCAAGTCTGCCTACTTTCAACTGCACAGCATCCCTAAAATTCTGGCTTGCTTAGACAGCAATACCACATCGAAATTGGTTGATCCATTTGTAGAATTTCATTTTGACTTTTGTATCTCTCCGCTTTCTAGTCTGCCGGTTGGTGTGAGCACGCACTTACAGTTGGTGCAAAACTCTGCAGCTAGGCTCATCTGTCATGAGCCTCAAAGATGCCATATCACACCCCAACTAGCCTACCTGCACTGGCTTCCAGTCAGGCCCTTACATTTGTACGATCCTCTTTCGCGATTCTACAGCCTAAGGGTTGAGATCTCTTCCACTTGCTTCCCTGAATTCGCGAGTGACGTGTTCCCTCTTTCTTCGTCCAATAGGCCCTAAAGAATCCGGCAATGTAATACTTGCAGATGTTCGTCGCTGAGCTGGCTAAGCACTTAAGGAGAATACTGGTGCTCAATCGTTGGTAAAGAGAAATAGCGTCATAATTGTTGCACATGGGCGTCGGAATATGCATCAAAAGCGGTGAAAACCGATTAGAATATCTGGTAGAATGGGCTTATTACAGCATTATCCGAAGCCATCGCACAGAGCAACCGTTAGAAAAGACGGGACGGCGTATTTCACCAACGCAGAAACCGGCGAAATGAGCTGACCGACTACAATAACTAGCGGAACTGACTCATCGAAACGTTCTCCCGAAGCCGCGGCACAGAGCGACTACTAAATATAGGACGAGAGTGCATATTTCTACAACACAGAAGCCGGCGAAGTGAGCTGACCGACTTGAATATCTAACAGAACTGACTTATCACAGCGTTTTACGGAGCCATGGCATAGAGTGACCACTTAAAAAGATGAGACAGCTTAATTCTAAAACGCAGAAACCGGTGAAGTGAGATGACTGACTAGGACACCTCGTGGAATGGTCTTATCACAGTATTTTCCGTAGCCATAGCACAGAGCGACCATTAAAAAACACGAGAAAGCCCGTGGGTCGCCGAGCGGGCGATGTATTCTATCCTGCCACTGTCGCAGGTTCTTTTATGCAGTCGCATCAATGACTTATAATAACTGAGCCACAACCGTGCGAAGACGGCAGCATCCAGCCCTCGATGACCATATTTTTTTAATGAGGCAAGAAAGAGCCGAAAACACCGCTACTTGTCAACGGCAGCGGAGCCGATTGGTATTCACTGCTCGGATAGACAAGTAGCCGAGGAAAGAATCCTAATATTTGTCTATGTCCATGCCATTCATCAGACTAGGCCCGGACGTAAAATCTGCGCATCGAAATAAATCTCTGTTATGGCTGGAACTTAAAGTTCCTATTTCGCAATTCTATAGCATAAGGCTTGAGGTCTCTATCACTCCATTCCATGTACTCGCTGCGGACGTTCGTGCTCTACATCAGACGACGGGTCAGACGATGACGCCTAGTGCCATACGAGGTGTTAGCTCGTCGTTATTTACTTTCAATCGACCCAAAAGAGACCGATTGCTGTACTGCTTGATTTTCTTAGCTCACTTGCTACCCGCTTAATAAGAATCGCTCAATCGTTCGTCAAAATAGCATTACCATCGTTACACTTGCCGCAAACTATGGTATCAAAAAAGATGAGCACCGACTGGAGTATCTTGCCGAACAGGCTTCTCGCAGCGTTCTACCAATGTCGTGGCGCAGAGCGACCGGTGACATCAATGAGAGTGTGTACTTTTACAATTCAGAAACCAGCGAAGTGAGCTGGGAGCACCCTCTCTCTGATGTATTTAATCTGGCCATTCTATACGAAAAGCAGCGTCTAGGTGAGTGTTCTCTTGATTCAATAGAAATCTTTCGTTTTCCATTAGATGATACGGATATTTACAAGGACGTCAGAAAAAATGCTAATAATGACCAAAGTCTGAAGGGCAGTGAAGGATTTACGTAAAAGTTTTACGTCGCTGTCGAATGTGGACCACGCTCTTGAAGGTGATTTAGTAAGGACAGACTCTTTCAATTCTTTTGTAACTGCATCGCATTCGAACTTGTCTAGAACGTTACCGACTGTCAAATATGCGGCCGAAGATCATAGAGCACCAGTAGAAACGAGCGAGCCGTCGGTAATTTGGCTGCATAAATGACTCAATAAATTGCTGTTCAGTATTATTTTAAGCTGATATAACCTCTCATGTAAATGTCTAAAAAGAAACAAGAAGTCCTTTGCTAATAGCGATATGGTGCATTTTTAACTGTGGCAAATATACTTAGACTGTCTCTGATTTACATGTTTTCCAACTTTTGTGAAGCTCCAGCCCAATCGTTGAGCAACACTAGTTTTCTCTTGTGTTGATGTGCTTGATAACTCGATAGATGGGTGAGCGTAACAACTGTGTTGATATTACAGCAACAGCCGGAAGCAACCGTAAAATTCTGATAGAGATCTAAACTATTTTCAACTTTTATGCGAGACAAAATCTGGCTATCTCTTTTTTTAAAGTTCCTCTTTGTAAGAAGCCGATAATTAAGCACATATTTTTCGCAATTTGTTCTCTATTCACACTCTTTAAATTCAATGCAAATTAATATTGTGCCATCTTCTTATATCTATCGATCTTAATAATTTAAAAACCAATCTCCACCCGTTGAAATGGTAAGAGCTGATGTAATCAAATGTTTAATCGTAGAACCGTGCTTCCTTTCGGAGTTCTCTATATACTCATCTACTGATCCGAGCTTTGCTTTTTATTAAATGTATAACCACGCATGACTATTAATAATGATCTCATACGATCTATTAATGCATGCTTGGTCTTTAAATTTCATATACTTGACTGGACTTAAGAACGCAGTAGAAGGTTTAGATATCTATTGGGGTTGATTAAATTGACGTAATAAGGACTCTAATTTAGAGTGTTTACTTCTCCGAACGGTGGAAGGCAGACGTTAGCAGTGAAATAAAATAAATTTTAATGAAAGGATGTAGAAAGGCTGTCATCACACAACGAATCATATTTTAATATGTCTAATATTTATCTTATGTCTAATTCCAACTATTTTAGCCGAGGATTTACACCACAAGCTATGCAACTAGCTAACATTAATCAAAAGAATGCTTAGCCCACTAATGCATCCTGTGAGAAAGAAAGGTTTCCTGGATACTTAGCCTTCCTACCTCCTTGCCAACGTCACCTCCCTAACACTGAATAGATAGATGATCTCCGGTATTTTAACACTAATCGCAGCACATTCAAATTAAACTATGCATATAATGAAAAAATAATCCATTACTCTCTCGACAAAGCGCTGGCTTTCAATACTCTACTACAGCGACCTAAGATTTCTCATAAAATGATCGTTGGGTACATTATCATTGACTAGGTCTTCAGGTTTCGGCATATTACGTTACTTGGTGATTCACTCGCTATCATCAGGATATTGGCAAATACTTCTGCATGTCTTTTTATAAGCCTGCTTATTTAAATCACCTACTTAATTATCTGTCTGTAGGATTTAGGGACGTTTCATTTTCATTAGAGGAGACAAATCTTGCTTTTGGGTCATCACCGTTTCTGGAATATTTACGGAATATCAAATTCAGTGAGGCCCTAACTCACCTGTACTTCACAGGGGGTAGGAGCAACAGCCGACCAAAACAGCACGGATTGGACCTAAAATGTTCTAGAATGTAAACCTTGCTGCTGAGACAGAATCTTCGGTGAAACATTTACATCCTAAAATTTTCAGTGCAAAAAAAGGAGCAGCAGACGACCAGTGAAGCCTGGATCGGCATAAGCATCAACCCTTCTCGCCTGACTTATGAGTAGAATAACACAGAGCACGGGCAGTTGCTATTGTTCCCCAGCTGTTGTTAAAGGATGCCGTTTTCGGGTTATCTACTGAGTACGTTCATCTCGCCAATCATACTAGATGACTACGGCGGTATTATTCCCATTGTCTCCAACCCAACTCAGTACTCGTGATTGATCGGTCAACTCCATGACTATAAAACACGTTATATTTGTATGTGTACCCCTATCTTTTGCATTCTAAAGCATCGATGGTTTCCTACTAAAATATGGGTGGATATATTTAAACAAAGAAGATATGCAACGGTGCTGTCTTGCTTAGCAGCAATAAAGTGAGTGGCATTGCCTTTAAATAGATAGCTTGATGGATATTAGTGTAGATTGAGGAAATTGATATGGAAATTGCAATGTTATTAACTGAAATGCTTAGTTTCAGATTTTTGCACTAACTTTCCTTTGTGTTATGGCTCGCTAAGCCTTGTGTTGAATTATTCTGCTCCATCAAATTTCATTTCTTGGTAATTTTCGAAAGCTGAAACACTCACCTCTACTTTTAAATAGAAGATACGACCAAGCAAAGACTCGGAACTTTCCAGAGAGATCATATATCTGATGAGACAAGAAAGAGCTGGAAACCCAGTTGCCAACTCATGGCAGTGTAAGGACGCGTTGGAAAAGCGTGGTGCTTAATGCTGCTCGTGCTAATGCTGCTTTCATTATTGCAGCGTAAATGCAGCGTAAAGGCAGGAAGCTTTCAGATTTCAATGCGACGATCGTCCCATGGAATATTTAGCAGAGCCCGCATAAGACTGCTTTCGCCCCGAGTCATGACACAGTACAACCAGAGGGAAGGGCATAAAGATGAAATTTCAACGTATAGACTTTCGAAGTGAGCTGGGAGCACAAAAGAGTATCTCAAGTTGAATAGATTGAAGGAAGGCACAAATCCTGCGTTTATGACCTAGTGACCAAGCAACTTTGCGTTTTCAACTCTAGGTAATTGTCTGACGAAGAGATGACAGGTACCTCTGCGCATCACATTCCTGTACCTAATGTACACAAGCAAATCAAACTCATCCTTCGTATTTATGCATGTGATGATAAAACTGCACTTGAGTATAGCTTGTCCTGAATTTCTTACAGCACGTTTTTAATGTATCGAAAGACAGCTCATGCTATTTTTTCTAATTCGATTGATTCCAGACAATGAATCCAAAATTGCTTAGTTATTGTAGCTCCGTCTATATTGTTTGGGCGGCTTTCATGTCATTTCCTTAACCACAGCATTAATTATTTTGGAAGAAAGTCGTGCAATTTTTGGGAAGTTGGATGATCAGCATGGAAAGCACTGTTCAAATTGCCACATGGTAAGGACAGGACTGAACAACTCCTTCACTAACCTTTGGCACATCTTGACCAGATCTCTGATGTGAAATGCTGCACATCTACTTTTGCATTTCATGCGATGCAATCGCTAATAACTCTCATTTTAAGCTTGTAAGTGATTCTTTTAAGACGCTAGGAACACGTGAAAGACTGCTTCTGCAAGATCTCACTAATATATTTTACCTTCCATCAGCTGTGGTAAACGAGCTACTATCCTTTCTTCGCAACTATTTTTTATTTTTAAGGAATTGGCAATCTAATTTTTTTATTGATGATACTGCCAACCGCGAAAGAGAAAAATGATGACACACGTCATATGCCAGTTTTCTGGTAGAGCCCAGGAATCTATGGTATCTGTGGTGTTGATCATCGTTGAAGACAAAGCCCATAAGCTTATCAGCCTTGATCGTGCTCAACTGCTTCAGTTTTACCAATCTTTGCGACTGCATAGCGTGTCACTCCGTTTCCACTGTCTCTGTCCAATAGTTCTAGGACAGGGTTGGGAGTGACTGAAGCTGAAGGCGGGCTTTCTTCTAACTTTTTACGTTTTGTAAGTCCATAAAGCCACAATGAGTTCATGGGACTTACGCAGGAGAGTTTCATATTGTGCACTCAATGCATAAGCGGCTTTTGGTGCACATTCTAAACCTTCATTGGAAGACTGGCAGTTTTTTGTTGAAAGATCATTCTCTTTAATAGGGATATTACCGTGTGACTAAAAATGCAGTCAGGTCAAATAAGTATTGACTTTTGCTAAATTGTGCACTGGATCAGGGCATAACTGGATGCTATGACAATTTCTCGCCGTTCTCTTTTTCCGCCCCTCAGCCATTTGTGGAACTCAATCATCTTCTCATTGTCAGCTGTCTAAGGCTGACGTATTCATATCTACTGTATTACTTATCCACTTCGTATTCCAAAACGAGCGGGTAAAGTCGGTGCTTTACGATCATTTAAATGCAGAAGCCTTGGTTAGAAGCTTGTGTAGGCTTTTTAACCTGGTATGTGAACATCTTTGTTTTTAACTAAAATATCATGTATCCACGAAAGAAGTCGCCACTCACTAAGTATGTTTTGACAAATAAAGTGAAGAGTGAGAATTAGAATCAAAATAATTAACAGCATCATACATTTTCCTATCTTTAGGTTGATGAAATCGACGTCAAATCAATCCTAAATTGAGTCTTTTTCTCCGTGGTCATCTATAGATCCTTGTGAATAAATCACTAAATTTCATTTCTTACTATACCAATGTATGATAGTATACAGTACAAAATGGAACGCAAGTTACTGCTATAAATAGTGATTAGCCAACGACAGAAACTTGACGGACGTGGCTTGAGTGAAGTATCTAGGGTAAGTTGCAGTCAAGACAATAAAGCATGGACATAAGGATCGATGTCAATAGTACTATGATAAAGAAGTGCGACTAGTTGATGAATTCAGGTTGCCTCTATCTGCAGACTCAAATCTAAATGTTTTCTAATAAACACCTTAAAAACTGCCCAAGAAATTCAATGTTAACGTTGTCCCCGTGAAAAATGCAAAGTTAATTGAATTTAGTCCGCATACATTGTTCATAATTCCAAAGCAATAAACAGCAATAATGAAAGCAGGTAAACCAACTGTAACTATTGCTGTTATTAGTCCCATTCCATTTTAAGGATGGCAAAACAGAAATACAAGATAATGACAATGGTAGTAAGATACTTTAACAGCAATCTAGACTGCAAGATGACTAAATCAGTACTTGGGCCCCCTGTATATGCTCCAAAGGAAGCTTGTCGATTGGTTAATATTAACGTGCCAAGTTCGAACATGCGTGAGCACATTCGTGACAATTCACAAGAACAGAGCAAATGCTGTGACGAAAGGGTGAGTTTTCAGCTGTATTTTAAAATGTCGCAAAAACAGGGGATGTCGTGACCTCATTTATGTGTGATTTACAAACTACAAGAGTATACAAGCTAAAATCAGTCTTCAGTGGATTTAAGGTTAGCTCAAGGCACAGCTAAATGATTGATTCAGAAAAGCGGGTTGTATCGTGACTCTAATACCTACAATGTAGTTCGGACAGTTACCGCCCAGCAAGAGAACGGAGGGACGTCAAAGTTAACTGAACACCGTGAATTCGACACCCTGCCTAATATGGAACAGCCGCAGGTCGGTGAGTAGTGGTATACTGTAACAATTTTGATTTTCACTGCTGACAAGCAATACTTGTTAGCTTTTCAGTGACCGTAATCACCTTAGTGCACAAGCTAGAAGGCATGCAAGTATTCCGTTACAAAATTCGAGACATAGTGTCATAAATGCATGCAGAAACGTAGATGAGATAAACGAGTAGTTGCCAAGTTTCATTCATGAAATTAGATGGTGGAACTGAGTATGGAGGTAATCTAGACTCTCGTGAAAAACCGTTGTGGAGCAGGACATCCAGATTGCAGATATTATAGAAGATATTATAGCCACGACCATTCTGGGGTTTAGGTATTCTAATTTCTAAGCAACACTACCTTTGCTAAATAACTAGAGGTTAATTCGTATAATCACTTTTTATGGCAAAGTTATTCTGCCATCAATTCACGAATTTCATTCTTATCAGCAGAAAATGAGTTGAATGAGTTCGTTATGTTTGATGGCATGAGGGGATCAAGCATATGTGCAGCTGTTTTTCATCTGGGTAAAATTGGAAGCCTAGATTGTGCTTGACTATTGCAGTAGGTACACTTGAGAAGAGAGTTCTTACCAATGTAATCCAAAGTAATCTTCGCCATCGACTGACTTACCGCATTTGCTCAATAGTGTTTGGTACTCCAGCACCTATCGCTTCCGTTTGACAATTGTATGGATGCCAATAGCATGCTTCTACAAGGAGATGAACAGATCACAGTTAAGCTGCATTGATAGGATGACAGATTTCTCATACGCAAATCTAATGGAAAGAATATCACGTTATAAGTAAGCATGTAATCAATCTCATTATTTGCTTTCTTACTTTAGTGAGGCAGGTCTTCCAACGACTCTAGAACTACTTTTTCACAGATCAATAGTTGCTGCGACTGTAATTCAGAAAATTTCTGGCAGTGTCGGACACCAATTTTTTAATCCTCGGACGATAATGTGATTGATAATGACTTAAGAACGGGTTTTCCAAGAAGAATACTTAACGATCGCTTATGTTTTACCTACTGAATGCTTTCGATGAATTTATACGGCTCATGAGGAATAAATACTATAAGTTTACATTAAATAATCTGTTTTTTATGCAAAATATTTTGTGTTTGTATGGTCTTCCTTTTTAGCAGTTCTGACTACTTCATGCACGGTCCTTATAATAAATTTGCATGTCCTTACTCAAATCTATTTTATGACTCACTAAAACTACTACAACAACCTACCCACTACTAAAATAAAATTTAAATAATTTGCTACTTAATACGTTACTTTATTGCTCATCACATTTTCCAGAGTAGTCATTCGGCCTTAATCGCATCATTGACCGAGTAGGAGGCTGAATTAGGAAATTACAGCTGCCGGACTTTCTACGCTTGTTATCCCTTTACGGCCAATTAAAGAGGGGGTAATACCGAATGCATATTTGATGTAGGTAGCCATAGCTAGCATCAAATACTACTTTCTAGGCCAAGAAGGCGTCCTGACAGAATGTCTGGACCAAATCACAATGTGTGAAGTCGTAAAAACCTTTTACATTTCTTAAATGGTTATAAAGTTATCAACAGTATATTAGCGTGTTTTGGTAAATAAATAAAGATTTACGGTAAGTGTTTAGAATGTAGCTGATCCGACTATGTACCCAAAATGACAATAAATTGTAACAACCTTAATGATAGAAGGCCTTAGAGCTAACCTACACTAAGTAATCTAAAAATAGTATATAAAACTTTCTTATAATATTAATAATAATGCTCTTAATAAAGCGCCCCAGAGAACTAAATCTCTTTCTAGGCGCTTTACATTTGCTGCAAAAGGAAACGCGATTGGATGGTGAGTAATATCGTACTTGACAAACAACATGAATAACATGGCTAGGGGTGACATGCACAGGGTCAGCATGCAAATGTGGTTAGTGGCAGCATGCACGGTGTCAGCACGCATAAGCACACGAAGGATGAATCAAAGGAACCCACTAAATGCTGTCCTAAATAGGTGTGTTTTTAAGTACTTTTTAAATGTGGTCACATCAGGGGACGTTCTGACGCAAGTCGGGAGGGAGTTCCAGGCTTTGGGAGCATACGAACTAAATGCACGGTCTCCAATGAATTTGAGGTTTGTACGAGGTATTGGTAGACTGTTGGATTCCGAGAAGCGGGTGGTACAATGCTTGGCCTGATGGGGGAGTAGATCTGAGAGATAGGCTGGAGCCAAAGAATGAAGTGACCTAAAAGTGAGCGACAAAACCTTGAAGTCGATCCGTTGCTTGACTGGTAGCCAGTGCAGGTCGGCGAGAAGTGGTGTGACGTGGCACTTGCGAAGCTCACGATAAATAAGCCTAGCTGCGGAGTTTTGCACTAGCTGCAATCGCCCGATCGCACATGCTGGTAGGCCAGTAAGCAGTAAGTTGTGGAAGTCGAGACGGTATGTCACGAATGCATGGACCAACTTGGACGTGGTATCCTTATCTAAATAAGCCCGAATTTTGGCAATTTTATGAAGTTGAAAATAGGTGGATTTGACTGTGGAGCTGATATGGTCGTCTAACGAGAGGTCGCTTTGGAACATGACACCTAGATTTCGAGCTGATTCAACAGGAGATATGCTGGCAGAGCCAATTTTGAGAGTCAGCCTTTCCAATCTCTGAATCACACTGGGTTTGCCCATAACTAGTAAGTTAGTTTTATCATCGTATAGTTTTAGAAAATTTTCTGCCATCCATGTGATAATGTCATCAATGCATGCAGCAAGTGAGTTGAGAGAATTCGAGCTGCTCGAAGGCTGGGAGGGATCAAAGCAAAGGTACAACTGAGTGCCATCTGCATAGAAGTGAAAGCCTACATTGTGCTTGGCAACCACATCAGCAAGAGGGAGAGTATAAACCGTGAAAAGAACCGGACCTAGCATGGAGCCCGGAGGTACCCCATATTTCAGAGGTACCTCGGATGATCTTTGTGCATTCACGTCAATACTCTGGAGTCTCCCACTGAGATACGACCTGAACCATTGCAGAGCAGTGCCAGTGATGGCCACGCGAGATGCGAGGCGCTCTAGAAGAACTTTGTGATCGATGGTATCAAAAGCTGTCGAAAGATCGAGCAAAACAAGCAGAGACACTCTACCCATGTCTGCATTCCTAAGTAGGTCGTTGTATACCCTAAGCAATGCTGACTCTGTGGAGTGATTAGCTCTAAAGCCAGACTGGAACTTACTAGCAAGGTTTGAAGTTTTCATATATATGATTCTTTACCGGCTAGTTATAAAATCCGGGATTTATGGTTAATAATCAGCAGCTTTATGAGATTGAAATAAATTTTGAGCTCCTTTAAATGGATTATATGGTACCGAGAATACAAAATTAGTATTTTTCACACTGCACCAGTTCACTTTTTAGCATTTATTAGTGAGTAGTGCTTCTCAAACTCTTTGCATGTTCTCTCTCTTGTTTACCTCTCGCACCAAAGTTAGGTGGAGTTATAATAAAGGGAACTTAGGATAGCTAAAAATCTTTTAGAATATTTCATGCGGCAGCTAATCAAATGTGAATTCAAAGCTATGTCGTACTATAAAAAGTGCTTCAACGATCATTGTAGCTTGACTCTTTCCGAAAAATCCGCCACCACAACAGATTGCTTTACCAAAGTGACTGGTGTCTGTGGGGAACTTTTTGAGTAAGCACTATGTGTAAATTTGGAATTAGAAAGACTGCTCTGCGAAAATTGTAAATGGCACCTGCAGTTGCTAGCCTGACAGCTCCATCACTCTACAGCACTGACCACTCTCAGTGTGCTATTTTCTCTGTCTAATGGAAGAATGCACCTTCAAATAATTTACTTAGCAAAAAGAGAGCAGAGCATTTAAAATACTTTTTTCTCACAATTGTAAACAGTGAGTCGCCTATTGAATTTGGGACCGGGCGTTATAATACATCTGGAGGTGCAATTACAGAGTCTGTTGAAGAGTCTTGCTAGAATGTATACCATTACAGAGACTCACCAGTGCGACTTCATGGAGAAGGCTTTAAATCAGTGTAGCTAGAGAGGCTAGCGGCATCGCTGATTATGTTGTTATTGTGACCGGGTTTGCCAGAGATCAGGATCTGGCGGAATCAACCTAAATACTGTCATGCGCTCGCTTTTCACGACTTCGGTCGTGGGTTTGAATCCTGCTGTGTGCGATCCTTTATTGCCAACTGCAGGCGGTTATGAAAGTCGTCAAGGCTCTTCTGCTGATATATAAGCGACACTGTTAAATGAGCTAATATCGCAATACAACGCAGTATAGGTAAGACTCTATGATAATAATAATAATAATAATAATAATTCACTTGATAAAGCGCCCTCAGAGAACTTAATCTCTCTCTAGGCGCTTTACATTTCCTGTAAAGTGAAATGCAATTGAATGGTGAGAAAAATCATGCTTGAAAAACAAACGAAATGAATAATATGGTTAGGGGTGACATGCACAGGGTCAGCATGCAAATGTGGTTAGTGGCAGCATGCACAGTGTCAGCACGAATAAGCACATCAAGGACGAATCACGAGGACCCACTACATGCTGTCCTAAATAGGTGTGTTTTTAGGTTCCTTTTAAATGTGGTCAGGTCAGGGGATGTTCTGACGCAGGTCGGGAGCGAGTTCCAGGCTTTGGGAGCATATGAACTAAATGCACGGTCTCCAAAGGATTTAAGGTTTGTATGGGGTATTTCTAGACTGTTGGATTCCGAGAAGCGGGTGGTACGATGCTTGGCCTAATGGGGTAGTATATCTGAAAGATAGGCTGGAGCCATAGAATGAAGAGACCTAAAATTGAGCGAAAAAAACTTGAAGTCAATCCGTTGCTTGACTGGTAGCCAGTGCAGGTCGGCGAGAAGTGGAGTAATGTGGCAACTGCGACGCTCACGACAGACAAGCCTAGCTGCAGAGTTTTGCACCAGCTGCAATCGCCTGATCGCACATGCTGGTAGGCCAGTAAGCAGTAACGCTAATATGCAATAAGTATGAAAATTCTAATAAATTTACAACCTGGACATTGAAAGTCTGTGACCTCAGACAAATGCAGATCACATAAGCTAATGAAGCGATAGACACACCTTAAGAAGAGTCCAGACTGCTACGGAATACCTCAGACGCTGCTGCTTACGGCGGCTGCCACGTGACCTGATAAAGCGAAAGACGATTGATTCGATTATTTACTAGAAGAATCAAATGTGTGTGGTTTAGCACTCTCTAGAGCTTTACCCTCGAGTCCCCAACTTTCAAGCCAAACAGATAAATTGATTAAATAAAATGTTCGACTCGACATGGGAGAATGTTCTGGGTCAGATAATTCCCCATCTGGATTCCTTTCAACTCCTTTTTGAAGGTGTTTTGGAAATGCTTTAACCAATGTGTGCAATGTATCTAATGTATATCAAACTTGCCTTTAGCTGCTTGCAAATCTAGAAGGTTGTAGGATATAATTTAAAATTAAATGAAATCGCTTCGAGAGCTAGAAGGATCTTTTTAAGAGGGCTTACCTCTTCTATCCAAGTTTTGCTCTTTCCTGACTTAGTAAGCTGAAGCTATTTATATTACCATAAAGTTAATCTGCAGGGCGTCGATAGGTTGTGGCATGGCTGCTCATAGCAGATGGCTGACAGATCAAATCAAATTACCGTAAGACCTTTTATGATGCCCAAGCAGTACGATGGCAAACTTACTACGAAATCCGGACCTAAAGCTACTCATCGTGTGACTTGAAATCGCTAGCGAATGCTTTACTAATAGCGAGAGCTGAATAGGCTCTGTTGTGCATGAGTCCATGATTTAGATGTGTATATCTAGCCAGGATTCAAGAGTAATAATTAATAATAATAATTCACTTGATAAAGCGCCCTCAGAGAACTCAATCTCTCTCTAGGCGCTTTACATTTCCTGTAAAGTGAAATGCAATTGAATGGTAAGTAAAATCATGCTTGAAAAACAAACGAGATGAATAATATGGTTAGGGGTGACATGCACAGGGTCAGCATGCAAATGTGGTTAGTGGCAGCATGCACGGTGTCAGCACGCATAAGCACATCAAAGACGAATCACAGGGACCCACTAAATGCTGTCCTAAATAAGTGTGTTTTTAGGTTCCTTTTAAATGTGGTCAGGTCAGGGGATGTTCTGACGCAGGTCGGGAGCGAGTTCCAGGCTTTGGGAGCATATGAACTAAATGCACGGTCTCCAAAGGATTTAAGGTTTGTATGGGGTATTTCTAGACTGTTGGATTCCGAGAAGCGGGTGGTACGATGCTTGGCCTGATGGGGTAGTATATCTGACAGATAGGCTGGAGCCATAGAAAGAAAGGAAATTAAAGTGAGCGACAAAACCTTGAAGTCAATCCGTTGCTTGACTGGTAGCCAGTGCAGGTCGGCGAGAAGTGGAGTAATGTGGCAACTGCGACGCTCACGACAGACAAGCCTAGCTGCAGAGTTTTGCACCAGCTGCAATCGCCTGATCGCACATGCTGGTAGGCCAGTAAGCAGTGAGTTGCAGAAGTCGAGGATGTCACGAATGCATGAACTAACTTGGACGTGGTATCTTTATCTAAACAAGCCCGAATTTTAGCAATGTTATGAAGCTGAAAATAGGCGGATTTGACTGTAGAGCTGATATGGTCGTCTAACGAGAGGTCGCTTTGGAATATGACACCTAGATTCCGAGTTGATTCGACAGGAGATATGCTGGCAGAGCCAATTTTGAGAGTCAGCCTTTCCAATCTCTGGATCACACTGGGTTTGCCCATAACTAGTAAGTTAGTTTTATCATCGTTAAGTTTTAGAAAATTTGCTGCCATCCATGTGCGGATGTCATCAATGCATGCAGCTAGTGAGTTGAGAGAATTTGAGGTGCTCGAAGGCTGGGAGGGATCAAAGTAAAGGTACAACTGAGTGTCATCCGCATAGAAGTGAAAGCCTATATTGTGCTTGGCAATCACATCAGCAAGAGGGAGAGTGTAAACCGTGAAAAGAACCGGACCTAGCACTGAGCCCTGAGGTACTCCATATTTCAGAGGTACTTCAGATGATCTTTGTGCATTCACGTCAATACTCTGGAGTCTCCCACTGAGATAGGACCTGAACCACTGCAGAGCAGTGCCAGTGATGCCCAGGCGAGATGAGAGGCGCTCTAGAAGAACTGTGTGATCGATGGTATCAAAAGCTGCCGAAAGATCAAGCAAAACAAGCAGAGACACTCTACCAATGTCTGCATTCCTAAGTAGGTCGTTGTATACCCTAAGCAATGCTGACTCTGTGGAGTGATTAGCTCTAAAGCCAGACTGGAACTTACTAGCAAGAGTCATACAGTTAGAGCAGGCCATCACAAGCAGAAGTCCGCGACTGGTTATGAATGTGTGACTGACACGACAATCAAGCTACCTTACAACATATTCAGCTTCCTAGCAAAGCTTTTTATTACTTACCCACATCTAGCTACATGGGCAGGCGAGATTGCGAAGCTCGTACTACTACATATTGTTATCTGCTGCAGCTAATAGGAGAGAGCGTCTAGTCAGCAGGGCTGGCAGTTTGCCATCACAAACTCTACGTCGGTGCAGAAGTGGCAGCAGACGCTGGGTTGGCAGAACCGCCCAGGAGCAGCTAGTGGTAGTGGCTAGCTACGAAATCGATTCACATAAACGCAGGCAATGTTACGCCCTCAAAGAGCAATTTCTAAAGCACCGGCATAATAAAAAAATGTACAAGGCTTCAATTTGATACAGATGGCATGTAGCTGTTTGGGTCTTCTATCCATTCCAGTCGTCCAGCATGTCTCAGTTTTTTTAGTCTTTCACAGTATTCCGCGATGACCTTGGCACTTGGATGGCTGCAAACCTTCTCAAATTTAATGAGAATGAAACCAACCTACTGTTAGGGAAAAACCTGGTTTTTAATCGGAAAGCTCGAATGTGTAGGTCTCACAATTGACTCAACTAGCTCATCTCATGTGGCTTCTGCACTAAATCTTGGTGTCCTGATCAAAAGTGCCCTTTCAATAGAAAGCCGCATTAGCTTGATATTACATCCGTCCTAGTTTCAGCTACCTTCAATTTCAAAATGAGTGTTTGCTTTGAAAAGTCTGCCACCAGCAAGCCTGTCCATCTACTTTAAGATCCCATATAGATTCAAGTGACTCGTTACTTGAAGGTATCTCTGCCTGTGCTTTAAGAAATCTTTAGTT
Source organism: Cristatella mucedo (assembly GCA_009760855.2). Lineage (NCBI taxonomy): Eukaryota > Metazoa > Bryozoa > Phylactolaemata > Cristatellidae > Cristatella > Cristatella mucedo. The sequence goes on along the minus strand of WPIO01000003.1, from coordinate 2,092,310 downwards.
GGTACAAGACTCTGCAGCTTTGCTTCCTAGACTTAAACTTTGTGACCGACGTGTAAAAACCAGTTCTCATCAACTTGCATTAGCGTCTGATCAAGCAGCGCCTCAAGGTTACGGTTACGTCAATCATTTTTGGCTCCATTTCTATTTGTCCCTGGCCTATACAAAAAGCTTCATAATCAGGTTTAACATCATCCTAGTTATTCTGAATCAAGTCGTTCAGCTATGCGTTCAGCCAACCCAGTTCTAATTCCTACACACTCCGGTAATGAGTTCAGGTTGACACGAGGCATCCTCCGACTTAATGGCATTTACAAGAAAAGCTAAAAATCACCCTCTTCTGTATGCAATGAAATTTATCTCCGTCTGTAATTCCACAAAGTCATAAAGACCATGTGTGTGTTACGCAGGAGAGTTTTGTACAGCGTACGCACAGCCTAAGCGGCTTTCGGTACGCATTCGGTAGCCAAAGGCCAAAGGAAAATCACAATAATCTAGCCGAGACAGTACTAAGGAGCTAGCTGAAAAACGTTGCACAAGCATTGAAAGATGGAAAACGAAAATGATTACTTCACCTTCATTTTTAGAGATTTTGTGGCACTGGTACTTGGAGAGTAACGTTAGATACGCCCGAAAAAAGCTGGAAAGCGGGGAAGGGCGCTTTGCCAGTGACGCGAAAAAATGCGCTTATTCTGCAGAGATTATACATTTGCAGATAAATTCGTTCGATAAAGTTAGAGCTATATGAGATCATCGTAGTCAATTTATTATGATCCCGTTCAATTTACAAATGTATTACATATATTTTATTTCTATTTTTTGTTACAGTTAGTACTATACATTTATCATTAATTTTATTATATATTTAGGATTATCTATGGCTGACATTCGCCGACATGGATTCTCAGCATAGCGCCAGAAACGAACCTTGGCATCTGCAATCAACAATCAGTCGTGTAAAAGGCTATCGCAAACCGCCAGGACGACCTACCACTCAGGCAGAGGATGCGATATATCTAGTACAACGCTTGTTTTTTATAATGATACAAACATTGACCAGACCAATAGGCTGCATCGACCGCCCCCACAAACACCTGCTGAGCTATCGTGTGATCTTCTGGGATGCCTGACCGTCTGAAAGAGCCACTCTGCTTGCCTAAACGTGGCAGTCTCGATCGGCAGAAAGAACTGCTTGAGCCTGGGCAATAGATTTTGGTTCGGCGGGCAAAGAACCATCACTAAAACTGATGTAGCCAGCAGTTAAAAGAGGTACACTAGAGCTCGTGTCATCAAATCGCGTGCATCGAATGAGTTTGAGAACAATTCGCATTGTAGGGCAGCTTGAGGCGAAAAGAGACCAGCCTGGCATATGAATGAAACGCCATGATAATAGCTTCCAGCAGTTGATTGGCTCGCGCCAGATTTAAAAAGTAAAGGCTCGGCTGACTTACAGACGCCGCTGAGTAACGCTGCGTCTGGAAGTCGGCGGAGTGTCTCAGACGCTGCCAGCCACGGTTGGACAGTAGAAGCGAAATATTTCCATGCTCGGAGAATTGTGCTGCACTTTCTGAGATTGCGTTTATCAGCTCCTTGTTTGCGTGCGTTTAATCCTTGCTAATTTATTCACTTGCTTCGCATTCGTGTTTCAGTTTTACTTTAGAATTCCTGCACGTTTTCACTTTCCAAAAGAATACTGCACAGATGGAGTCTTCGAGAGCTTCATCTTTGAGACTCTTACAATCAGGTAAGTGCAAACGATTTCTAATATGGAATTCAACATGTAAAAGCCTAGGTCAGTGCACATTTCACCACGCCGATGTCATTAATAACAATAATAATTATAATGAGTCTTGCTTATAGGGTCCTGAAGAAGCGTAATCTTTTTTCTGGCTCTTTATAATTTGTTGCAAGAGAAAAATTAATTCATAGTAAATCGAAAGCAAGGTATCATGCATGGAAACATGGAAACCACCAAGTTTAGAATCGCACTAAGAATAGCAATCGTTAGTGCCCAACAAGACATTCCCGGCTGCTGATTAAAAGAACCCCCGGTTTGCAGCATTTATCAAATCATATACTACTATGCTATGCATCTAGGAAAAAAGGAAGAATTCACTGGGGTTCCATAAAAAGTGATGTAGCTCTTACGATTGGTGAATATTTTCACAATAAACAACCACAAAAAAGATCAATCACTAGAAGAGTAAAGATACGGTGGAGCAAGTGCATCGTCTGCTACTTTGTTCTGCTTATAACTTGAGTGCACTAATCGCTCCATTAAACAAAACTACCTACAGATAGCATTTGTTTATTCCATTGAAATTTAAAAATATAATTGTGCTCGAACGGACGCGTCTGAGACCAATCAGTTTGACCTTGCGAACGTGCCGTACGTACGTAGGCAGGTAGCTGGCGAGCTCAAGCTGAAGTCCCATGTCTGGACGTGCTGGCGTGGTAGGTCGGGCAAACTATCTCATCACCCTATGCATTCCCAATCAAAGCCCTCTGATACTAGCCGTCGTTCCATTCAGCGGACAAGAAAAATGCGACGCCTGCATATCCTTTGGGAAATGGCTGCAGCCATCCGCCACAAGATTTGAATTCATCCTCCTTTGCAGTATACCAGGAAAACTGCGAGAGCAGAAAAGCTGTGACGACGACGACGGCGAGCAACGAGGACATAGGATCGGTGAGCGACAGCGGAAGTATCTATACCAGCGATGACTGTGCGTTTGATGAGGCTGAAGGCAAGTCGCCGAAGAAGCGCTCTAGCTCAAAAAGGGCTGAAAGAAACCGAGTTGCCCCCCCCCCTTTCAGTTGGCACAACGAACGGCTACATGGTGGCCCAGCCGTTCACCTAGCCATTGCAGTCGCTAGCTAGTTCACGCTCTAATGCAACGCCTCCGAACGGTTCCTAGGGTTGGCGGACATTGTGGACGAACTAGGCATCGACATCAACAACGAGCCGCATCGACTGTGGGTCGCTAAGCGGGCGATGTATTCCGCCCTGCCACACTCATGGGTGCTTCTGCGAAGCCGCAGCAATCGTCTCTATTACTACAACGGAGCTACAACCGAGCGAAGGAGACAGCATCCAGCACTCGAGGACCATCATTTCTTACTGAACCGAGAAAGAGCCGAAAACCCCACTACCTATCAACGGCAGCCTATTGAAGATGCTGGTAGGTGTCCACTGTTTAGCTAATAAATCTGTCGAACTTTAAGAGGTGCCATGCAATGGCAGCATCCATCTCGCCCATCCAGAATATGCATAAAGCGTTGGTGCATGAATCTCTACATTAATGATATTTTGAACACATTATAGATCTAAAGCAGGATAGAAAAATCTAACACAGTGTGCTGTGCTTGCGAAATTGAGTTACTGCCTGCCAATAATGGGCCGGAAGTCTCCGTGCCATTAGCGTTCTTGTCACAGGTAGCCATGCGCTTATTACAAAGCATCTTGACCACTCTTCATAAGAAGGATTGCCTTCATTGCAGCGATAATGCATATAGCCAGAGATTTTGGCATCGAAAGTGACCAGCACCGGCTCGAGTATCTGGCTGAACAGGCATACCACAGCGTTCTACCAAAGCCGTGGCACAGAGCGACCAGTGACATCAATGAGAGGGTGTACTTTTACAATTCAGAAACCAGCGAAGTGAGCTGGGAGCACCCCCTCTCTGAGGAATTTAATCTGGCCGTTCTATACGAAAAGGAGCGTCTAGGTTAGTGCTCTGCAGCGAGCCGACAATTTCGCTTTCTGAAGCCTAAGTAACTCTGTTTTTCCTGAAATGAGCAAAGTGTTATAAGTTGTACAGTGATTGTGTTATGATGCGACTACTAGCATTTTCTTGAAGAAGTTCGTACAGCAACAAAATATGGCGGAAACTGTTATTACCTATGTATTTCAGTTGAAATGACATTTAGTGTAAGTTTTTGTTTATTCACTGTATGCGATAAGCACTTTGGAGGAAGACAACAGCTTGATAATATGTTAAACGATGCTCATAGAGCAAGATAGAAAGGGCAAAAATTTGGTTTGAAGTTCTTGAAAACAGACCATTTCTTGCCCCGATCTAGACTAAGATACTAGATACTTGCTCGTGTTTGCAATGGCGAAGAGCTCAATTGTCTACCATCTTGCATAATGTAAAGTCCGCACTGCAAGATGAACAAAATCCCATCAATTGCACTGTTCTACTTTAGGGTATGTCAGTGACGCAGAGCCTGCAAGTTTCTCTCTTTACCAAGAGTCGGGCAGCACGCCGACGTCGGCCAGCAAAGATGTCACGAGATTTCATCATCCAAATCCAATCTTTGGGTTGACCAGTCTCTGCGAAGGTGAGTGGATGGCCTCACTCAAACGCAAGTCCGATTCTAGAGTTTTCTGATCAATACTTAACGAGAAATAATTGCCCAATGGTAACATTAGAGTTGTGAAGTCTCACTGTACTGGCGAGGGGATGGGCTATAGACCGTTTTTCTTGTAGAAAAGTTAATGCTTTCATTTGAGTTTATTTAAAGGCAATTTATTACTTGATTGAACGGAAATCTTTTGTTTACATTTAGATGATACGGATGTATGGGAAAGTCTTCAGAGCGAGGCTGAAAGTGATGGACAGGTAGAGGACAGAAAAGAGTGTAATCAACAGTTTTATGACGCTGACGAGTGGAATGAAGCTCGCGAAGGTCAAACTAGCAAGGACGGTGCCGACAGTGTCAATTCATTTGTGACTGCATCGCGTGGAGCATTATCTACAACGTGCCCAACTGTCAATATCTGGGTCGACAACAATCGAACCGAACAGCCAGGCGGTATGTGTGCTGCAATATTTTTACCACGATTATTATTACCTGTAGGAGTGTACACACATTCGGTAGACGTACTGCGAGATAACTACCCGAGTAGTAGTACGAACAGCGAGGCTATGGGCTGTTATGGATAATTCCACTTTGTCTCACTTATGGATAATTCCACTTTGTCTCACTGAACATTCAGCAGCAGGAAAAGGATGCCGTTGCGTAAACATTGTTGAAGTGAGTTCCCTACAATCTAAGTCTACAATCCTAAGAGCACAAGCTTCTGATGCCAACCGTTTTTAAGTGCTTGAAATAGAGCAGTCTGTAGGGAACCTGAGGGCACGACGAGGGTGCAACAGGTACAGGTAGTTCAGCTAGATATCAAGGAGCCAAGTGGTAGTGGGTCTGCGTGAGGATTGTACTCCATCCATCCTTTGATCAACCTCATTTGAGCTCTCATCGCATTCTTCAGCAAATGGGACGCACGGCTGAACATCGAGGAGTTTTAAACTGACCTTGTAGCCGCATTCATCACCAGTTGCACCATTCGCATTTTCTGGGAGTCCAGCAAAAATTAAATTGCAGTAATCCAGCCTAAACAAAGCGTGGGAGCTAGTTGAATTGTTTGCAAGCCACAGCTGTAGACAGTCGCGAATATTAGATAGGGATCAGATGTGATGTGTAGCTATGAGGTCAGTCTTTCTTATGAAAATGTTACAAATATAATAGTTTGTGAAACGAGGCACCTTACTTCCCTAGCACATGTTAACAGTCACACAACAGCATCAGCTATTATAAGAGTAAAGTCCCCTATTCCAGATGCAAGCTTGAGGTGTAATGGGAGTAGTAGTTCGGTTTAAGTCAGGAATTATTCTATGCAAGGCCAAAAGTCATTAGAAATAAGAAAATATCGTAGATATCCCGACCACGTCATTCGGTAGAGTTACTTAATGTCAACACCTTAGGATTTTCAATTGGGAGAAAGGTAGAAAATTAATTTTCAACCAGAATAAAATCATCTTTACTTTGTTAAGATATGTTGATACCTCAGCAGTCCAACTAATTCTAATCCTCTTACCGTCATCACCAACAGAAACTGTTTTCCCTATCCTAAAGTTATCCCACTGTGCAAAGATTACCATTAAGTGTTGCCGTTTAGCAACTTTAAAACCACCTTAACTTTACTGAATCCCCTGCTACAGATGATACTGACGTTGACGAAAGTTTGCCCGACGATGACGACTTCAACAACAGCCTCGCTGGACGATTAACAGGTCGCGATGACGACAATGATGTTTTGCAGCCCATCGTGGAAAACAGAACTAATATTGACAATCTCTTTGAGACTGCATCAAGTTTCACCTCGTCTCAGAGGTCTCTTTACGACATAGGATCCCGCGTTCGGAGCCAACCCACTGGAGGTTGGTGTTCTCGGTTTTTTCTTTTGTGAATGTGACATATTTTGATTAGGATGTGAGGAAAAAAGTTTGTGGACAAAATGAGTATTTGATAAACAACTTGAGCACTGCATCTCAGTGTCTGGAACTTAAGGTTTACTGCATTCACCTTCTTCCACAACTTTGCCGATTCCTTTGAAGACTTTTAGTGCTCTCTCTCTCTCTCTCTCTCTCTCTCTCTCTCTCTCTCTCTCTCTCTCAAAGCGAGGGCTATTGAATAAAAAGCCCTAGATTGAACCCGAGGATGATATTGAAGCTTAATTACAACTTGCTTGCGTAAATAGTCAAATTCAGAGGTTTGATGCGTAATCTGATGTTGACATCAAATTCTAGAATTTACTGCTGATGTTTTCCTCTAAAAGATCTCAATCTAAGCACCCAGGTATTCCATGAATAATGATAACAATAAAAGCCGCAATAAAAATTATAGTAAAGAATAACAATAGTCTGTTTTGATAGACCCCTAAGAGCACTTATTCTATATCCAGCAACTTTCCACCACTTAAAGTAAATCATAACTAATGTGGCTTACCCTATAAAAATCATATCTTTTCTCCGATAAGCATTTATCGAGAAATTTAAACTATCGTAGAAGTGAGGTCCCGTGATTTAGGAATACTTTTAAAGAACTAAGACTAGCTCTATTGTTTTCAAAATGTTTTGTATATTTCTGCAGCAAGCTCCTTAATTCACAACATGCCCAATTCCATTGGCTCATGATGTCAGTTGCTGTAATCTGATGCTTTAAAAATGATCAGATTATGTTTATTGCGCCTGCATATTTGCCACCCAGTAATATAGCTGTCAATTCTTCATCTGCCTGCAGTCTATGAGGACGTTGCAATAGCACTGGGGGATGCAAGCCTTCCTGCTGAGTCATCTTCGTCACTGGAAACTTTAAGACCTACAAATGACAGCACTAGCCCAGCTGCTAGCTCGGTCATTCTTCCGACGAGGTACAACCTGAGCAGCATCGCTGGGAAAACAACTACCTTCTTTGGCCGGCTAATGAGTAAAATTATACAGGTCGCACGAAGTGTCTACTTTTCTCGACCTTTTGTTCAGGGATGCCGTTCTTCGCGTTATCTACTTCGTACGTTTATCTGGCCAACGTTTCTATGGCTATGGCAATACTAGTATTGTAGTCTGCAATGCAATTCTGTATTGGTGATTAGTGAAACGAAATTTCTGCGTTCTTGACCAACATCCGGACGTTGAGAAAGACACTGGATTCTTATTCGAGACTGTTGTTGATTTTCTATATTCCACTGTTGTGCTGGCTTTGTACCAAAATATAACCTGAATAATAGGTTTTCCACGGAGAACAAATAACGTGTTTGTTTTCTCTATGCATTGTAGCATCTTGTTTGCGCAGACTACGTGCATTATATTTTCACGATATCTTTTTTCATCTTTTTTGATATCCTAGCATAAACTCTGTGTATGGCTGTGAACGACGTGATGAGCACTGATGTGGTATCTAGGTACGATCTTTTTTCTCCCTCAAGCTTGTGAGAGTACAGTTTTTCAAACAGAGCTTATTGCTTTTCTGAGTTCAATGAACTTTTATCTCTGAGTAGCCACTTATAAGTGCCTCTTAGTCGCATCGCAGCCGCAATGTGGTCACAATCCAAGTTAACCGCTCTATTGGAAAATACATTCGAGTTTTGCGATTGACTTAGTAACCCATAGCGTGATTTTCATTTTTTCTTAGGGCTTTTCTATTGTTGATACACTCACAAGTAGCTTTTGTAGAATCTTATAATAATTACGATAATACATTTGTATAGCATCCTCAGAGAACTGATTCTCTCTCTCTGGGTACTTTACAGATGACACATAGAAAGCATTACCAAATTATTGGTGGCAATATTCGTAAGCAGCAGGCATAGTATAAGCAGGTACATGCATAGGAAGAACAATCGGAAAGAACCAACAAATACTATAATAAACAGGTGCGTTATACGCTTCTTTTTAATGGCGTCATGTAAAGAGACATCGTGTCATGCGTCGGTAGTGAGTTCCAGGCTCTGGAAGCCTCAAAACTAAGGAAACGGTCTCCAACGGTTTCGAAGTTCATGTGAGGTATGGCTATACGATTCGAGTCAGAACAGCAGGTTGAATGTTTCTTCACCTCGTGGAGCAGTAATTCTGATAGGTACGCTGGAGCCAATTAATGAAGGGACCTCAAAGTAAGTGACAGAACCTTGAAGTCGATGCGCTGGTTGATTTGAAGCCAGTGCAAGTCAGCGAGAAGTGATTCGATGTGTCAAGTGCGAAGATCCGGACAGACGAACCTAGCTGCAGAGTTTTGCACGAGCTGTAAGCGCCTGATTGTGCACGCAGGGAGACTGGCAGGCAATGAATTGCAGAAGTCGAGACGGGATGTCACAAATGCGCGGACCAATTTGGATTTAGTATCCAAGTCTAAGCAACCTTTAATTTCGGCAGTGTTGTGTAACTGAAAGTAGGCAGGCTTTATTGTGGAGCTGATTCGGTTGTCTAATGAAAAGTCGCTTTGGAACATGACATATAGATTTCGTGCAGATTCAACAGGAGATATGCTGGCAGGGCCAATTATGAGTGTCAGCCTTTCCAATTTCTGAATCAAACAGGGGGTTTGCCCATAACTAGTAAGTTAGTTTTATCATCATTTAGTTTAGGAAAATTTGCTGCCATCCATGTGCGGATGTCATCAATACATGCAGCAAGTGAGTTGAGAGAATTCAAGGTGGTCGAAGGCTGGAAGGGATCAAAGCAAAGGTACAACTGAGTGTCATCTGCAAAAAAGTGAAATTTGGCGATCACATCGGAAAGATGGAGAGTGTAAACTGTGAAAAGAAGCAGACCGAGCACAGAGCCCTGAGGTACACCGAACTTAAGCTGTTCCTCGGATGATTTTTGTTAGTTCATATCAATACTTTGGAGTCTTCCACTGAGATAGGACCGGAACCATTGCAGTTATGTGCTAGTAATGCCCAAATAAGATTTGAGACGTTCGAGAAGGGCCTTGTGATCAATAGTATCAAATGCTGCCGAAAGATCAAGCAGAGAAACTTTACCATGTCTGCATTCATGAGTAGTTCGTTATACACCTTGACCAATGCTGACTCTGTTGTGATTAGCTCTAAACCCAGACTGGAACTTACTTGCTAGATTTTAGGTCTCTAAGATAGTATAGGAATTCAGTTGGTCTCCTTTGGCGTTTGCATGTCGTCGCTTATGTGTTATTAAGCATTTTTTGGCCTATCTTCTGCAATACGACCGTGCGACCTCTCCCTTAAAGTACGTCATAATAGGAACAGCATGCCACCTGATGATCATGTTCAGCCTCCCGCGTAAAAGGTTGGGTAGCCGTTTTTCTCATTAGTGCTTGAATATGTTGATCATAGCACGAATAGGAGCTGCGCAATTGGATTGCCATGATCTATTCTATGATACCAGCCTCTGCACAGCATTTGCTGTTCGTGTCAGCAACTGATACTCTGATGGCTTTACTTTCCTCAGGTTGGCTTCCCACATGTCACCTATATTAAGTACTAAGGAGTATTTACCAGCTCAGCATATCTGACATCTTAGCACATGGCTCAGCAAAGCTTAGTCACTGGAAAATGATAGTTCCAACAAGCCTCGGACGAAGGAGAACCTCCCACAGAAGCAGCATCACCAAGCGCATGAAGTAGTATTAGTCAAGATCAGAGGTGGGCGCTGCAGATGGTTATCTGCAGTATTTGAATGCTTGCTTTTTTCTTGCAAGCTGTTGTGTACTATTCTCTGTGCAATGCATGTGCACTGCGTAGTGCACATCTCCCTATCGAGTCTCGGAAACTGTAGCAGAGAATCTGCGAATCACTAGATTTATATATGAATTCGGCTACAACGAAGCGGCTGCACGAGAAATGCACAAGCACTTTTGACTTATGGGCAAAGCCATCAAATGACTTGCTAATGTAGCTCTGGCGTCGGTTATTATGTCGCCGAATAGTGCACGACTGTAGCGAAAGCGGCCGATAGTCGAGGAGAGCCAAGCGCATTTTAAAGCTTTTGGCTTTGCAGACTGCCTCTAACTGCTAGAACTGCAGACTCGCTCTAATCAAGCTAAAAACCCGGGTTACCAACTGCTCTGTGCCCCCTCCTTTGTAAACGCTGGGATAGATTCTGAACAGCGTTTACGTCGCTTCACGATCACTTAGCGAACATTCTAAACACTGCAAAAGCAACAGGTGATGTTTGAAGAAGAATCTTTTGAAACTAGTTTGCGCCTTTTAAGCGAGCTGATCGACTGCTGAATTTAGAGGTTTTGGAACTATCGCATGAAAACGTCTAAAAACGCAGCCAATACGGTGAGAATCGAAGAATAGAGCAGTGCAGAGGGCCTCAAAATGGAGGGAGTAAAACAGGTTCCGATCGCGTGCTTGCCAAAGATTTCAAACTGGCTCTGCCTGACTATGGCTGCCGCTCATCCGTTATTGAATACGTTTGTTGTTAAGAAACCACTAGTGGCTTGACTTCACATCGTCGGTGCACGAGGCACTCAGGCAGACATTCCTTCAGACTGAGCTCGTAGAGGAATTCGATGGACAGCCTATACAAGTTGAACTCTTGAAGGAGGAGGCTCTTGGATTCTTTTACTTCTCTGCCGCTGTTCGATTGTCCTCTGCTTAGTCTCACTTGGTGGAACGCTATATGAGAATGCGAGTTGGAGATTGCAAATGTTTAGGTTCAGTCGATAACGATTGATTGTCTCCTCTTCCTCCTGATTATCTCTTCTCTAGCTCCCTTTCTCTCTCTCTCTCTCTCTCTCTCTCTCTCTCTCTCTCTCTCTCTCTCTCTCTCTCTCTCTCTCTCTCTCTCTCTCTGTCTCTATCTTTTTTTCTCTATCTCTGCCTCTGTCTCTGTCTCCCCCTTCCTCTCTCTCTCTCTCTCTCTCTCTCTCTCTCTTTCTGTCTCTTTCTGTCTCTCTGTCTCTTTGTCTCTCTCTCTCTATCTGTCGGTCTCTCTCTCCATCTGTTTCTTTCGCATCCAGTGCAGCACAAATTAGTTATCGTCGTTGAGCACAGAACCTGCAAACGCGTCGGCCGAGTACAAATCGTGATTGTGGCGTTCATTGGTGGATGAGGATACGTGGCACGCTTGGGGTCTTGAAGTAAACCAATCAAATCCCCATCAAGAGGAGTTTGGCATTTAGCCACATCAATGTTTATTAAACACTGCATTGTGTTAAAGCTGACCTACAGACTGTAATTGAGAAGAAACCTGAAAGCACTCAAAGTAAGCATACGCTTAGCACAGCCGACGATACTGTTAATTAGCCGTTTTGCATTCTTTTGTAATCGATTTAAACTGCTTCCGCTAATTAGTGCTTGAGATTTTCAGTGCACTCTTTCAAGTAATTGCATTTAGATGACTATGTGCTTTTCCAATACGTTTTATATGCAGGCATGTGCGTCGTCTAGCAGCTTGCCGGCCAATCGAAATAATTGAAATTGTGGTCGTAAACTGATATTTACCAAATTTATTGTCATTCCTAACGAAGACGTAGTAAGCGGTTAGCCTCTAGCGAAGGATGTTTCGGATTCAGCTCTCTTGGACTAAATAGCGATACATACACCTGGTTCTCTCTTTCTCTTTTTCTCTCTTCCTCCCTCTCTCCCTCTCTCTCTCTCTCTCTCTCTCTCTCTCTCTCTCTCTCTCTCTCTCTCTCTCTCTCTCTCTCTCTCTCTCTCTCTCTCTACGGTTATGCTATCCCTTAGTAACACAATATGGAAATCCTTCTGACGAATAAGCATTCTTTTAATTATGGTTATGATTGATCGGTTTCTCAGCCTTTTACCGTTCCGATTGCAGGCTTTTATTGACAGGCGCTTTTGCTCTGAAGGTCCTAGACTGTCGAGCTCACATCCATAATTCTTACGAAACAGCATTTGCTCTCCTGCTGCCAATTGTGGCTCATCGTTTCTAGTCGTTCTGAGCTGCTACTTCCATGCTATGAACTACCTCAACTGCCCTCCTGACTCTGCTAAGGTTCTCAATTTCTCTTTGTTGAGTGAGAGGAAGTCGGTTGGCTACCGAAAGCCGCTTAGGCTTTGAATTCGCCATAGAAAACTCTACTGTTGAACACCCAACATTTAGTCTTTGTGGCTTTGTTGAGATACACACTAGCATACATTGAACCCCCAAGATTATGGGATTTTAATGTACCGCCTGCAAACTTTCGTGGGCGTAGTTTGGTCGCACAGCAGAGAGCCAGCCGATGCCCAACACCGACAGTTTATTCCCAACGCACGGAGCCCAAGAGCGCACGGCTCCTCTCAGCCCCTACTCTCACACGACTCCCCCGTCCCCTGGTCGACTCCTATGACTCATCGACCACAACTGTGCACCGGCCGACCCTGACGGTGAATCCTCCATCTGGCCACCAGCGAGTTACTGGCCTGTGTCCACGCCACATCACAGGCTCATCAGAGGAGCCCGCATACAATACATACATACACACAAATACATACATACGAACTACAGTGAGTCAGCAAGGCTGTGTTCTGTAGTTCGATTTATGCAGGCTCCTCTGACAAGCCTCTGGTGAACAGCTGTTGGGAGCATCACCGAGAGGGGCGGTGCACCCCACAGCTACGGTCCGCCTGCGATGTAGCCTGGACACAGGCCGGTAACCCACTGGTGAACAGGTGGTGGATTCACCATCAGGGTCGGCCAGCTCACAGCTGTGGTCCTCCTAGATGAATCATCGGGGTCGACCAGGAGACAGCAGCAGTCGAGTCGAGGAGGGTCGAGTGGGAGAAGGGGGCGAAGGGAGCCGTGCGTCCTTCGGCTCTGTTCGTCGCATAATAAACTGGTTCTGTTTTTAATCGGCTGGCTCTCTGCTCTGCGAATGGAACGACATGTTCTAAGCGTGCCCACGTGGGAATGCCGGTAGACTAAAACTAATTGCAATGCTGTTGGTCACTGGAAAAGCCGTGTTTAGAGAAAAATCTCAAGCAATTGCACAGATGACTCCGAGCGAATTGGTTGCGCCTGACCTGGTAAAAGCAAGCAAAGCAACAGCCGCACATGCCGAATGCTGCCTCAAGCAGAAGAATGGACCCGGCCAGTTTGACCATGACCCTCGCCTTGGCTCGGTAGTTAGTCGTGTCAGTTTGCGACGACTCATTTACCATTCGACCTCATTTGTATCCATCGCCACTCAGAAATTTCGCCTTTCATTAACAAAGTTGGGCTTGCTTTCACTCTCCAAAGTCAAATAGTAGTTAACTGTTTCGTCTTATTACTCTACCGTCTACTCAGAAGACAGACGCCCACCTGCCCACCCCCCTTGCTAGTAAGTTCCAGTCTGGCTTTAGTGCTAATCACTCCACAGGCAGCGTTGCTTAGGGTAAACAACGACCTACTTAGGAATGCAGACATAGGTAGAGTGTCTCTGTTTGTTTTGCTCGATCTTTCGTCAGCGTTTGATACCATCGATCACACAGTTCTTCTAGAGCGCCTCGAATCTCGCGTGGCCATCACTGGCACTGCTCTGCAACGGTTCAGGTCCTATTTCGGTGGGAGACTCCAGAGTATTGACGTGAATGCACAAAGATCATCCGAGGTACCTCTGAAATATGGGGTACCTCAGGGCTCCGTGCTTGGTCCGGTTCTTTTCACGGTTTATACTCTCCCTCTTGCTGATGTGGTTGCCAAGCACAATATAGGCTTTCACTTCTATGCAGATGGCACTCAGTTGTACCTTTGCTTTGATCCCTCCCAGCCTTCGAGCAGCTCAAATTCTCTCAACTCACTTGCTGCATGCATTGATGACATTATCACATGGATGGCAGAAAATTTTCTAAAACTAAACGATGATAAAACTAACTTACTAGTTATGGGCAAACCCAGTGTGATTCAGAAATTGGAAAGGCTGACGCTCAAAATTGGCTCTGCCAGCATATCTCCTGTTGAATCAGCTCGAAATCTAGGTGTCATGTTCCAAAGCGACCTCTCGTTTGACGACCATATCAGCTCCACAGTCAAATCTGCCTATTTTCAACTTCATAACATTGCTCAAATTCGGGCTTGTATAGATAAGGATACCACATCTAAGTTGGACCGTGCATTTGCGACATCCCGTCTCGACTTCTGCAACTCACTGCTTACTGGCCTACCAGCATGTGCGATCAGGCGATTGCAGCTGGTGCAAAACTCTGCAGCTAGGCTTATTTATCGTGAGCATCGCAGTTGCCACATCACACCACTTCTCGCCGACTACCAGTCGGTTCTACCAGTACTACACCTCGCACTGGCTACCAGTCAAGCAACGGATTGACTTCAAGGTTTGGTCGCTCACTTTTAGGTCACTTCATTCTTTGGCTCCGGCCTATCTCTCAGATATACTACCCCATCAGGCCAAGCATCGTACCACCCGCTTTTCGGAATCCAACAGTCTACAAATACCTCGTACAAACCTCAAATCCATTGGAGACCGTGCATTTAGTTCGTATGCTCCCAAAGCCTGGAACTCCCTCCCGACCTGCGTCAGAACGTCCCCTGACCTGAACACATTTAGGAAGAACTTAAAAATACACCTATTTATGACGGCATTTAGTGGGTCCCTGCGATTCGTCCTTGATGTGCTTATTCGTGCTGACACTGTGCATGCTGCCACTAACCACATTTGCATGCTGACCCTGTGCATGTCACCTCTAACCATGTTATTCATGCTGTTTGTTTATCGAGCATGATATTATTCACCATTCAATTGCATTCCCCCTTGCAGCAAATGCAAAGCGGGTAGAAAGAGATTGAGTTCTCTGAGGGTGCTTTATCAAGTGCATTATTAATACTATTATTCCCAAGGTTGGGTAACTCGAAATGCGACCCAATTCGGCTCCTTATGTGCCTCCCCAACTGGTGAGCCTGCCCCAAAGTCGCACGACGATCGAGAACGACGGGCGATCGGTCAGGTTTTATCGATGGTGCGTATCGTGACTGCCAAGCTATGGCGGCCCTGGGGGCTCAAGCGTCGATCGACCATCTATCGACCCCACCTGATGGTTTTGGACTCACGTGTGAACTTATAACTGCACTGCTGCACAGCTGCTCAGTTTAAGGAAGATGCACGAAGCCAAGCAAACGCTGCATGAGCTTGTCACGCGTCGCGTGCTCTTGCAACGGGTCTCCGGCGATATTTTTCGTCAACTACCCGCTTGGCATAAAGGATGCTTCAAGTTCCAAGTGTACGGTATACTGTCACGGCGAGTGCCTCGGCGAGAGCACAAACAAGATTAAACAGAGAAATCTGTATTAGTGTGCGTGTTTGTGTGTGTGTTTGTGTGTGTGTGTGTGTACACTTATTTTGACTGATATTAGGGGCTAAGATGCACCGAGGCACGTTGAACAACAGCAAAACAACTTGAAAACACTCCTCAAGCTGAAGTTTAGTTGTTGCTACGCTCCTAGGTCTCAGCCCAGGAGGTAAGGTGCCCTTCCTCGCGATCCGGATCGTGGGTTCGAGTCCTGCACTGGGCGATCCTTAATTGTGCACTGCTATTGATGGCGATTGCCTCGATAGCTCTTCTGCCGCTATATAGATAAGACTATTAAATCAGCATAACTTTTCCGGTTCTGGACCCATTTACAGTGCACTTGGCCTCGCGAAATAGGCGGAGACTAATTTCTTCGAGTTAGTATTGGTGGTTTGTGGGATTGATCTTTCCTCCGCCGATTCCACCAGGAAAATGTCGATGTATCGTTGTATTTGTAGCTTGATCCGCGAAGCAGAGAGCCGGCCGATGACCAACAGTTTAATACAACGCACGAAGCCGAACGGCGCACGGCTCCCTTCGGCCCCTACTCTTCCCACTCGACTCCGCTCATTCTTCCCACGCACAGAGCCGCCAGGCGCACCGCCCTTCGTGCCCTTGACTGCCCTCCATCGTCTGCGCGTTCCGTCCTCGCCCACTCCCTGCCAACCTCAACTCAGCCCGTGAGTTGGTGGGAGGACAAAGCCAGCCTGCGGATACACCACAGCCGTCAGACCGCAGCTGACCGCCGGCCTGTCCCTAGGCCACAGCCACCAGCCGTCAGACCCTGGGGTGGCTCCGGGCACTACCGGTCTGCCTGCACTGGTAGTGTGCCGGCGAGCCCAGCGATACGAACCATGCAGAGAACCACAAACCTCAGTATTGGTTATGTGCCATTCGTATGGCTACCTCCTTCGACACCTTATAGCTCAGAATTCATCAAATCATTTAGCACATCCGTGTCATCTGCGTCCATAGCTAGAACTTGAAAATCATGCGACTTGTAGCGCCCTGCTGGCTTTGGCTGAATTTTAGCGCGAACAAGAGCTGTTCGGCGGCGGGCTAGAGCCCCTTTGTCCTGGAGCAGTGAGCCAGAGAGGAGCGTCAGTGCGGTTAGAGAGGAAGCGCTTAGGAGCAGGCCAGGAAGCTCGGAGACGAGCAGCGGCGATTCGGCCTTTAGAATTGGTCCGATACTCGCGGAAGCTGCTGATAGATGTTGGCTGGCCTGTCAACCCCCGCCTTCCCTCTTCCCAAGAAAGAAGCGTCTGGAACCCATTCGCCATTCAAGCTGGACGGAGGTGCCCTGCCAGTGGCCTGGGAACGGTAGTCATTCCTTTCCGTAATGGGCCAAGGTGTCCGGGCCCAATACCACTAAGCTCTTGCCCCATTGTCTCAGCCAAGTATTTAAGAGTCGAGCGACGCTCGCTCTGGGTCTTTTGCCTCGTGTCTTTTGTCTCTGGTCCGGCTCTGCGCCTCGACGCCGTCGGGCACTCGTTTCTCTAAAAGCGAGGGAGGAGGGCGGGCTGTCCGCCGACGATGGACGGAACAAGACGAGACAGCTCTAGGAGGATTCGGTGGAACCCCACCGAACACGGTCGTATCGCGCCCGAGCTGGCATTTTGTGTGTTCTTTCGTGTTTTGTGTTTCTTTTGTGTTTTGTGTTTCTTTTGTGTCGTGTGTGTGCGCGCTAGCACGTGCTCTCGGCATAGGGATTTGCCGGCGCGAGCTAGGCGTAGTTGGCGTGTGTGGAGCTCTAGTTCACCGGGTAGGGTTTAGGCTCCGGGTCGCGCTTCAGTGTGGAGAAGTATTTCCTCCGCAGGAGTGCTTGAGTTGGCGTGTGTGGAGTATTCCGGTCGCACTGGTGGAAACCGAGTTCTAGTTCACCGGGTAGGGTTTAGACTCAGGTTCGCACTTCAGTGTGGAGAAGTACTTCCTCCGCTCGAGTGTTTAAGTTGGCGTGTTTGGGATATTCCCTCGGCACAGGTGGGAACGGATTCCTAGTTCACCGGTTAGGGTTTAGGGTCCGGGTCGCGCTTAGTGTAGAGGAGTATTCCCTCCGCAAGAGTGTTGAACGTGCGAGGAGTGTGGAGATAAAGCTGAACTAGACGCGCAGCGACTTTGTGCGCTTGCGAATAAAGTTCAGTAAAATCCCCAATTTGTGTGTCTTGCTTCCAATTCACGCCGCGGACTCACGACCCCCTTTAGTAACGGTAAGCAGGTCAGCGCCAGAAACGCTCGTTTCGTGGCGGCCAGCTTATTGCGCGTAGGCGCGTACCGAACGGCATTAGGCGATAGGCTACGCCGCTAGGTAAGCGGCAGGTCAAGCTTACCCCGCCGAGCCTTCGGCGTTACAGACTCGTAGCGAATCGGCATGTTTTGCAATATTCCACCAGCATTGGCCAGCCATTCTCACTATCTTATCGAAGATTGAGACTCGCTTATGTAACCTTGTCTGCAGCCGAAATTACAGCAAAGCATCTAAGTCCATGCGTAACATCTTTTATTACCAATGGTAAGAATTCGTTAACAATGCACTAAGCTTATCTCTTTATACAGAGATTATGCTCTCAACAACGCAGTCATAACGACGGCACCCAAAATGCGACCTCGCTACGGTGATCCAGCATAATGCTGTTTTCAAGGGTCAAACGAGCACCTGCCTCACACCGAATGATGGTTTTCCGATGGTGTAGGCTGAGGCGACTACGCCATACCGCGTCCGGTTAGATATTGATTCATTCAGCTTGATATCTAGATAAGTCGGGGCGTCGGCGTGTTCTGAGCATAAGTAGTCGACGAGTATCGGGTGGGGCTGGCTTAGGCCAGCTACGACTGCCCGTAGCACGAACTACAAGCTGGTTAAGAGAGAAAAATAAGTGCCGTCTAGAAAAACTGACATTCGTTGTATCGGAACTGCCATTCGCGCAAGTAGGTCCCTTCAAAGCTAGGCTGGACCACGAGTAAGAGGGCGAAAATCACTGCAAGTGGCCGGCGCGTTTGCCTCCACTTTGTCAGGTCGCACTCAAACCAGAAAGCTGAAACGGACACGGATCAACTGCTTTTGCCATTCGACTTGCGATCGGAGTGTAGTCGAACTAATGTGTGAACAACACGTAATGATGTTACAAATACGTTGTATTGGCTTCCATGTCCAGACATAAAAATACAGAAACTTTGATTCATTTGTATAGCGTCCGAATACATCTGAATCACTATCCAGGTGTTTCACATATGCTACATGGCTCGACCCCACGGCTTGAATCACCTTGACCTCGGTCTGTAAAGGTGAGCCTTTAAAAAACCAGGGCTGCCCCACATGTAACACTCAAAACTGATGAGTAACATATGTCAGATGAGCTCCGAGAAGGACTCCTAGCCGTCGTCTTATGCTAGTTTTATTGCGTCTGTCTATATTGGTGAACATCAAGCCTCAGTGATGGATTTTCGCTTGCTTGACTGAGTTTCGTACTGAGAGAGATATTTATAGTTGAAGAGATAGAATAACGATTATAAAAATCTGGGACTTGTTGAGCAAGTCTTTAAGAAAATTTCCTGTCCATGCGCCGCTGAAACGGTGGCGTGAGCTAAACCAGCCAGATTGTGACTGACAATCATTAATTGCGGTTCCGGTATTGTAACGGCTAGGAAATGATTATGCCGTAATCTATGACCGAGGCCGAAACAACGTCTGCGCCATCAGATTTGCACTCAGTTGCGATTGCGATGTCGGCATCAGCATTTGAGATTATTTGAGCTCTAGGCCACATAGCCATTGGAGTACTCATGACAGCTGTTGAATGCTCGAAACAGTCCACTGCTTGCAAATAGACTTGTTTACGTTAGTATTTCGGACTCGTTACGTTTAGGTTACGAGCGCTCTTCGTCGCTGCCTTTTTCCTGCTCCTGTCATCCTAACTGTATGCATTGGTGCAGCTCTCACACTTCGCTAACCTTATTATAAGGTTCGCGAATATTCTTCGCTTAGTCTGTGCGTCATTACGAATGCTGTGTAGCTAAACGATTAGATTCCAAAAAGTGGACGGCACGATGCAGCCTGGTGGGGGAGTAGATTCGATAGCTAGGTTGAAGCCAAAGAACGAAGGATCTAAAAGTGACTGACAGAACCTCGCAGTAAATGACAGAACTTTGAAGTAAATTCGTTACTTGACTGGGAGCCAGTGCAGTTCGGAGAGAGGTGGTGTGATGTGGCAACTGCGATGCTCATGACAGACGAGCCAGCTGCAGTTTTTCCACCAGCTGTAAGCGCCTGATTGAACAGACGGGTAGACCAGCAAGCAGTGAGCTACAGAAGTCAAGACGGATTATCAAAAATGCATTAACCAATTTATATGAAGTATCCCTACGTAAGCAAGCCTGAATTTGGACATTTTTATGTAGTTGACATAGGTAGACTTGACTGTAGAGCTGATGTGATCGTCTAATAAGAGGTCACTTCGGAACAGGGCACCTAGATGTCATGTAGATTAAGCTTGAGTTATGCTGGCAGAGCCAATTTTGAGCATTCGATTTTCCAATATCTAAGTCACACTTGCTTTGCCAAAAACTAATAAGTTGGTTTAATCATCATTTAATTTAAGAAATTTGACTTCAAAGTTAGGAAATATGCTAAAAGAACTTGCATAAATAATAATAGCAGTGTAAGACTTTCACTCTCGCGTTTATATGGCAGTCTAATTAAAGATACTTCTGTAAAGCTCATTCTAAATATTTTGCATGTAACTTTCCCTTGTAATAAGATGGCAATTCAGCATACCAAAATTTTCCGAGTACCTGGTAGCTATTGTGAGACAATATTGACCCACTAAGTACTAAGTACGGAGCAGGCAATACACTACAGTGTTAGTATACCTTCTCATTGTTATCTGGAAAGGACCGGAGAGAGTGCACTTTCAATTGAAAAGCATAGTTAGCTCTTGAGATTCTCGTGCATGGTATTTTAAATGAACTCCATCTGTTTCATTAATAAACGGCAACTCGCTGGGTTTGGGATATTAATGAACGGCCTGATTGGTTGAGCTAATATTCCAAAATGGCTAAGATGCCTCCGATGCATAGACGACTCCAAAAGACTCCAAAATTGCATATCAAACTCTCTGTCACATCTAATAAACGCATGTACATATATTTTTGTTGTGCGTGTCAAATTATTGCATTGTTTTACTCTCGAAGATGTATCTGTAATTGAAATGATCTTTCTATTGTATATATTTTCAGGCATTTCTTTTGAAAATGTTGCGTTTGGAATAGCTAGAATGCGGTAAAAAGTAAAGGTAGGCTGATTAAATAGTCGCATAATGCATACATTGGTGAATAGAAGAAGAAGCTTTAGCTTAGAAGCTTTAGCCAGATTGCAGAGGACAATGCATGATTGCTATCTTCAAAAGTCGAACCCACAACCTGGGTCATCCTGTGAAGGCACCACACCACTGAGCTAGATCCAGGGTCGTCTGTAGGTCAATCCTTCCCTTTCTCCCAACCACCCCCCTCCGATATTTCTCCTTTTCTGCAGCCGATACCCCTGCCCACATTTATTTATTGGGCAACGTAGCTTGTTGTGTAGTTAATAAAAGACGAAGAGCAACAAAGAAATAGTCACTGGCAGCTTTCTTCTACGTATGCACTTTGCACTAAACACTTTTTGTATTTACACCTACATGTATATATATATACTTGCATACATGTATTACTTTTATAAATGCGGAGCCACTCCAGAAAACTACCCTAGACCTTCACATTGTGCCAGCCTGCATGGCAATTATCCGCCCGGATAGGGGCACATGTCGTGGGAGAGTACAGGTTTAACAGGGGGGGGGGCAATCAACTGGCACATCCCTGACACATTGCAGTGGCCATGTGAGTTGGCAATTACATTATTACGATTTTCCATTTACAAGAGAAAACCGGTGATATTGAATTACTTTCAAGCCAAGGTTTCATGTTCCTTTTTCAACGTTTTCAGTGCGAGGATGAGTCAAACACGCGACACCTTCTTCAAAGAAACACCCGGAGGAGCACGCGAGGAGTTCCGGGCGAAGTTTGAGGTTAATCTTGAGTGACTCTGCTTCAAATCCCAAACGGAGTTTCAAGACTGGACCAGGATAATTGATCGTTTCATTGACGCCTGGCTGTATGCATCTTAGTCATGAGGCAAAAATTAAAAGTCATACACAGATTAATGCTTCCAGGTGCTTGCGTAGTAACGACACCGGTTACGTAGTCCTAAACCGAACGAAAACTTGATGTGCTATACAAAAAAGCCTGGCTGCCCAGTAATGCAACGACAAAAAGATATTATCCTTATTAAAAAATTAAAGATCGACCATCGTTGCTTTTATGCAACACGCTGCTATGTGTGCTTGCCTGCTGCTACGTGCCAGAAAGTTTACTTCTGGCCATGCAAGAAAATTTATAGAAACTTATGAGTGGCTTTCATCAATTCATCACTCATCAAGGCAACTTGAGGTGCATAATATGAAACTTGCAAGAATAAACAAAGTGCATGCGGCTCTTGAAAGAATACCGGCACGAGTCCACTTTGAAACCCCACATAGTTCCTGGAGACTCAAGAACAACTTAGAGTGATGCTCTCATTCGAACCAGCACTGAATTTAATCGCGTCATGCCTTCACTGAACGTGTTTACAACTTTTTTTATTTTTGCCTCGTGACCAAGACGCACCGGCAGGTGTCAATCAAGTGATAAATTATACTGGTCCAGTCTTCCTTTTTGACGACATTTAAAAAGAACCTTAAAACGCACCTGTTTATTATTACAGCTTTTGGTTGGTCTTTCTGATTCGTCCTTCGTATACATGTACCTGCTTGCGCTATGCCTGCTGCTGCTTGCGGATATTAACATCAATTCTGTGGTATTGATTTCTATGCAGCATTTAAAGCATGTAGCTTATAAAGTGCCTAGAAACAGATTCAGCTCTCTGAGCGCGCTATGCAAACGTTATATTATTGTTGCTCCTATTATATTCGCAGGCTAGAGACCGGTGCAATTTGTGTAGAGGTCGTTTATTCGAAACTCAAAAAATAATTCAAAAATGAGCTTATTTAACCACTAGCAAGAGATATGAAAAAAGTGTAAGATGGCTCGTCACGCTCAAACTATCTCCTTTCATAACGAAAGCAAACACAAATTTGGCTGGCGCGATACAATTTTGTTGCTCCTTTATATTCCGAAAAAGTACGGCTAAATTAATTTATAATTAAATGTTAATTCTCGCAGGAGATCTACTATCAAAATTTGCAAAGACTCAAAACAGAGCATCATGGGGGAAAAGAAACGGCGGCTGGACAGCAGAGGCGAAGTCGATTGTGTAGAGGTCAACTCCGTAGAGCAGAGCCATTTCTGCATAGCAGTTAGATAAACTGAGCCTACTTGAAGGGCCCCCTATCGTGCTGGAGTACTGGAATACTGCGTCTCTCCCGACCTTTGAGTTTATGACGTACTGCTATTTCAGCGAACGAATACTCCGTTGACTGGTGTCGTATCGTTAAGGAACATTATGGCCTTGTACACGCGACATAAAAAAAAACTAAAGAACGAGTTGTTAACTTTGCCAAGCATACGAAATATGGGACCACAGCATGTTTTCCTTTCAGCAAAATACCGTATGCGGTTTTAATTCTACTCGCGCTATTCGCTTTGCTGTTAGTAGCAGTCAGATTCACTTAGCCAGGACAGTCGCCGGAGGGAAAATGAGTGAGTGGATATTTGCACGCGACACATGTGCCGTATGCCACTCTCTCTCTCTCTCTCTCTCACTCACTCACTCACTCTCTCTCTCTCTCTCTCTCTCTCTCTCTCTCTCTCTCTCTCTCTCTCTCTCTCTCTCTCTCTCTCTCTCTCTCTCTCTCTCTCTCTCTCTCTCTCTCTCTCTCTCTCGGAGACAGGAGGAGGCGATGGATATCTTCACTTGCCGTGCCCCAAAGGCTAGAAAGCATGAAAGAAAATGCGGAAGGTCTCATTGCTCAGTCTTTCATTCTCCTCGTCAGCTCTTGCAGCTTGACACCCAAGTCTCGAGGTCGTCTGCAGCAGGGCTCTGTGGCTGGGAAAGCCAGTGGCAGACGACTTGGGATTACGGCCTATTTTTAGGTCGGAGGTAAGAGATCCGGAGCTCCAGTACCATTATGTGTGGTGCCTCGGGAGACTATCACCTCAGGAGGCACCACTCTGTAAAAGAGGACTGACCTCTGCAGGCCCTGACCTCTGCAGGCTCTGACCTCTGCAGGCCCTGACCCTAGCTGAAAGAGCGCCTCCCAGTGCCGTATCCCAGGATTCTTAGTTTGAGTGCACTATTGTCAGCCTTGTTGATTAAGCGATTATTATTTTGCCTTCGACTAAATATGCGTCTGTCGTAAGATGCTTTCTGCAAATCCTGCAGGTCTTTCGTAAAATCCTGCAGGTCTTGCGCCTCTAATGAAAATCCTGACTCCCCCACTGCAAAATTCCATTTGCACTTAAATGGAATTGGTCAACTGTTTTCCGAGCTAGAAAGCAGTTTGCTTACAATACAGCCATACGAATTCAAATAATTAATATATACACGCACGAAAATGTAGGACTAAATAAATAAATAGGCACTATATTCAACTCCAGAGACAAGTAACAACTGGCACACGATAGAAATGATAGGTCGCTAGACGGCTGCAGGCATGCAGCTGTAGAGAGGCAATCGACTCGTGAGGCCAGATGCTTCCTGATACCGCTTTGGGAGGTCATCGAGCCGAGCCAAGGCATGCATACGAAAGCTGTAGTACACCGGTCAAGGCCGCTTCATCGCGGCCTTATGCAAAAGCGACAGTGGGCTCGGATGCAAAATACTGGTTTAAGAGCGATAAACAGGATGTTTAGAACTCTCTGCTGAAACACGAGAGCTCGCAGGAGGAGCTCGGCTACGACAGTGCTGCCATCTACTGGCTGCCACCAGCGCGGCTGCCTCTCAGCTGCTCAATGAAGTCCAAGTAGAGCTGGGAGCGGAGAAAACGCGGGTACGAGTCCTTCTCCATCAGGCACTGTATCCTCTGCTTGGCCGGCTCGAATGTGTTGCAGTCCGGCCGCTCGAGATTGCACTCAGTGTCCAACCTTGTTTTAGAGTCCAAGTTGACCTGCGCATACAAACAAAACTGGATGAAAATACTGACAGCATCACGGCAAAATACTGCTCGCGAGCTGGGCAACATGGCTTTTAATTCAAACGCACACAGTCTTTTTGCTGATAGAACTCTATCCGAGGGTGGTACTACCTTTTGCTGTAGCATTTGAGCAGTCTTTATTAAGAGAGGAAAGACCCTCGGAGTATCAGCTACAGAAGTATTTACTACAGAATATTTAAAATCCATCATTGCTGCCCTGCTTTAATGCAATACTTATATAAAAGCTCGACTACGACTCGTAACTCGAACAGGCGACTGTGTCTGCTGCATTTCATTGTAAAGGCAAACAACTGCTGTACTTCGGTACCCTTCGAGGAAAGATGTGCGTCCACGATGTGCTGCAAAACAATGCTAATGGATGTCAGGTATCGATGTATATCAAATACTGCGCATCCATAAGGATATTCCTTCGCTGCCATCCCCGAGTAAGCGCTAGAGTCAGATCGGAATTAGCTCAGGGCAGGGGGAGGGGCAGTAGTGGACACATGAAACCCTCCGCTGCTTCTGTGAAATATTCTTCTGCTCTACTTTGTGGAAATGAACTTTTGTTATGTCTCTGTCCGTATTCCGCTAGTGTCAGGTTACCTGCGTGTTTTGGTCCTGCACCTGCAATTCGCTAGCCATGCCCGATTGCTTCACCATTTCCTTATTATTTGCTGATGCCCGAGTTTGTTTGACCATAGTTTACCGATCTGGCCGGGTAGAGGATGAGAGTGCATTTACTATCTTTAAACCTTCAGCCACATTTTGAAGAATGCCTCACGGTTCAGTAGGCATCGCTTGGGCACTAGCTCTAGCTATCGGCAAGGAGACATATAAGTGAGACAGATACCTGTCAAGACTAGTAAATGCTCCATACAATACATTCTCGTGACTCAAATTGGTTAAAAAATACTAGCTGATTCAACTGCCTCTTTTGTATAGCGACAGCAGAGCTTTACGGCTATCACCACTACTTCCAGCAGCGATAAAGGAATACCCACCAAAGGACTCGAACCCACGACCTCGGGGCCGAGGTCGTGAAAAGCAACCACCTTACCTAGTGTGCCATCACGGCTCACCAGTTTAGCTGTTCCTGTAACCAACCTCAAATTCTTTGGAGACCCTGCCTTCAGTGTGTGTACTCCCAAAGCATGGTACTTACCAATCTATTGACCTCATGGCATTCTCGGACTTGCCGACATTAAAAGGAAGCTAATATAGAAACATGTTCTCCCCCACAGCATTTGCTGGGTTCGTGCGAATTGGCCTTTTTGTGTTTAGGCATGCTGTATCACACTATGTATGTAATCACTTACCAATGGACAGGCTTCCTTAGCAGGATATGTAAACGCCTAGAAGGAGATTTATTTATTTTAGGGTGCTAAAGCAATTTATAATTACTATTAATATCATTGTTATTATCCCTAGGAGCATGTGAGTAAGTGAAGGTAAGAGGTACTAGGCATGAATGTAGGTAAGTGCAGGTGGGTATGACTGGCGAACAGATTTGCCTCACGTCAGCGCTTGCTGAGCCAGGCGAGTTTAATCAGTCACTTTCTAAGGCTCTGGTCTTGCAGAGATGACTTGTGATTACTTAGTGGGACTCTACTACTCACTATACTTAGCAGCAGTAGCGGCAGAAGCAGTAGCCGGCTTGCAGCAGTAGCAATAGGCAGATGATGCTTGATGCTGCAGAAAAGCTTTCTGCAGCATCAAGCAGCAGCAACTGGCAGCGCCAGCAGCAGTCGAGGTAGCAGCAGTAGCCCGCAGTGTGGCCACAGACAGCGGCAGAAGGAACAGTAGGTAACGACCACAAGCAGCTACAGCAGGCAGCAGAAGCAGCCGTGTTAATTGGCTGGCTGTTCTGGCTTCTGATCAGCCTGCGATCGGTAACCAAAGACAAGCAGTGCAGCTGAAGGGCCGATGTCGTGGCCCATGCGAAGCAGAGAATGCAAACCGACAGGGAAAGGCTGCGTTTCTTTGCTGGCTGATGCAGCCGAATCAAGCCCACTGATGGCAAGCGGTCTACTTCGTCGAGACCGGTTCCCATGCAGGCAGGCAGCAATGGCACGCACCTAATGGTGAGCGCTGCTTCACCGATACTTTGGCCACAGCCTCGGCCGGCGATGGCCAAGGCTGGCGGGAGCCTTGACGCGTGCAGCAGGGAAAGCAACAGCAAGTCTCGCTAGCACGGCCGCAGCAGAGAGCCTACCTCTTTCGGTGCGTGCGGCGCCACGAACCGAGTGAAGATGGCTCGCGCCTTGGCCTGCAGCTTGGTGGCACTGCTCGACTTGGCGCATCTGTAATCCTCGCAGGCCAGCCAAAACTCGATGTTCTCCTCGCTGTACTCGCTACGGAGGAAACTCCGAAAGAGCTCCACGCCCTCTGCAAGGGTGAGTGATATCGATGTTAGCGCGAAGGCGAGGCCCACGGACGCTTGACGAACGAACTTCGGCCGCCGCACTCGTCCGTTTCGCAGGCCTGCCGTCTCCGGGTTGTAGTAGCTTCAGCAGGCGGCTCATTTAAACCGCAGCAGCAGCAGCAGGAGAGCGCCGGCAGCTTTCTTTCGCATGCCACAAGCGGGCGACAGAGAGTTGAACCCTGCAACAAGACCCGGACCCACGATCTAGGTAGTGAAGTAGTGCACCTTTCGGCTGGGCTAGGACTCACCTCTGTCGGCGAGGAGCCCGCTAAAAGACAATGCCCAATGCTCGACCGTCTGCACGGTGATCTGCTGATAGCCTTGACCCGATCGACTCGACTTCTGCAGCCGTAGCAGCCCCATCATATTACGAACATTCCGTGCTCTAGGAGAGAACATGGCAACAAGCGACATGCTTAATAACGTGTGTGTGACTTAAATTCGCTTAATGTAGCTTACATTTAGCTTAAATGTAGCTTACATTCGCCCAAGTTTCTAAGGAAGGAAAACAAAGAGGGTAAGCAGACATTTAGGCTCAGACATTTAGCTGAATTTCCGGCAGCAGCCGGCAAGCTTCCTGGGCTTGCTGTGAACGGCTTCTAATCGGTCCGGTCAAAGCGTCCATGACAGTTTATGGGCAGCTGCTGAATCATGATGGCAAACAAACTTGGAATAGCATTTCTAGCACGATAATCCGTCAGTTGGTGACCGACATTCCTGGAAATCGGCAGCTACTCACACAGCACTTATGTTGGAAAAGAACGTGGAACACTATCACGCATGTTGTGGACATGGGATGGAGCTCAGCAAATGTCAGCAGCGCTTTGCACTTTGGAGCTGCACCTGCGACTCGCTGGCCAGGCGCCAGGCTTCGAGACGCCTGTTCTGGCAGTATTTGTCACTCGGCTGTGAGGTCTAGTACTTTCTAGTTTGGCCATGTTTTGTATGAAAGATATCGTACTGGAGTCGCTATATACATTAATAAGAACTAAAAGGATATTACTAGCACAATTGTATAGTGCCATGAGGGAAACACATTCCATCAGATACAAATCCCATCAATGGCCCCTTTAGTAGGACAGAAAGGAAGCAAACAAAAGGATTACCCGTCACAGCATGCACATAGAGCCTGCATGTGTTCATGAAGAGCGATTCAAATGGACGAATAAAATGATGTGAAGAAGGGGGTTTAATGTTTCATGCGGCACGGCGTAAGAGGGCAGTGAGTTCCAGGCTTTAGGCAAATTGAACCTGAAGGCACTGTCTCCGAAGCTTTTGAGCTGGCTCGGACGCTCAGCTAAGCGATCTAAGTCAGAGGAGCTGGTGGTTGAGTGAAGTCCTGAGAAGTATTTCAGATAGGCACAGCTAGAGAAGAAAGTGAAGGACCTGAAAGTGAGTAAATGACAGTGGTCAAAAGGCTGCTAGAATATTGAGCCAGTGCAGGTGAGTGAGTGAGAGAGACAGAGACAGAGAGAGAGAGAGAGAGAGAGAGAGAGAGAGAGAGAGAGAGAGAGAGAGAGAGAGAGAGAGAGAGAGAGAGAGAGAGAGAGAGAGAGAGAGAGAGAGAGAGAGAGAGAGAGACAGAGAGAGAGAGAGAGAGAGACAGACAGAGAGAGAGACAGAGAGAGAGAGAGAGAGGTGCTGCAAGGTTGCATCTGCAAAGTTTGCACCACCTGAAAGTAGCTCATTGAAGAAAGGCAGGAAGACCTGCAAGGAGGAAGTTACTAACGTCTAGGCAGCATGTCACACAGGCATGGTCTGACTTTGCCACGGTACCCTTACGTACGTAAACATGCCCATATTTTCTAATATTAGCTAGCTGAAATAAGTAGACATGACAGTGGAGCTAGGGTGACCATTTAGCAAAGTGCCATTTTTTTAGTAGGACAAAAATTCTACACAAGGGCCGCAGGGGAGATGTCTGGTGATCAATTTTGAGGATAAAGCTTTCAGATTTTTGCATGACTTTTGCTGCTTCTCCTTCCAACTGTCTCTGCAATGCCTTTTTACTTTCAACTGCCTCTAACCCAAAGCTGTTTCTGCCACTCTGCGGCCCTGCTCGAGAACTACCAGAGCTTGCTTTAGAAATGGCTACAGTATTGCAATCGGTCACGTGTTCAGCACGTGTTTAAAGTGCCGGCATCGATAATAGCAAAAACGATAAAACATTCACTTAGCACCCATGTAAGGGCATAGCTGATTTAACAGCCTCTTTTGTATAGCGACAGAAGACCCTATACGGCTACCACCACTGCTTGCAGCGGCAATAAAAAGGATCGCCCACCGTAGGATTCGAACCCACGACCTCGGACCGAGGTCGTGAAAAGCGACCGCCTTACCTAGTGTGCCATCACGGCTCATGAACACAAGTCACACCGGCAGAGCAAATGCTGAGGGAACAGCTGAGTTTTTAGCTTCACTTTAAATGTTGCCAATGCAGCGGATGTCGTGTCAGTCGGTACTTATTTCAGGCTTTGGAAACGTGAATTACAAGTGTGGTGGTCGCCAAACGATACGAGGCTGGTTAGATGTGTGGCTAAACGACTTCGGGGTCAGAAGAGTCGGTGGCAAGATGGAAAGCCTGAGGAGTAGGTGCTTTAGATAGGCAAGCGAGAATGAAGGGCAATCCAAAGCAAGACATTAAAGGGACGCCTCCAGTTCTTGTAGCCGCGATTTTAGATGGCCACTATGCCAGCTCAAAGAGCTGCTTGAGACCGAGCAACACGCTAACAGTAGCACGCCTACTAGCCGTAGCAATTGCGCCATCACCCGCCAGTACCTCAACGCACCGCACACACTCACATGTATACATGCATGCACTGCACTCACACACATACATGCAAGTAGTCATGAGCGCCTGCCTGCACGCGTATGCACACACACACACACACACACACACACACACACACACACACACACACACACACACACACACACACACACACACACACACACACACACACATGTGCGTGAGGTGCCTCGATGCAAGAGGCAACTTGCATTTTTCGGAATGTATTTCTCTTGTCACCACCTTCGGTTTTCCATGCCTAGAAAAAAGAAACTCGGTCAACGAGGTGAAGAGATGTCTTCCACGAGCACTGGAGCTTGCACGCACGCCAGTTCAAGTGCCTGCATGCCCTGCACGTGACTGGCAGCGCCTGCTCGCAAGCACGTGAGCTCGTGAATGTAGGCATGCA
Source organism: Cristatella mucedo (assembly GCA_009760855.2). Lineage (NCBI taxonomy): Eukaryota > Metazoa > Bryozoa > Phylactolaemata > Cristatellidae > Cristatella > Cristatella mucedo. Next base: position 2,061,973 of record WPIO01000003.1, on the reverse strand, counting down.
GGTGAGTAAGCAATGCAAGCTTGGCCAAGCGAGTACCCTCGTTTGTGCATGTAGAGCCACGAGCACACGCGCTGCTCGTAGCAGCGCACTAGGCAAAGCTGTCCTTATCGCGTGCTTCCCTCAAGCAGCGTGAACCTGCGCTCTGTGACAGCACGTGGGCACCCGAATAGGGGGGCCTGCTTGTATGTTTTCTAGCCACGACTAGCTTTGTACGCCCACTACTCAAAGCCGACAGCAGGCACGTGATTGCCGAGCATTGCAATCCTCAGTGTGCCTGCCCAGCAGCCGAAGAGCGCTAATCTGCTAATCTGCTTCCACGTCAATCTCCTCTTCTTATCAACCTGCGCAGATACCTCTTGATTTCTGTCTCTTTGCGATCTGTCGGCCAGAAACAAGGCATGAGCCGGCGGCGGCACGGTCGACGAAGTGGCGCAGACGAGACTCTTCGATCTGCCGAACACGGTCGACGATCGCTGCCAGCTTCTCTTCGTGCCTGCGGTCAGCTCTGTGGCAGACGCGACTCGCGCAAAGGCCACCTTGATGCTGCCACCACTTCTGCCACCGACTCCACTGCCAGTGGCTGCGACTGCAGCCGGTGGCTGCTGCTCGTCGCTGGCCGCTGCTGCCAGCACCGTCACCGTGGCTGCTCGGCGGCCACTGATTGCGCGGCTCCTGCGCTGCATGCTTGCCGAGTGCGAGCTTAGCGAAGGGGAGGCGCTAGCAGCGCCCGCTTCGGCGGTTTTGGTTGTTTCGGAAGCTGCTCCGCAATCTGAGTCGCATGACAGCGCCATGCCAATCGGCTGCGATGGCAGAGCGGGTGGCTGGGGCAAGCCTTCCACTGAAGGCTGCGTGGCAGCGCTTTCCTGGCCGATCAAGAGCTTGCCATGTTCGCAGTGCAAAGCGTCAAAGAGTGCTTCGCCGCTGCCGCCGGCTGCAGCAGCTGAACCGGCGCCGGCAGCGCAGGCAAAGCAGAATTGCTGTACGCTGCGCAACTGCTGTGATTCGTTGGGCAGATGCGGACCACGGCTCTGCCGGCACGAGGAGCCGGAATGCGACACGACTCGGCTGCTGCAGCTGCCACTGCTCTCAGCCGGTGCCTTGTCGACCTCACCACCAGCAGCAGCAGCTGCTGCGGCGGTGGCTATTGGCAGCATGGCTGCCATGGCTCTACGAAGATCGACCGAATATGAAGACATCGTGTCGGCACTGCTATTGCGGCAGCTCATACCACCCGAGGCAGCCGTGGAGCAGCTGGCATTGTCGGCGGGAAGCAGCTCTCTGCCAAAGCTAGGATCGTCGTCACCGACCGTAAACATGGCAGCGATCCTTGGCTGTGAGCTGACCCCATCGCAAGCGGCAGAGTGCACCGAGGTGGCGTCGGCGCCGCCGATGATGCCGGCGCTCGCACAGCAGCTGAAGTCACTGAGCTGACTGTCTGTGCAGGCCTTGCAGAGGATAGCAGCCTTCGAGCAGACCTCGCTGGCCTTCGCTGGAGCAGCGATGGCAGTGGCCATGACCCCATCGACGGCACTGGTCGGGCAGCAGGCCAGCGCCACTAGGCAGTCGCTGCAAAGACGATGGCACATCCATTGGCTGACTGCACTGACACGGCTGGACACTGCCCGAAGCAGCGGGCCAGTGGGAGCCGGTACAACGGTGCTGGAGTGAGGGAAGATGGCCTCCTGAGAGGCAGGGGCAGCTACTGCAAAGAATGCACGACTCTCGTGTAGGTACTAATAATCATAATATACTGCAAGTCTTCTAAAGAACACCTTAAGTGACCGAATCTAAATCCAGGTGCTTAGAACTCGCTTCAAGAGAAGCAGTTACCAGGGGTCAAAGACAAACAGGTTATTATACTTAGATAAGCGTGCAAAAGTACACTAAAACACACTTACGATCGCTGGCTAGCAGGATACCCGGTTAGTAAAATGCACGAAATGATGCATAAGTAAGCACTCAGAACACAAAGCAGGAAAAAGGCAAGTTTGTGGGGGCACTACACATGAGAATTTTGCTCGTACCCTGCCTCCCCTAACAAGGGATTTCAATTTAGTTGGTGGCATAACATATCTGGTATAACATATCATATAACATACCAGAGTAAGAAGAGCAGGTAGTGCAATCGGAGGTCTGCTGTGAAACCAATTCAAACAGGTAGGCCGGAGAAAGAGAATAGATGAATCTACAGGCAAGTGACAGAATCTCGAGGTCGGCAAGCTGCTTGATAGACAGCCAGTTCAGAATAGGGAGCAGAGTTGTATTGCGGCAGATGCATGTTCATGACACAGATAAGCCTAGGTACACAATCACCCACTGTGAGCATCTTACTGCAACAGGCAGAAAGATCTTCAAGTAGACAGTCGCAGGCGTCGAGACTAGATATCACAAATGCATGGTCCAGCTTGAATGGGGTATTCCTGTTTAGGCAGACCTGAATTTTCGAAATTTTATGTAGCTAGGGGAGATGTGCTGGTCGAGCCGATTTGCAGGGTTCTGCTTTCCGGTTTCTGAGTAACACTTGATTTGCCCAAAATTAAGAAGTTGGTTTTAATTGCTGTTATATTTGATAAAGTTTGCTGCCTTCCAAGTGCAAATATCACATACACATGCAGTAAGAGAGCTGAGCAAGTTTGAGGTGCTTGAAGGAATGGAAGGATCAAAGCACAAGTGTAGCTGTGTGTCATTTGTATAAAAAATGGAAGCCTAGATTTTGCGTGGCAATTCCATTAGAGAGAAGGGGCATAAATTGCAAAAAGATGTGGACTTAAATGTATCCCCGGAGTAGGTCACTCTTCAAAGGTTCACTTGATGACCGGTGGCCGTTGACAGGTAGCCAACTGGAATAACCATCGTTCAGGCACAGGCAATCATGCAAACAATGACATAGCAAGAACAGTTTTTCAACTCTTGTCCTAAGTCGGCCGTAGCTCAACAAACGGCCCAGCACTGGAGAGTGAGTGGAGCTGGCCTTCGGAAATGCAGCTGTCCACGATATAAATGAGAGGCTGCCACAACTACAGCCAAAACTGCAGCGGCTGAGCGGCAAGTGAGCTGGGCGCTGCTGCGGCAACTCGTCGTCCAGCCTCGTATGAAGATTAAATCGTATAACTATTGCCACGGCTCCGACTTACTCACCGGCCAATGCCAGCGCTCGATGGCAGCATGGTGGTCTGCTCAATACCTTCCGACTTTAGCCCATCCTGCATGATAGCGATCGCGGACTGCAAAGAGCAGAGCATCGTTCAGGCCCTCTGGTGAGAGCTGCTCGCAGCCAGCGAGCAAGAAGTGGCAGCAGCCAGGCAGCCACCCGGTGGCAAAGGCAACGGCATGGCAGCAGCATTAACCAGCCCTGTAAACAATCTCCTGAAATGCACGGATGCTGACACCACATTGGCCTCAGCCCAATTAGGTGGGTGGAGAAGGCCATGTCTGGCAAACGGGCGAAACCTTGGATTCGGCAGCACACTGCATGTGCCATAGATTAAGCAGAATTTGAGAGAGCTAGGGCACTAGAGGAGGGCCCTCGAAAAAAAGGAGTTACAGCCACCAGCAGTAGCAGAGTGGCAAGGGGAATCAAATAAACAAAGCTCTAGGCGTCTGACCCAGCTCCTGACCCGCTGTCTGCATCAGCAGTACATACAGGCCACGGCAGCTGCTGCTGCTGCTGCTGCTGCTGCTGCTGCTGCTGCTGCCAAGGACAAGCATGGCAGTAGACAGACATACGTGTGTCCTGCTGAGGCATGAGCAGTGCTGGGGCATGAGAAGTAGAACAACGCACCAGCGTGATCGGCGTAGCAGCAACTGATGCTGCTGCAGCTGCAGCAGCACCACCAGCAGCAATCAATCGCTTGTGATGGTTTGTGAGCAAGGCTGGGCTACCACTGCCACTGCTGCTGCTGCTGCTGCTACCATTGGTTCTTCATCACGTGATCACTAGTCAGCTCTGAGTTTCGCTTGTCTAGGCAATCTAGTGGACAACAGTGGAACAAACTGGAGTGCAACGTGTGAGCCAATTCCTATCGGCAAAGTTATTGAAGGCACTGTACCGCCATCTGGTGTAGTGTTCGTATAAAACACAAACCAATCAATTTAGTCTGCATCAGTGGACCCTGCTCAATCAGCAAGCACCTCAAGGTTATGCTGTACACAAACGACTCTTGCAGCAGTGCAAGTCTGCCACGATCAGCCAGCAGCAAGTTTCTCATCCGCAACTTGGATGACTCTTTCTAGCAAGCTGACCTCAGGCTGACCTAAGCACAACGACAGAGGCCGATATCGTCAACGGATGATTGCACAGGTCCAACTAGTACCTGCATGCCCAGTCTCCAATCGTCCATCTGCTACCCAAAAAGAAAATACATCTCAGCCTGCATCGTCCAGCTAGAAACCAGAGTCACTTGGCCAACAGACTTTTCCAAGTGCTCAAAAATATTTTGCAAGCAATGCACCGTGCAGACATATGACTATTGTCTGACTCCAGTTGAATCTTAGGCACGGCACCTTGACTGACACGGTCGTGAAGCAAACAAACACCAGTAAGACAACACAGCTTATATGCAGCCTTGTTGCTTCGGCCCTTCGTGTCCACCTCAGCGATGACTGTGCATGCTTAGCTTTCACAGGTCAGTGGACTTTATTATTTTCTTATACCTCGCTGTTGACAAGATGAACCACCTCAGCATGGACGCTAAAGTAACTACTAAGTTCTCTTCGAGAGCTATTCAAATGACTACAAATGAATTGTATCTCCTCGTAGCAAATCATTCTACTCGTTGTGATACCTTGTTTTTTGATCTGGCAGCCGCAGACCAAGTGTGACGACCACCTTTGGAGTCAAACGCTGAAGCTGCGATCACAAGAGTATCTGCTGTCCCGTATGTGTAAATAAACTAAACTGCTCTTTGATATTGCCCACCGGAGGTCCAGCACAACTGTTTTGCAATAAGCTGAAAAAGCTCAATACACAAGCTATGATTACACTGAGAGAGAGAGAGAGAGAGAGAGAGAGAGAGAGAGAGAGAGAGAGAGAGAGAGAGAGAGAGAGAGAGAGAGAGAGAGAGAGAGAGAGAGAGAGATGGAGAGATGGAGAGAGAGAGAGAGAGAGTGAGAGGCCGAAAACAAAGAAGTGTACTTGTAAATTAAGATAATAATAATATTTATTAAACTCTCACACAGTACCGTAAGAGAACCGAATCTCTGTCCGGTCACTTTGCCTATGGCATAAAAGATAAGCTCCCACTGTTCGATACCGAGGTGATTAGCCAGCCGCTATGTGTGGGTCTTTAATCTAACCCAATTTTCAAAGTAGCTTAAACTTCGAGAACATCTTTAGCAACATGGCTGAGACCGAGCAGGCGCACAGCACAAACTTACCAGCACACTCGTAAGCATCTGAGGCCGCCTCAGCCTATGCTACCTACAGAGCTTGCAAGCAGCATAACAGGTAACATTGCGACGTAACAAGCGACCTGGTTCTCAGCTTAGGCATCTGTGAGTCAACACTGACCCCTTCCAAGCTGGGGGGGACAATAATCACGATTGCTATTCTCCTAAACCTTACACTAGGGTTGCCATTATCCTGAAGGGTGGCTCATTCCCACAAACAGAAATGGGAATACCTTTGTTTGAGGAAAAAACTAAAGCAGCCTTGGCTCTAATTAATGAGATTGGATCACTTTCCTTTTCGACACATCGAAGATTGGCAGACGACTGGAGCGTGAGAGGCAGCCAATAAAATTGGTGAGTGGCCGCTTTAAAAAGCCAGCTGAGTCACTGGGATGGCCACTTGGTGCTTCGGCAAGCTAGAGGAGCAGACATCGGAATCGATGCTAGCGTCGAGTATTCAGTGGGTACTCGATCTAACGACTGGAAATGGGAGTTCCCATTGCCTGCTGCAAGCAGCAACTGAAGCTGGTGGTCGGCTTTCCAAGTAACAGCTGGCGGAAGCAGGTTTGCACTGCATCGAATGCATGTCGCACTCATGCACCCGATCCAAGCTCGTCCAGAAGAGAGTGCAGCCCACCGGCAGCATTTCTGGTACAATGTCCGTAATGCCGAGCTGGCTTGGTCCAGCGATTAAGGTGCGTCCAAGGTCTGGTTGAGGTCATGAGCTCGAGCCCCAAGGCATATGTGAAGCCCCTGAATAAAGATTAAGTTCTCTTGGGGAGCTATACAAATAAGTCATATTTATAATTGCATTTTCAAGAGTATCCGGGTTCCTCGGTTGCTGAAAGGTTGCCTCTTAGAGCAGTATGAGTGTGTTTGCTTGTACAGAATACGAGCAAGGTTGGTGCTTTGATGAGCTTTTGATCTTTGTTTCTTTGATTCTTTGCTCCCCGAGGAGCACAGGGGGCTGGCTGGCTGACCAAGGAGCGGGCGGAGCAAGGGGAGGAGGAGGAGGAGGAATGGAGGGCCTAGGGACGCCAAAGGGGCTGAGACTGAGTATGCAGAGCTGAAGAGTGAAGCGACCTGCCCTGTGGCAGCTTGACGCTAAACATGGCCGCCTGCCCTTGAGCCTTCGCGAGCTGCTGCTGCTGCTGCTACTGAATGCCAAGCAGCCTGTCAGAGACTACAAAAAAATAAGTCTCGTGCAAGGCAGCCATGCCAGAGTCTCACTACCCAGCTGCTGCGCGGGCGACTTGTTTAGCTGAACGCATGCAGAGAAGCCGCGCTACTCTTCCGGCCGATTCAGGAGGAGTATCCAGCTCCAACAGTTAGGCTGGCAGCCCTACGCAGCATTTCCTCCGGAAAGCTTTGGCCACAGAAGAAAGGCAGCTTTCCTCTCAATTTCGCAAAACCCCCACGTGATGCCCACGAAGACTGACGGGCGCTCACATTTGCTGCATTGTCGCCTTGCCAATGTTGTTCCTTGCCATTATCGGACTCAATCACTGGAGGTTGGGGGGCCCCTGCAAGCATGACTAAGCAGGTGGCAGTCCATTGAAAAATTCATGAAAAGGGAGATCCCTGTGTACAGAGGCTTGTTTGGCTCTGCTTTCACTCCCGGGCTTCACAGCTCTCTGACACAGTTCTTGTGCGTGTGGATATCTCCTCCTCCTCTGCTCCTCTTGTCCCTAGCATTTCCCTTTCAGACGTGCTGCGCTGGCACCTTCCATGCTACTCACTCATTCTGCCTATTCTGTCCCTCTCCCTCATTAAGTCATGCTTTGCACTCTCTCCTTGTTGCTGCATGAGATGATGCCGTGGGCTACCGTGCGAGCACCGAAACTCTCAAGCCTCGAAACTCCCCGAGTCGTCATGACTTTGCAGAGTTACAGACTGACCAAGATGCAAACGCAGATAGTACAGCTTGAACAACTTTCCGGTTGAATGGGCCATCGCCGAATATATTCATGCTCGGCAAGGAAACAGCCTCCTTGTCTCAGTCACGACACAGCAGCGCCTCAGTTGCTAGCACTGGTTTGGTCCAGTGGTTAAGGTGCTCGCCCCGGGGACCAAGGTCTGGCTGAGGTCGTGGGCTCAAGCCCCGTGGCACATGTGAAACGCTTGAATGGAGATTGTTCTCTTAGGGTGCTATACAAATGAAATATATAGATATATAGCAGTGTCTCAGTCGTGACAGCAGCGCTATTTGCTAGCCGGTGGCACATCACTGTTAAGGTGCTCGCCCCGACTGAGGTCTGGCTGAGGTCGTGGGCTCGAGCCCTGAGGCATATATGAAGCACGTGAATAGAGGTTTAGTTCTCTTGGGGTGCTATATACAAATGAATTATATTTTATATTTTTTAGCCAAGGCAGAGAACGGAAGCGTGATCGAATGACCAAATAATCAAAGCGTGGCATGAAGAATCTGAACCCCACAGACTTTCGGCAACGACTCATTCGGTCGATGGCTCAAAGTCAAATAATCGTGGACAAAAGTACCTCAGGCCTAAAGGTCGCAGCAAAGTATCACTTAGAAGTCACGCCTGGAGGCAACCGAAGCTTATGTGCACACTTTTGCTGCGCTAGCTGAGGACCAAGCATGGCTGCCGGCAAGCGCTCGTCGTAGGCTACAGCCCCAGGGCATGCAAGCAGATGTGCGTCATCGTTGGGCCCACGAGTCGTAGCAGCAGCAGCTGTGGCAGTGGCTAGCCCCAGGGGCATCTCAGCCCTTGGGCCACTCGCTCGCAAGTGGCTGGAAATGAGAGTGCGAGCAAACGACTTAGCTAGAGTAAGGGCAAGCACGCGACCCTAGCGAACTCGTCGTGAAGGAGGACTTCCCGTGCCAGTGGCCACAGACAGTGGCCGGACTGGCCGGGAGGAAGAAAATGTAAAGCACCTAGAAAGAGATTGAGTTCTCTGAGGGTGCTTTATCAAGTGCATTATTATTATTATTAAGAAGAATGGGGAACAGCAAGAGAGAGAGAGAGAGAGAGAGAGAGAGAGAGAGAGAACAAGGAGCTACTGGAGGTCGGGCTGCCATCCGGGACAGGTCGATGCTGTCACAGTCAGCCCAGAGCAGGCGACGAAAGCACCAGCTCTCGGTGGACTGCGACACCTGCCCTAGCCTAGCCTAGCCTAGCCTAGGCTAGCTTAGCCTTGTGTCCTGCGGCCGTGAACAGCAGCCTGGCCTGGCGAAGCAGGTCTGCCAGGCGGCAAGCGGTTGGCTGCCGAACGACCTGCTCAGCTGCAGGTGGCCGTGCGACCAAGCCAAGGACACTTACGACCTCCTCTTAAGCCTCTGCTCTGCCCCTCCCCGACCCGATAGCAGCCTAGCGGCATGTCTCTTCCTCTGCCATGGGTGCTCCCCTCCCCTTCAACCTCCCACTCCCAGAATTAGGTGACCGGCTCGATATCAGAAAGAGCCGACAGGCAAACAGTAACCGGGCAGGGGCAGGCAAGCACTTGGTGATAATACAAGAATATTTTATGAGCATCGTCTGCACGAAGCTTAGATGGCTTTGATTAAGCAGCAGCCTAAGCCACCTAGCTATTTAGCTCAAGCTCAGACCCTTCAAAGGCCAATTAGCCATGGAAAGGTCATGTGGGACATGTAACTACTAAGAACTAGGAAGGATATGGCTCTAAAAAGAAGCAGTGCAGATAAATAAATATATCAATAAATTGCTAGCTGCGCATTCTGAATCAACACACATGCAGGCCGGTGAAGCAACGTCTGACTGCCTGTGTGTGTGCACGTGTCTCAGTGGCGGCATCAAACCGGCACCGTGTCACTGTTTAAATCAAATCGTCACCAGGTGCCTAGCTAGCCATCACGACTGGCATAAACCAATGGCGAGCCCAAGTGAGCGGGTGTAATAGGGCCGCTGGTCGATAGCCGCCTTCGAAGTTCTGGCAAGAGATAAATACTCCTGGCAAAAGTTTGGCACGGTTCAAGTGTTCGGCCGGAGCAAAGCCAACCGGTCACCTCAAGGCCATCTGCTTCGTGGCATAGAAACAAAGTAAGCACAGGAAAAGGATCGCATCAACTTACTATGGAAGGTGGTTACCAAATTAGCGATCTTACCCCGGAGCCTGCAGCGACCGAATCCGAATAGGCAAACTGGCGGCGAGCGCTTGCCCAAGCAGCTGCTTGAAGCTGCAGCCGGCATCGAGCATGCGTCAATCCACGATGGCTATGCACCGAGCTATCGCAAGCGACCGGTTTGTCTTTGGATAATGAAGCAGCGCTAAATGAGGTTGACTTACCAGCACGGCTTTAATTGATCGATGCAGCCGCCCCTAGTGCTCCTGCTCAACTCTCACGAGCAGCAGTCGCCGGCGCACACCAGCCAAGCGAGCTCCTGCTAGATCCCGGGCTGAACTTCAGCAGGGGACGTGGGCAGATGCTTGCTTAAAAGACCTCGAGGGATTCCCCGTGCATAATGGAGCCGAGCAGACGCCTCTGCGGCCATCGCAGCAGGCGCCAGCTCAAAACCCTCTAGCGCCGACCAGGTTCGGGTGTCTAAGATAGGACAAGAGGTTGGGCTGAATCGGAAGCTTTGGGGACCATGCAGGTCATCACGGGAGAGACACAGACAGAGAGACAGATAAACAAACAGACAGACACAAAAAGACAGACAGGCAGAAAAAGACAGACAAAGAAAGAGAGAGAGAGAGAGAGAGAGCAAGAGGGGTGGGAGAGTGCGAGTGAGTGTTAGTTTAGAGAGAATGAGAGTGGGAGAGAGTATGAGTGAGTGACTTAAGAGTGGGAGCGAGCGAGAGTGGGACAGAAAGTGAGACGGAGAGCGAGACGGAGAGCGAGACGGAGAGCGAGACGGAGAGCGAGACGGAGAGCGAGACGGAGAGCGAGACGGAGAGCGAGACGGAGAGCGAGACGGAGAGCGAGACGGAGAGCGAGACGGAGAGCGAGACGGAGAGCGAGACGGAGAGCGAGACGGAGAGCGAGACGGAGAGCGAGACGGAGAGCGAGACGGAGAGCGAGACGGAGAGCGAGACGGAGCGAGCGAGACGGAGAGCGAGAGACGGAGAGCGAGACGGAGAGCGAGACGGAGAGCGAGACGGAGAGCGAAACGGGGAGGGAGACGAGAGCGAGACGGAGAGCGAGACGGAGAGCGAGACGGAGAGCGAGACGGAGAGCGAGACGGAGAGCGAGACGGAGAGCGAGACGGAGAGCGAGACGGAGAGCGAGACGGACGGAGAGCGAGACGGAGAGCGAGACGGAGAGCGAGACGGAGAGCGAGACGGAGAGCGAGACGGAGAGCGAGACGGAGAGCGAGACGGAGAGCGAGACGGAGAGCGAGACGGAGAGCGAGACGGAGAGCGAGACGGAAAGCGAGACGGAAAGCGAGACGGAAAGCGAGACGGAAAGCGAGACGGAGAGCGAGACGGAGAGCGAGACGGAGAGCGAGACGGAGAGTGAGACGGAGAGTGAGACGGAGAGTGAGACGGAGAGTGAGACGGAGAGTGAGACGGAAAGTGAGAAGGAAAGTGAGACGGAAAGTGAGACGGAAAGTGAGACGGACAGTGTCAGAGGGGGCGGGGCTGCGTAACTGGCCCGTGCCTTCCGCACTCGAGCCACGGGAGTCGGTGTCACATTCCGAGGAAGCTTACGAATAATTTCTTCTTTGCTCTCCGTGCACTGCACAGTGAGACTGCAGAGCTGCCTCCAACTCAGCCTGCTCAGCTATGCTGTATGGCAATAACGGTAATTACGGGCAGAGAATAAGATGATGTGACCAAGTAATACAAAGCAACACCGGTCAGCAGCCACACTCCTCAAGTCGCTGCACGTGACAGTCAGGTGGCGGCAATCTGGCTCCCGCGGCCCTGGATACTATGCAAGCACCGAAAGCAAGCAGATGCCATTCGAGGCTCGAGTAAGAGCAGCAGCCCGCCAACCGCTGGCGTAAGCCTCGAAAGTGCCGTGAGGGCAACAGCCATGCCGGGCCACCGCTCGGATGCAGACCCAGGCCGAGTCGGGCGCCCGGATCGAGGCTGCTCACATGCAGCCACATGCTGTGGCAGCTGGGAGCGCTGGGCAGGCTCGGGGCGGAGCTACTCGGCTCCCTCCTCTGGACCGATTCCATCCACCGACAGCCCGGTCAATTCTGAGGCCTCACAACTGCTAGAGCCCGAACACCCTCTTGATCGCCTGAGGCCAGTTTCTAGCAAGCTCTCGTTTTTAGATGGAGGCTGCCGAGGAAGCCGGACTGTGATTAGTCAGCCTATCGCAAACGACTCCTTGCTTCATTACTTCCACTCACTGCACGAACTTCCTTTCTGGCCTATGTAGTCTGCTTGGAAAGATAAGCGTTTCTCTTAGAATGCTGTACAGAGAGTTTATTATTATTACAAGTATTATTTATTATACTCACTCGATACATTCAACAGCAGCATGTGGTCGGTGTGCCGTAAGTAACTCTACCGAGTCTATCGCCGAGTGAGGCTTAGTGAATGTTCAGCCACCTTTATCACACAACGGATGCCTGCCCGCCACTTATGTTCCTCATCTTAAAATATCTAAATTGGCATACCGCGTGGTAAAGTTAAGCAAATGATTGCTGCTAATCAAACAGCCCCATTTTTAAGAGGCAGAAGAGCTTTTGCGACTTTCGCCCAGCAGGCATCAAGCAATAAAAAGATTGACTGATGCAGGACTCGAACTCACGCACTACCTGGCATGCAACGAATGGTACATGATCACGTTCGGATGGGCAGTGCCTATGATAAATCGAGTCTATAAGTACTGGCCACAGTACCATTACCCGGCCAGAAATTTAGCATAAGAGCCAGCATTGCATTAGTTATTGAATGAATCAGAATCAACAGGGCAGCACTGCAGTGATGCAGCAGCACTGATTACAAGAGCTCGTGAGACTGCGATCCTTGGCTATGTCGACAGAGAGCAAGTGAATGAGGACGTAGGTAGGAGAGTGAAATAATTAAATGGTGTATAATAAGAGAGAATAAACAGAGACAGAGTAAGACACTGAGAGAGCACAAAATAGAGAGTGGGGCAGCTTTTGTCTGTGTCTGCCTTTGTACAAACATGAAGTGAGTTACCTGTTTTCCTTCAGCTTGATGCACAGGGCTGTGCATGCCAGACCAAGGATATGAAATGGCACGCTCACCGGCAGGCTAATCGGAAGCTACTGCTGCCTCTGGCTGTTACTGAAGTCTTTCTGCAGCCACTGGCAAACGTCTACCATGTCTCCGTTGTCACCACTGCTGGCTCCAGGCGTGGCAGCTAAGGAAGAGTTGGGTGGGGTCGGCACCAACAGCACCATCGTCTCCACCTGCCACTAACCGTGACGACATATTCTGGCCTACTGGGGGGGGGGGTCGCCTTTGAACCTTCTGGCTCTGTATTTTCAAATTTAACGAGTGCATCACCAACTCGAGTTCGGCACGTAAAAGCAATTCGCCTAAACGCACACTTGGTCAAACCCACGTAATACACTTCCCGGGCCAGCCATTTTAGCTTACTTAAGTCCTAATTATAGGTACTATACCCATTACTTAACAGCATAGTTACTGTAACTGTGCCGTTATGAGTCGAGCTAATGCATGCTGAATCGATATAAGCCAATGAGTGTAACTCACTGGACCAATAAATACTAAGAGAAGGACGGCTAAAATGCTAGGTTCCTCCCTGCTGGCCTAGCTTGGTGTTTTCTAAAATCGTGTCTCCCAGCAGATCTTCTGGCTGCGCATTCTTAATTATATAGTACAAAATATAGGTGCTTTCATAAGTTTAAGCAAGTTTCACTAAGTTCATAAGTTTAAGTCACCAAACTTACCGGAAAGAGCACTCTTTCATTGCTAAATTTTAGAGCTGCATACATTTATCACAGCCACAAAGAGGCGACTTGTGCACCAGATGAGCCATCAAGTACAGCTCAAAAATCCATCTCGTCAGATGGCTTTTTATGTGGTTTAAATCATAGACTCATATATCTGGTACTAATGACAATAGCTCGAGAAATCGCTAATAGATTCTCGAACTCTTATAATTTGGCTTATTTTAGCAAGCCAGCGTTTTAACGCCACTATCCAGGGTTTATTTGAGAAGTGATCTCTCTAGAATCATGAAAAGCCTCAAGCGTGGCGTTCCTGAGGAGATATGAATACCGTCAATAGAATGCTCGAGTGCATATACAATATTTTTGGAGAATTAGGTCATGGTAATACAGCTATCAAACGATATCACGATCCAGGTGTTCAAAAAAACTCAGCATGAGGTTTGCTTTGGATCATTATCCTGTTATTATCATTACCTAAAGGAGGTCCATCTCTTTCACAGCCACCTCCCTCAAAGCACCAAAATCCCCCCTCGTTTAGTTACTTAAAGCACTCAGCAATTACTTCTACAGGCTACAGATTTCTGATTATAGCTGTCATGCAGCAGGACCATTACATATCTCTTCCATTTCAGAATAGTTACACCTTTAAAAGCATTTTTATTATGCTGCTTCACATCTGTTCCCCTATAAAAAAAATGATGAACACCGATTTAAATCATCGTCAGCAAGGTAAAGCTAGAATAAAGCTTACTAGTAAAATGTTTGTGCCTGCAGCCGGGCAGTAAATCCTGTAAATTCTAACAACAAGCTCAGAAAGGCATGCCTACCCCTTCCCCCTGCACAGACTGGGATGGGAAACCAGGTAGCAAGTCGAAACCTGTAGTTAGCACAGCACAGAAGCACATGCAAAATTGCTAACAAAGCCACTACTGGCAAGGATGGGCCATAATTCTTTCGGGTTTGCTCTAGGCCATCAATTCACAGGTTAAGAGATCGATGAGCAGGAGTTGCTACCCAGCCAGCATCTTCGAAATAGTGGCACGACTTCCAAGGACAGCTATTACTGTATAGCTTCGGGTCACATCGGCACAGAACAGCAGTCCTTGGTGAGACAGAAAAGCGATGGCCAACGTTTACTCTCAACTGGATTGGTATGAATGGATGCAGCGCTCACTATGCCTGCTCTGCATTGAACAATGTGACCAAAAGGAGTCAGCAAGGCACATGTGCAATACAGCATGCACCAGAGTGCTCACTGCAAATGACAGCCCCTTCCCGAAGCTCAGCTTGATGCTTGGCTAACTTCTCCTGAAATACCACTCCCTACCTGTGTCGGCCCAGCAGCTGACGACTGCTTGCTCGCTCGCAGGCAGTCAATCATAGAAGCAAGGTCGCTAAAGGCATGCAGAATCAGCCTTGAGAGTTCATGCTAGCTGCAAAGGGGGAGGGGCTGATGCATCACCACTGCACGTAGGGCCGAAATGCAGCAAGGGCTAGGCAGCGGCAGGTAAGCTGCTGAGTACTCTCAGCATCGCACTCAAAGCCTGCAAGCCTGCTCCGTGTTCGCTTCCGTTGGCCCACATCTCATACAAGCAGCAGACAGGAGAAGTGCACGCACGGCCGAAGTAAATAAAAAAAAAATGTCAAGGAAGGTAAAGCACCCAAGCAGTGGCAGTGTAGCTCCACCTTAAAAGAGGGAATGGTGATCAGGACACGACCGCGAAAAAGTTGTGCACGTTACTTTATCAGAGCCTCGAGCACTCGCACAGGCAGCTCAAAGGCAGGACTGGAGAAAATCTGCAGCTGTCGTGGAAGTGTCTGCGTCTGCACGGCCACTGGCATGCCCCAGCTGGTGCACAACAGGAGTAGCAGCTTCCTCAGTGACAGCTAGCAGCAGCATATCAAAAGCACTGGTCGTCATGGCCAACATGTACAGGTTCACACGCGACAATATGAAGGATTGTGCCTCTGATTTGCCAAATTTACCATCTGCATCCAGCCTGCGATTATTGAGGATTATGCGGACCGACAAGTTCCGCATAATCCTCAAGCGTCTTTGACATGCCCAGTCTGTCCTCGCGAGTCAGCATATGAAATTTCCTTGGCTGGCCTGCACCAAAGGTAGTGGTGCCTATCCGACTGCCAATCTTCCGGGCTTGCGCACACACATGCATGCACAATCGCACGACCTGTGGCCTGCCCACACCAGCCCACCGGTCACGTCCAACAGCTTTATTACTGAAAAGTGTGGAACAGCTCAGCCACCAAGCCATTCCCATGGACAAGCACGATGTAAATAACAGGCGACGGACCTCACAGCCACACGGCAGATATTGGTACAGCCAGTGCCTCGAAGCAAGGTACTGGTTTAGCCCAGGGGTAAGGTGCTTGCTGTTAACGACTAAGATCGCAGGTTAGAGCCACACGGCATATGTAAAGCACCTAGATAGAGACTAAGTTTTCTTAAGGTGTTATGCAGATGAAGTATATATGGCTGGCAAATTGTAAAAAGCAAATTGTAAAATTGTAAAATTTGTAAAAATCAAAAAAGCTGTTTTTGGCGATAGAAGAACCCAATCTCAATCGTGCACCCCATAAACGTGTACCCCATAAATCGATCCCATTAGTGCCTGAGAACACCTGGTATGTCAAGCCTCCTGTCTTCTCCAAAAATCAGAAAATCGTGTGCATACATAGATTTACATAATATGAAGCCTAAGATTACGATCCGTGCGGCTCCCAATACTATCAGAACACGCCCGGGGAAGAAACTCTGTCTGGCAGAAACGTAATCCGCGGCTGATTTGGACCAGTCGATGTTCTATTCGTCACAGCACTGAGAGACCAGTCACCGATACAGCTAACTCCTTTGCTTCAACGTCCCTCATCGAGGGGGGCACTTCCGACTTGAACAAGTGCACAGACTTTTGTTTTTGCTTGCGCTGAAGATCTGCCGGAGCGTTGGAAGTGGCAGTGACAGACTAGCTGCAGTCCCTAGCTAGTAGCTAGGCAAATGGGTTGCTGCCCATCAACGATCGACTGGCTCAAGCAAGGTCAAGGTCTTAACTTTTTAAAATGTTCACCAACAAGTGGAAGTTTCAGCCTCTCTTAGTTCTTGAGCTCACAGAGCTCCTGGCTACGCCCACTCCCATTATTGTCCCACATATCATTCTCAACTTAGCTCGAGGTAGAGCCACCCAGGCTGACAAACGACGGATCATTCGGGCTGCACGCCGAGCCACCATGCACCACCACCGAGTACCGTGTGCAATTGCCAGCTGTATGTATGACATTTTAATTCCATACGTTCGCAGAGGTGGTCGATTTCACTGAGCTCTCAGCTAGACGAGAGAGTGGAGTCTGCCAATAAGTTCATTGGCATTCCATCCTCATAAATCGGTGCTCTCGTGGGTTAATCTGCCCCCTCCTGCTCTCGTGGATGTTGAATGTCAGTGTGCTTACCCAAGACTTGCATTTCTGCTGCCATTGAGGGAGCTGCTACTTAAAGTTGTTAAAAAGCTGTACACCCCGGTTTTTGTTGGATGCAGTGGTGTGTCAGAGTTGGGTTGTAAGTATCACCTTGTTCTGTTCAACTACGGTTATTGCTAAATTAAGGTTACCCACCGTGCCACCATCCTACGACTTCTGAATACAAGTACGTTGTTAATGGGAACATGTGGCTAAGAATGCCGGGGCTAGAATGGACCGGGCCAGCCAAATGGCCACCGATTCGTCAAGAACTGCAGCCTTCTCCTGGGTATTCCTTAAGTTGCTGGCAATCGGTTTTCCATGGAAAGCCTTCAACTTCAGCTCGATTTAGTCCCACTCTCACTAAGCCGGCAAAAGCTTGCTGTATTATCTGCCACTCCAGGATGCAGAAACCGGCAACTGCTTCTGTTCCGGCTCAATGAGTAAGCGTCTCGAACGAAATCAAGAGCACTCTCAGGAGGAATCAAATCTCTTATATGCAGCTTATATTTGGCATGAGTGTGGCCTGCACAGAAAGCCAGTCTCGCCCTACCAAAGTTAAGCCATTTATTGTATCGATGTGACGAATGCTTACACAGTTGTCTAAAGGTCAAGGCCAGGAGCAGTGCTACACTGAGCACCGAGTGGTGTGGAGGCGAGCACTTTCTAAATGAACTTGCATGGGCTAATAAAGCAAATATGCTTGTCTTTAAAGCCTGCTGCTTCATGGACTTGTGTTGGAGAACTCTTTTACTACGATTAGTGTTCAGGCACACAAAACTAGCACCTGGCATTTTGTGTGCAGCCCAAAGGAACAATAAAAAAAATAATTATTATTTTGGCATTCAAAGAAAACTAACTTTCTTTTTAGACACTTAACCTATGCTAGAAATTAAGCATATCAAGTGGGATGTGATAATATGCCCAATGTCAGCGCACATATGAATACCGAGGATCATTCACTAAGGCTCAGCAAATTACCAACAGGTGCATTTGTAGGTTCTGTTTAACATTGTCAAGTCAGGGGATGTCCAAGCATCAGTTGAGAGTTAGCTCCAGGATTTGGAGCATACAAACCGAAGGAGAGTTTTCAAAATATTTGAGGTTGGTTCGAGGCACATCTAAATGACTAGAGTCAGAAGAGCAGGTGGTTCAATTCCAAGCCTGATTGGGGATCAGTTTGTATAGGTAGACCGGATTAAACAAATGAAGGGACCTAAAAGTGAGTGACAACATTAGAAGTCGATACGCTGCTTGGTGTGGAGCCAGTGCTAATTAGGTAAAAGTGATGTAATGTGGCAACTCTGACGTTCGTGACGATCATGTGTAGCTGCAGAGCATAGCACAAACTGGACGTGCCTTATCGCACAGAAACAAAATATTAGCTGATTAAACAGCCTCATTTGTATAACGGCAGATGAGCCTTAGCGGCTATCACCGCCGTTTGCAGTTGGTTGTAAAGGATCATCCACTGTAGAATTCGAACCAACGACTCAGTCGTAAAGAGCGTGCACCTTAACTCCTCGGCTATCACGGCCCTTTAGAAGATCTGCAGCTGTTGCAGAGTTGAGACAGGATGTTGGAAATACATGGACCAGTTTAGATTCGGTATCCTCGGCAAAGCAGGCCTGAATTTTTGCAATTTAATGTGAGTGAAAGTGGGCAGACTTAACTGTGGAGATGATATGGTCGTCTAGTGAAAGGTCGCTTTGGTACAGGACACCCACATTTCGTACAGGTGCTACATGCGATATAATAACAATAATAATGCATTTGATAAAGCACCCTCAGAGAAAATCTCTTTCTATGCCCTTTACATTTGCTGCAAAAAAAGCACGATCGAATGGTTAGTGGTAGCATGCTCAATGACAACAAGCACATATATGTTGGCCGAGCCTATATTGAGGGATGGGTTTTCCAATATCTGAGTGACTAGGTTTGCCCATAACTAGCTAATTGGTTTTATCGTCATTCAATCGCCATTTCTACCAATGGCTGCTGAAGAACAGGCTTCACTAGTACACACAGTCCAGCTGAATGTCAGTTTTAACAGTGTATGAGTAAAGCTGCAAAGTCGTGCCAGCAGACACAGCTGCTGGTAGGTGCAGACCGGGCAAGACTGTCCACCGATTGGGCTGGAAGTGCAGCGGTTCTGCATAAACATTTAGCCACGTTCTACGTGAGCACGGTCGTCTGGAAGCTTGTATGAGAAGACCAATCAGTGAACTGTTTCCGACTTGGCCTGCACTTGCTAGCAGCATCCTAGCTGCTTGCTGCCATTATCTCGGCCAGCAGTATCGGGAAGGTCCTTAATTAGATGTAAAGAGCCTGCACACTGCAGACCGATTGACAGCTAGCAACGGCAGGCATGCCGAGCACAAAAGTGGTGAGCGTGCAAGTGCATGTGTGTACGTGTGCGCGCGTGTGTGTATGAAGGTGTGTGCATACACACAAAGCATTGACAACAGAGGTTTGCACCACCGGCCAGTCTGCCATCACACAGCTCAGCCGAGTGCCTGACAGACGTGCGGGCATGAGTACGGCTCTCTTGCTACACGTCTACATTTTACTGACCCATCCTTGCACTTCATGACGGGAGGAAGCCACCCGCCCCTTATCACAGGCTCTCTACAGGTGCTCAAGCATTGGGCACGTCGTGTGCAACACTAAAGTAGGGTCATCATACTTCTTTTGTCAATATAAACAGTCCCACTCTGCCAAGCAAGCTCACCCACAGCTGCCACTAGGGTCGGAGCAGAAGGTCAGAGGGCAGACGCAGGCTTGCCGGCTTCGAGCTCTTCCCTCGCAGGTAGGCTGAGCTTTGTTTCGGGTCCCTGCTCAGGGGTCAGGTCTTGCTCCTGCATTTAAAGACACAGATCATGTGTTCGAGTCCCGGCAGCAGGCATCCATTGTATTGCCCCCCCCCCCCAAATCGGGAGTAACAGCTGCTAAGGCTTTTCTGCAGCTACACAAGTGAGGCAGCTGAAAGAGCTGCGCTTTACTTTGAGCGCAAAGAAGACTGGCTAGCATCAGCTCGGGATCTGCCGAGAGTGGCTGCAGCAAACGTGAACAGCAGCTCTCAGCTCGGATGCTTACGGCATGAGAAACGGTGGCATGCAGCTGTGCAACGCTCACTGCAGCCGAGCAGTTTTGGCACCGGACTCTCGTCCGCAAAACCGAGCTCACACACTTTAAACGGTGGCTACGATGGTGCCCCGCCATGATCTCCAGCCCGAGCCATCCTATCCACTCGATGTGACAGTGACAGACAAATGGCACCATGGCACTAACCATGCTGAATGCGATAGTCAGTGCCCCCCTCCTGCATGCAGGTGGTGAGCTCGTGCGGGTCAGTGAAGCTAAGAGCCCTTCTTAGCTGCCGGAAGCACGTCACGAATCGATCTGAGGCTGCAGTGTGCAGAAACAGAAGAAAAAGGGAAAATTATTGACATATGTCAGATTGTAGCTGCAAATGGCTGTCGACCCTCTGGGACCTCTTACAGAGTGGGCAGCCTCAGGGTTTGATCTTAGACTCCCTTTTGTTCACTAACTCTCTTCTCTTCCTTTGGCTCTCACCCCCTGCCTCCTCCTCCCCCCCCCCATGGCCCTGGCCGATAGACGATCGAAGGGTCCATTTGTGCACGTAGCACACTTGTGGACATCCCGAGCCGAGCTGTATTGGCATTTAAGATTCGGTAAAGTCATCAAGGCAAACATTGAAAGGCAAAGCAGCAATAAGGCAAGAGAGGGCAGCAGAGGTCAAGTGATGTCTTTGGGCCCCCTCCTTTGTTCATGCTGTCCTTCTGCCTGAGTTTGCCTCGGCATGCTCCACAGACTGCACGCAGCAGCGCAGCACACGGCCTAAAGGGAACAGCTGGAACCGTGGCAGCTGCGGCAGCAGCACCTCCAATCTAGCAAATGCACTGAAGGGCTGAGCGCAAGAAAGAGATCAAGCCCATATGGGAGCACCTCGTGCCATTCAGCTGCTCACTTATCACAGGAGACAGCGAGCACGAATCCGGTTGTGCCCCTTGCCATCTAGCTATCAGCCTATCAGCGGCGTACGGTCGCACTGCTTCCCTCCTCCTCCTCCTCTCCCTCCCAGCAGCGCTCACCGGCCACGTGGCCATACAGACCTTCTGCTGCTACTGCTTCAGCTGCTACTGCTGCTGCTACTGCGAGTGCCCTCACCGACTGTGCGCGCACGCTCTTAGCTAGCGGCAAGACTTACGGTCACTCTCGGTCGAGACAGGGCAGTGCAAGCACTGCAGCCCGACGCATGTCGAAGCAGGTCTGAAGCCTGGCGATTGAGTAAGACAATTTACCTTGAAGAACTCTTTCCCAGATGAGCTGCCGGTCATGTATTGTCCAAATTAACCGAGAGCCAGTCGCTGGCCTTGGTGGGGCTGCGGGGCGTGGGCCACGCGGGTAGCTGCGAAATTATCTGGGTGCCTGGCACAGTGTAGCGTACACACTGATCAATAGCAGATGCGGGCTCAGAGGCGATGCCAGCTTAGCTGCTGCCCACCCTCCCACGAGCCTCTCCCTCCCTTCCTCCCGCCTGCCCGGCAGTGGGCCAGCAGCGTTGCACGACGGGAAAGGCCGACCAGAGCTGCCACGCCAGCCAGGGCTTGAGACCCTTGCGTTGGACCGAAGCAAAAGGGACATCTGCCGAGGGCAACGTCTCGCAGGCGTCTGCTGCGACAAAAGTGGCAAGGCCCTTCCTCTCGTGCTCAGCAGTAAGAGCAGGCCGTACAGAGCTCGCGTGTGCTGCTGCGTGTCTGTGCAACCAAGAGTCAGATGTAATCATAAACACTTGGCACACGACCTAAAAATGGTTTACGGAACATGTTTGCCTAATAAATACTAATTACTAATTAGGGCTGCCCAAGAGGAGAAAAGAGCGAAAAGGTGACGATGGTGGAGAAGATGTTGGTCCGAGTCCTCCTGGTCCAAGCAAGCAAGCAATCAACTGACCAACTAGCAGTCACCACCTTGGCAAGGCACTGGAGGTGTGCCAGGCGACCGTAGAACAGGCGGCTCAAGTGGGAATGGTAACCAGCGAATGGCCTTAGTGAGAACGCTCAGCAGGATGCTGGCACGGCAGCAAGCTGATCTTTAAATGCAGTGGTCAAGCTTCAGAACCAAACTTACGGCTGTTCCCTACAGTACCTGCATTGGCACCTATGAGAAACTAATAACACAAGTCGATCATGTTTAGGCTGGCCAAGTGGCAGCCCAGTTGGGTAGACTGCTTAATGGTTTCTTGCCATTGAAAAATAGCCAATATCAAGAAGCAGATGCAGCATAAGAGTTTATTCAATGTGTGAAGAAACCACAGTTATGCCCATTCAGACAAATCTGCAAAGTCGTTGAAGCAATTTGGCAACTCGTGGGGGGGCACCGTCTTCAGAGCACAGCCATAGGTTGATAGGGTTAAAAGGTAAGAACACAGAAGGCCGTCTGAGACCAAGTCGCCTGCCAACTGGTGCCGACGACACGACACTAGAGCCACGAGCGTAGCATCATACACACGGCTAGCTAGGGAAAGCGTCCTACAAAAGCTTGTGGGCAGTGCTCCCAGCCTCACTCGCCTCGTGGGCGGCTAGTCTCACTAGCAAGACAGCGAGGCTGCCTGCCACCCAAGAGAGTGCCGCCTCTGATGCCGGTGGCTGCCGTAAAGGAAGCACTGCATTGCACTGTAGGCTGGGCATGCTGGTGGGATGTGCCCCTCCCCTCTCACGGCAGAACTGGACCAGAAACCTGTATGTCTGCAGTGGCTTTTTAAGGCAGCAGCTGTCGGCACGTTAGCGGCCTTACTGTCCGTCGGCTACAAGTAGGGAGGGAACAGGTAGCTGACTGGCAGCCAGGTCAGCAGCCAGTCCATCGGGCCAAGCTGCGATGGCACCAGGGTGCCAGGGTGCAGGGCCAGTCACTGCACAGTAGGTAGGCACAGTCAGAAAGGGCCGGTGGCTGGCCATGTCGCTGCCTGTCCTATTAAACGGTCTCCGAGGAACATAGGTCTGTACCTGCATGTCACTGTAAGGTTAATTAGAGTGGGGTATTGTTCCTGTATCATTAAGTGGGTGGCAGCCACAGCCGAAGGCAGTGGCCGAGCAGAGGTTGGCTGCCTGATAGGGGAGGAAGGGAGGTCTCTGGACGTCATTACATTCCAATCAAGCACCTAGCGCAGACAGCATGGACAACTGAATTGCCAATAACCTAATAGCAGAGCCTCGCCTGCACTTTTGGCCACAGCCACCGAGCCTCAACAAGCCGGTTGCTAGCAGATACAGTGGGTGTCCACTCAATCTGAGCAGCTACCAGCAGCAGCAAATTAGGCCTTGCTGGTGCTCGAGCGCCCAGGTGCTTCGCCTAGGCTGGACAGCCGAGGTGTGACCTCGCTTTTCATAAGAAAGTGGGCACTCACTAGCTCTGGATTCTCGTGACATTTCAACAAGTCGTTAAATTGCCAGTTCACTGATCGCATCACGAGTCTTGATGGCGATGGCCGAGTATCACTGAGGAATAGCAGCTTTAAGTCACACAGCTCTGTCGGTCGGATCACAAGATCAAGAGAAGGGGGTGGGAAAGGGGGCACAGCCTGAGCATCCGGAGCTAGAGAGAGAGAGAGAGAGAGAGAGAGAGAGAGAGAGAGAGAGAGAGAGAGAGAGAGAGAGAGAGAGAGAGAGAGAGAGAGAGAGGGAGAAGAGAGGGAGAAGAGAGAGGCAAGATGCATCAGCAACAATGAGAGGAGACCGCAAGGAAAGGAGAGAAGAGCAAGGATAGACAGAGATGTGGGCAGACAGAGTAAAAGAGAGCGATAGATGAAAACAGAGAAATGCCGACAGAGTGAAAGATGGGATGCAGCCAAAAGGTGGCTACGTGCAAACAGGGATAGAAACTGAGGGGGAGACATGGAAAGTGAGAGAGACAAAGACATAGAAAAAAGAGAGAGCGAGTGAGACAAAGACAGAAAGTGAGAGAGAGAGAGAGAGAATAAAAACGATTTACAGCAAAAGAGAAAGAATAAGAATACTCCAGCAAGAGATAGACTCCACATGCGCAGAGAGAGAGAGAGAGAGAGAGAGAGAGAGAGAGAGAGAGAGAGAGAGAGAGAGAGAGAGAGAGAGAGAGACCGAAAGAGAAAGCAAAAGGTAAGTGTGTGTGTATATATATATATATATCATTATATATATATATATATATATATATATATATATATATATATACATTATCATTATATATACATGTCGCTAATAGTATACAGTATAAAGAAAGAGACGGCATGGCGGAATCAGGAGGTATTAGTAAGTATGTGAGCCAGAATGCATAATAAAATGTAAACTCGTGTGCAAAGACAGACACAGAAACTTAGCTTAGTTTGAAAGTATGTGTCTCTGGCTAAAAAGACAAACACAAAAAATTTTTGAGTTATGTTGTCCCTATAAGCGTGAACAGCTGAAGGCTTTGGTCACATTCCATGCATGTACAGTCACATGTAGAGGCAAAGGTAATTACTGAGGACATCTTTGACCAAGACCTGGGCTCGTGCTTCTTGTATTGATGCAGAGAAGCAGCTAAACTGAGCTGGCAGGCCCAAATAGATGTAAATATATGCTATCAAATAATTAGTGCTAAATAAATTATAATTTGGAATCGCGCAGCTGCACTTTTCGATACCAGCATTCCACGAGCTTCAGCTGGCGCTGGGTTGAGCCACAGAGGCACGTGTTGATGATTGGAAGGCAATCTTGTTCAACAATACCTATCCTGAAGTCACTATAACTAGATTATGCTGATCCAATCATGCTAAAGGCATGCTTCTAGGGACGTCTACGTCACAGCATTAACCAGCAGAAGTGTTAGCATCCATACTTATGAGTCTGGAGTAACCGTTATGCTGTTGCTGCTCTCTAAGCAGATTTAGGACAGGCAGTCGGCTGATGCCAGATCCAGAACACAGGCACAGTGGCCCAGATGGGGAGTCTGTATTTACACTGCACACGAGCACTGTATGGCATATGCAAATACAACCGTGGTGATGAGACGCAAGTGCATAGTTCTTGTCCCTCGCCACAGAGCAATTTTTAAAGGTCTTAAGACAGAGCAAAAAAGAGACAGAAAGACACACAAGACAGACAGAGAGGGAGGGAGGGAGAGAGAGCAAACACATTCTCATGCATACATACATAACATGCACACACGCATGCACACACACACACACACACACACACACACACACACACACACAGGTACAAGAGAAATCGTGTACAAGTACAAGCCAGTCCCCGGCTAGGCTATCAAAAAAAAAAACATTTACGAGGGTTGCAGCAAAATATGTATGGTAAACGTGGGATCGTGAAACTGCTTAGGCATACAAATAGAACCGCACAGTTAAACTCACTAATATTCATGCTTGGAGGCTGCTAACTTTCTTACACTTAACGATGATAAGACTAACCTAATAGCTAGGGGCAAAACTGGGGTCACTCGAAAGTTGGAAGATCTCGTCCTCTCGATTGGTTCATCTAGCATCATCCCCCATGACGTCTGCCCAAAAACAGGGAATACCACATATCCTACACAGTCAAGCAGGCCTAAATTCAGCTAAGGAATATTGATAAAATCGAGGCCTGCTTAGATAAGAGTATGACAGTCAAACTAGTTCATCCATTTTGTTTTACTTTCCGTGTAGTTACTGCAATTTCTTTTATTCAGGACTTGCTGCCAGTGCCCTGAATTGTCTGCAACTCGTGCGAAAACTCAGTGGCTCGTCTGGTCTGGTATCAATCGTATAGTTGCAATATCTTGTTACTTCTGTCTGATCTTCACCGGCTCCCTATCAAGCATCACAATGATTTCACAATTCTCTCTCTGGCTCACAGATCGCTTAAGCCGCTTGACCCAGTATATTTATCCTTGCTCTTACTTATACTTATGCATACTTATCCTTGCTCTTCCAGGGTTGCTCTCACACTCCTTGGCATCTGGTCTCCTAGCTGTCCCTCAGACTAAAATGAAACCTGTTTGTGATCAAGCTCCGGATAGTTTGCAACGAAAGTCTGTAACTCGCGACCAGTTTCTATCACTACCAGCAATGACTAGAACCATTGAATGAATGACAAGAATCATTGGAGTATCAGTTAAAGAGGCACCTGTTCTAGTTAGCTATCCCTCATCCCAGTGAGCTTGTCTTTTTTGTTTCTCTATGTGGTGCGTGCTTGCCTGTGCATGAATTAGAGTACACTACTAGCTGGATTAATATAATTATTATAGCTGACCTGCATGCACTAAGCACCCCCTACTAATATAGGAGTATAATGCTACCGAGAATGAAAGCCATTTATGTATTGCCCCTGATGTACTGACTGAAATAAGATCACCAGTGACTTGCCAAGAAACATCATTACTAAAAGACCAAGAACCGCCTACTGAACACCAACACTAACTTGAGTGGCATTGACTCGAGATCAGAGAACAATGCCTAATGCTAGCTCGTTTGGTCATCATCTACACTTCAGTCCGTCATGAAAAGTAACGGAAGTTGCTGCATCACTTTAGTGACCGGTCATGTTGTTCAGCCAGCAGTAGCCGCACTCAGAGAGAATGATGCGAACAACTTTACTACGGTGCAGTAATCCCATGCACTGGAGACCACGAGCACCCAAGCTCTCTGCATGAGCTCCCTTGCCTGCTGCCGAAGACTTCTGCGGGAATTCGACGAGTAGTCTGCATCAAGTAACTGGATTCTCTCCAAGTCGGCGCTCAAAGTCAGTGTAGGCACTAAGTATTCCTCCTGCTCTTACATGGGCTGGGCCCATTAGTTACTGGGCTCATTTTTTCTCTGGATCTCCTTTTCCATTTGTCAGAGGGAATCGGGCATGCAGGCAATGTGCAATGTGCAATGAAAATAGTGCATGCCTAAGAGAACGACCGACCAGCTACTAAAAGGGGATCACTTACGGCATGGCTGCATTGAGATAATGCAGCCATGCCGTAAGTCTCTGACAATCTTTGAGAAAAGCCATTCTTTTAGTATAATCGATTATTGAATGCATCAATGAGAGCGATGCCTTCGACTTCTATGCATTGTTCGATGCAAGAAAGATAAATTTCTTGCAATTCTTTGCTGTCAAATAACACTTCACTGCTCTCCTTTCACGATTAACCCAGATCGGTAATTTCCTGCTGCCTGACACTTAAAAGAGCACAAGTAGCCAAGATAACATTCTTTATTTGAGGCAGCAAGATTCCTGATATTTGCAATCCAACCTTCAATCTCCATGGCAGGAAATGATGACTGAAAACTACCCTGTCATTCTGCTTCAGCATGCTCGATAGCACAGCTGACAACAAATTAATCATTAATGAGCACAGTAAATGGTTTGTTTTAAAACTGCAAAATGACCTCCAAGCTATACTGTTTATTACCTTTCGGCAGATGTGCATACTTTGAAATGTCCTTGTATGACTTCACGAGCTATTCAAACTAAGCAGGCAGAAATATTTTCCATACCATGCACACAAACCGAATGGCCTTCGTAACTATTACTATATGAGCTCATCTCTGGCAACAATATCATAGCAGAGGAACGCTGAATATCTGAAGTATGCAGCAAAGCAGCAAATAAGGTGTCGACAGTGTAAATATAAATGAATATGATTAATTTGTATAGCACCCTAAGGGAACTTAATCTCTAGTCAGATGTTTTGCTTAAACCACGGGGCTCGAGCCCACGACCTCGGACAGACCTTGGTCGGGGTGAGCATCTTAACCACTGGGCCAAACCAACATGGCTGCCAAATCAATGCCAGGGTCGTCAAAGAACCAGGGTCACACTCTGAAATTGATTTGCTTAAAGCTGCAGCTGTGATTAATCGTGGAAGGCAAAAAATTTTGCATGTGACTGAGCCATCATATAAACAGCAAAGGTTGGGACATGGGATCGAGCCCACGACCTCGGCCATCAAATACATTTTTGTTGACCCTGGTCCGGGCAAGCACCTTACCATAGGGCCAAACTACGTTGGTTCCTCTAGTGGGCATTGCAAGCTCAGGATCATTTAGTGAGCCGTGACGGCACACTAGGTAAGGTGGTTGCTTTTGCCGATGTCGTGGGTTCGAATCCTGCAGTGGGCGATCCTTTATTGCCACTGCAAGCCGTGGTGATAGCCCTAAAGGCTCTTCAGTTGCTATATAAAAGAGGCTGTTAAATCAGCTAGCGTTTTTTATAGCAGGCAGTGCCTATTGTGGCCACTAACCGAACGGTAAACAGTAAACCATAACACAAAATCCTAAGCCCTGCAATGTGAATATGAGTGAGCCTAGGGAGCACCAAACAGTGAAGCACGCAGCTCCAGAGCAGCTCCAGCACAAATCCACACGTCCTCGAAGACCTCGAAGGCATATTTAGAACACGGGCCAGCATGCTACACCAGCAAACTGACTTACCACTCCTGCCTGGGCCCTTATGTACTTTATCCTAATTAAATGACTCAGCCATAAATACACATCAAAGAGCCAGGCCATAAACAGACTTCGAATGGTAGTCACCCAAATCATCAGAGACCATAATTTGCATTCTTGCCCACAGCAGACATTAAAGGGTCATGAAAAGGATAAGCATGAGCATAAAACCACAAGCCGTAAGCCCCAAACATCTGTGTCTCTCTGTGTCTCTCTCTCTCTCTCTCTCTCTCTCTCTCTCTCTCTCTCTCTCTCTCTCTCTCTCTCTTTCTCTCTCTCTCTCTCTCTCTCTCTCTCTCTCTGTCTCTCTGTCTCTCTCTCTCTCTCTCTCTCTCTCTCTCTCTCTCTCTCTCTCTCTCTCTCTCTCTCTCTCTCTCTCTCTCTCTCTCTCTCTCTCTCTCTCTCTCTCTCTCTCTCTCTCTCTCTCTCTCTCTCTCTCTCTCTCTCTCTCTCTCTCTCTTTCTGTATGCCTCTCTCATTTCTCATTTGCTCTTGTCTTCATCTCTCTTGCTATCTGTCTCTCTGTCTGTCTCCTACTGTCTCAGTCTTGCTTTATGTCTCTTTGTCTCTGTCCCCATTCTCTAGTTACTTCCCCCAGGTTATCTTTGTCTGTCTTTCAAAGGTGAGGCACGTCTCTTCAGAAACTTGCACTTTGAGGCACTCGGTCAACTTAGGCTCGGTCAACTTTGAGGCACATAGTCAACTTGGGCTAGTCTGAGCCTGCTATTACATAGACATCACACATTATGTCAATCCATTTGTAATTTCCATTATTCCTCTTTTTCACCAGACACTCAGGCAAGCACTAAGCTGCTGTTTGCTTGGTTGTCGATCAGATGTGTTCGGAAGCCAACACTAGCCGTGCTAATAGGGACCACCAAATCTCTTATGCCATGGCTAGTGTGCCCACAGAAAAAAAGAGAGCCTTACAAAATTTTAGGTGCAGGTATATGTGCATCACATAAAGGTGTTTATTACATTGACAGACACAAAGAGGATGAGAAGAGTAGGGATGAGAGACAGAGCACAGGTGAGGCACGGAAATATAAAGAGCAAAATATATATATATATATATATATATATATGAGCAGCTCATTGTCTGTGGACTCGTTTAACTGAGTTATAGTAGTTCCGTCACGGAAGACAATGCTTCGCTATCTTGCCCCTTGACGGATGTACACTATATTGTCATGCGGTGCAATTGAAGCCATCTTGCGACATGACTGACTTACTCAGTTTAACTGGTAGAGATGAGCGCATTACTCGAGTGCGCATAATCAATATGCATATAATCCAGCTCTCCCTTAAAAAAGCCCTGAGCTTAGGCTTTAAGCAGATAGCAGACGGCTGAGACTGATTTTGAGCATCGTAATGCCATTTAGCCCTAACGATTGGACTGTGGTAAAGCTGGTCGGTGGCATTACTCTAAATCCATTGCTGGCAGCATGCCAGAAGCTACGCTATTGCTCAATTGTGCCCATTTGTGCAAACGTGGCAGTAGTTCCCATGCAAGTGGTGCGTATTAAACACACGGCAAGCGAAGGCATCCCCTTAAGTACAACCCTTACCCGAGGCGGTCGGGCAGCTCAAGATTGCCCCAGCGTGCACCTACAGCAATGAGTAGGCTGAGGCGCACACTGCAGACCGCCTAACCTCTTAAAGCAAACGGCCTGCCGCTGGTGTGCTAGTTGCTAGCCACTGCCAACCCCTGAAGCCTGCAAATTATGCTTAACCCGATTACTAAGAGGGGGGCTTACCAAACAAGGCAATTCTGAGACGAAAAGTCAGCCCATAGGCTTTTCCAGCAACCAGAGAGCAGATGCCCGACTGTTGTTGAGGTTATAAATGCGATTCTGGAACCATCCAATCAAGTCAGCTTATTTGCTTATTTCGTGATCATAAAATGTTTCCAAGAAGTTATATCCTTGGAAAGCATGAAGAGAACGGTTAGATCGGCGGAGAAGAATTCGTTCGCACCAGCAAACCAGCAACCAGCAGCAAGCTCGAGCAGAATAAGATGGCAGTGGCTGACAATGGTGAGGCAACTGAGATCCTCCAGTGCACTTTTTAGTCAGTCGTTGCTTTCAGAGCCGTTAAAACAAGATCAGCAGAGCTACGTGCACAATAAGTGCTGCCTATCGTTGATTTGAGTAAGCTAACTCGCATGCCTTGGCAGGCGTTATGATTGTACCACCACAAGGCCTTTGCCGTTGAATTGCTCTGCGTGTTCTCACATTTTTCAGCAAGAGCTGTGTGCCCCTGAAAGTTTGGCTGCCATCGTGTGAAGATAGAAAGGGGCCAAATGTTACAGGAGTATGGTTTAGGGTACCTGGTACGGCCACAGCCTCTTAGCATTAGCTCTTCTCGTTATGCATGCCCACAACAGCCTGGGACTGCTAGTCGTACTCTAACAAGTCACTTCATAAATATAGCATCTATCGCTCAGGATACACAACTTTAATGCAACAATTCGTCAGGCTGGACTCTGATTGAAGAGCTCGTGATTTTCCAGAATGTGAATACATGCGACACTGCTACTTTTTTAGCTCCAGAAATTTCCCTTCGTGTTTGGGTGTGCCTTCCTTATGGTGGTTAACATAAAGATCTTCAATCAAAGCTGCCCAGTCAAAAATAACCAATCAGAGATGGTCAATTAAAGATGGTTAGTTAAAGATTGTTAATCAAAGATCGCTAATCAGACATGTCCAATCAAAATTGGCAAATCAGTGATGGCAAATCATAGATGGCAAATCAAAGATGGCCAACCAAAGATGACCAAAGATGGCCAATCAATTATAGCCATTTGGTAACACGACGACAGTTTCGTGATGAAGATAAGTTATATCACTTACCTGTGAAAATGACGGCTTTGCTGCATTTTCAAAACAACTTGGCTTTGGATTCTCGGGTCGACTTCTCTCTAGATAAAGTATATGGTAAAAGCGCTGGCAAGACAGGCATGCAGGAAAGCAGTGAAATTCAGCAGTGTAGTAAAATGCAGCAAAGAGACTGAGATTAGATGTGTTGCTACACGACTCATAAACATGTCAACTCGTTCAGATATTTCTTACTTTTTCAGCTTGAATATGAGGTTAACTGCACTCAGGAGGCCTTACCTCTATGTGCTTGAGATGGCATGAATCGACTGATATCGACAGCCCCATCCTTTCTGCCTTGAATGACTGTGCTGTGATTATACAGAAGCATAGAGCCTAAATTGTTGCAAGGGTAAGGCCTGCCTTGTGGCAGCTCCGATCTGAGTATATCCGGAAGTTGCACTCTGCTGCTCCACTGGTTGGTCACATCGGACATTGGCAAGCGAATCAGTTCAGACTGTTGATTCATTCCTGAGCCTAGCATCTTATGCAACGAGGCACTCTTCTGTGCACTGCACGACATGACATGTCTTGAATAGCTAGCTTTGTCTTCCCAGAGCTGCTCCTTGTCACCGAGTTGAACAAGTTTAGCAGCAGCGGCAGGTTGAACGCAGACAACCTTCGGTGCTACAACCCTGAGGTGCTTCAGCTTTCCAGTGTCAGGGTCGAGCAGATAGAACCAGTCGTTGATGGGTCTATAGGCTCTTAGAGAGAATGACATGCAGCTCCTAACCTCTGACGTGCAGCTCTGAATCGACTTGCCAGGTCTGTAACTGAACACGGGCACAGACTGCCCTTCAAGGGATGTGCAAGGCGTTGGTCAACACAACATTTAAGTATCTAACCAAAAACGCATGCAGATGTGTGCTCTCGGTAGAACACACTTGTAGCAAAGAAATGACAGCCTGGTAGAGGCAAACTCT
The DNA here is from genome assembly GCA_009760855.2 of Cristatella mucedo. Lineage (NCBI taxonomy): Eukaryota > Metazoa > Bryozoa > Phylactolaemata > Cristatellidae > Cristatella > Cristatella mucedo. Next base: position 2,030,025 of record WPIO01000003.1, on the reverse strand, counting down.
AATTTACTTAACACCAAGGCAAACAGCGTCCTTAGCAATCAAAGGGTCCGTGTTCCACCTGCATCGCAGGCACCATCACCTGCTCAGCCAGAGCTACCGTCGCAGTAGGCTGCATCCTGCAGGTTCAGCGTATCTAGCTAATGATGCCACTGAAGCGCAGTGTGTGACCCTGCCAATTGCAGAAAGCATAGCTTCTTAGTAGCCGATGCAGTAGACTTCCACAAAAGATTTTTGAATCAAAACAGGTTATTCACCAGGGCCCCATTGGCTAGAATCTGTATCGTGTTTCTGCACTATTGTCCAAATCATTTGCTCTGATTCTTTCAATACATAATTAGAAATGCTGCACTCAAGGATGGCACTTTGATGAATTCGTCATGCTAAGATACATCAAGAAGAAATTGCAGACCAACAAATGTAATAATCGTCCTCGACACCATCAAGAAGTCAATCTAAATTATCCAAAGGCAAGGATGGGTCTCGAAACATATAAACAAAGACGAACAATGTTGATGCAAAATCCGCATAGGGCAGAGTAGATTGCCTGATTACAAAACAGCATTAGGGCATTTTTGCCTAAACAGACCAAACTGAACTCAAATATAGATTTCCTTGAAAAATGAAATGTCCCGGAAAGATTACTACAAGTTTTCTGGCGCAAACAGCCTCAGTGATCAGAAGATCTAGAATATAATCAGCACTAGGCGTGAAATGATAGATGTGTTAGTCCAAGCCGAATATTGCTTAGGTGTCAAGGAATCACCAGCTCTGGCATTCACTAGGATCATCAACGTGAATGTTAAAATCTCGGGTAATCAACAGTGGACCGATCGACTAAGATTGTAGTAAAGAAGTCCAGAATCTTCAATGAATGAGTTTATATTGCCTTGTGGAAGATGGAGGACTATTACAATCAAAGGCAGGGTCTTCATCAGGCCTGGATATCAGAATAAAGAGCTGAAGAGCCCTGGTCCTTATAACAAAGAGCTCTGTGGTCATAATAGAGGCTGTCTAGCCTAAGGAGTTTCAATTGATGACCAATGTCCTATCTCTCAACATTTCAGCTTGAATAAAAAGTAAAATGAGAATCCTGAAGGAGTGAACTTCACATGTACCTGAGCACTTAGTACATACATACCTTCGTTTACATTTATCTTCATAAACAGATTGCTATCCAGGCCTCGGTTATGCAGGTCAAATTTCTTTCCGAAAAAACTTTCATCTCAGGTTATGAAACCATTGGATTTCAGTGGATGTATGTTATATAGATGTGGCCAGCGTGTTCAAAGCGATGGGGCCAGAAACCCCTTGGGTGAGCTTACGGCTGCCATTACTCAAATCAAGTTCAAGTGGAAGGCAGCACGCAGCCCCTAGTTGGCTACGACCTACAAATGCCCACCAATATGAGTTTTGCTCAATCATTTATTCTACTGGTTAGACCGGCAAGGCCCATTCTTTTTCCCTCAGCCCTGCTTATGATCATAAGCTCTTACAGTAGAGCTGTACGCACTACAACTACATAACTTATGCAGTCGATTCGAAATTTGGCCATAACAAATAGCCATCTGTTCCAGCCTCTTTAATAATTGCCAATGGAGCCACAAGAAACAGGCTTACTAAGCAAAGCAACGACCAATGCAGGCAGCACGGGTGGTCCAGCAAAGGCAACAATGAGAATTGTGCCAGACAATGGAACAAAGTCAGCTGGCAGCTATCTATAACCAACTGGTGCTCACTAACTCACTCACTCACTAACTTACACACACTAACTTACACTCACTAACACTTCACTAACTCACTAACTCACTAACTCACTAACTTAACTCACTAACTTAGTGAATTATTGGCATACTTTTCAATATTAAAATTAATAAAAGTCTTATTCGAACATTTCAAAGTGCCTTTATGTGTCAGATGGCACTATCCGTTTATTTCTTCATTAAAAATTGCACACAATCTGAATAGCATGCCTAGGTCACCTGCTTGTCGGAACCTTATGCTAGCAATCACTAAAATATTTACTGGTGGTACCACATCAGTAGAAACAATCCTTTAAAATTGTAGTTGGGCTAGCAGCTGGATGCATACACCGGAAGTCGTCTATAATTTATGGAATCTCCACGCCTCGATGAACTTCGTCATTTCGGTTCTTGAGTGCTTGTTGTACTTACCTGTGCATGTTTCAGTGCTTGTTGCTGACCAGGAGTGAGTACTGACAGCCAGTGACCATCAGCTCCGAGTATCTTCTCGTGTGCTTTTGTATGCTTGTCTAAGCATGATAATTGTGTGCTTTTGCACAATTGTCCTTGCTTCTCTTGCAGTGAATTACAAGGTGCCTGGATGAAAATTTTGTTCTATTATGTCGCTATCCAAAAGTTGCTATACATCGCTAGATCCAATGAGATATCACTGTGCTATATGCTTATCAAACTGTTCTGTTATCTTAAGCAGCTGCTAACTGCATGTCGTAAGAAAAATAGGCACATTCAGCCAGAATGTTCAGGCAATCCAATAAGGCCACATCAGGTTTTGACGGTTGAATGCGAATTACTCCCGAGAGTCAATGACGAGAGCAGTGACAGCAGGCGTGCTTATTTTATTTCCGGAGGCTTTGATAGGTGGATAATAATAATGAAAAAATAGCCTAAGCCTCAGCCCTGCAGAGAAGAGCTTGCCGTTAATTACCAGCATCCAGGGTCCAAGCCCTGCAGCAGGCAATCCTGGATATCCTGCTGCAAGCAGAGTGAAATTTGCCAATGCTCTGTTGTGTTGTTAAGCAAATAAGGCTGCTGTTCAGTCGATCGTGACCTTCTTTACCATAACTATTGAGGAACTTCTTAGGTGAGAGCCCATTGTATGCGAACTGACCCCCCCCCCCCAACGACACGGACTTGATGCTTGGAAAGGAACTATTCTAGCCAAGCCAAAACCAATCAGGATGCAGATCGTAGTTACCAATAGCTCAAGCAGGATCTTGTGATCGATGGAGTCAAAAGCTTCCGAGTAAGTCAAGTAGGACCAAATTATAAGGCAGCATAGATAATTGTACCAAGAGTGTTGTTAGTCTCACTACTTATCACTCAGTGAAGAGAGTAGTCTCGGTGGAACTGTGTCTCTTGGATTCCCACTAAAATTATCCGGAAATGTTGGCACTGTGCTTCTGTTGCACCGTAAAACACATTTCAAGAATAGTAAGCGATGTGCAAGGCTCGCAACTCCAAAGAGTGTTGTTTACTCATTTATGCAGTGCTCTACTCATCCCACTACATCCGCTGCAGACCTTACCTCTCCTGCTCTGGCAATCTCCAGTGTATAGAAATAAATAGACGTGTCGAAGAGATCAGTGTGTCGCTGACATTGCTAAAAATAAGATGCAGCCTAGTCAACATAACATCAAAGGCAATTGTAGACGATTGGTGGTATAATATAATACATTTTCATAGCAGTTGCAAGAGCATGCACCCCCGTGTAGACTATTAATCTCACAGCTGCTTCATAACCGAACGCGAAGACTAGAGCATAGAACATAGTCTTACGAGCTCTGAGATTCTTACCAGTAACAGACCTTGGCCCCCTTTCCATGATTTCCCTTCTGGCTTACACTTAGTCTCGTCTGCATAAAAAATCACGGATCGACCTCGATAATTTTGCTTTATGATGTATTTGCCTTAGTCGAGCATTCTGGCAAGCAGCAATCGTGCTTCAATCAAGCATGACATTCTGAAGCAGCAGAAAAGCCCGTGTTCACAAGGTGTGCGATGGCACTCATCTATAGATTGTTTTCCTAGATCCTTCCTTGCCTTCTAGTGCCTCATTCTCTCGAATCCTTGCAGCTCGAATGCCAGACATTTGCAATTGGCTGGTCACTAACTTTCCTCAATTTAATTTCGGCAAAAACAACCGATTGGATTTGGGCAAAGCTAGTGCCACCCACCAATTCGAAAGCCTTATGCTCGAAACTAGCACACCCAACATCTCTCTGTGGCCTCAGCACAGAGCAGAGTGTACTGTTCTAAAATGGACGTTTGCTAGATTTCCACATTGATTTCACAGTCAAGTCGGCATTTGTTCAGCTAAATCATATTTCGAAAATTTTGGAGTGGCCACCCGGCAAAGCTGGTCCATACATCCGAGAAACTTCTCTGGACTTTCGTAGGTCCCTCATCGCAGGTGTTCATGCCTGTGCCACAAAACACTTGTACATGGCACTTAAGTCAGCAGCTAGCCATGTATATCGCAAACATCCCGACCGAAACATTACAATGTATGCTTAATTGACACTGCGCTCCAGCTCCTGGGAGACTGTGCATAATAGTGACATCGATAAGTCTTTTCGTTAGTAGCCAAGCAGAACCGAATCAGAACCGATCCAGGTGCTTTACAACTCGCAGCTTAAGTTTAATGCTAAGTGAAGTATTATCCTTATAAAAGCATGCAAAACACGTATGAAGACACTCCGACTAAATATGATGATTAGAAGAATTCCTGTTTGTAACCATCTCTCCGTCTGTAACTCCACTGGGCTACAAAGACTATGTGGCTGTTATGCCGGAGAGTTTTGCATAGCGTATCCAAAGCCTAAGTGGTTTTCGGTATGCATTCGGTAGCCAACAGACTTCATCTTATGCAGCAAGGAGAAAGTGAGAAGCACAGCAGAGTCAGGAGAGCAGTGAAGGTAGTGAGTAGCATGGAAGTAGGGACTCGAGATGGCTGGATAGGATGTGCCATAGCCGGCAGCAGGAGAGTGGATGCCGTCGCATACGAATTTTGGAAGTGAGTTCCACAGTCTAGGACTTGCAAAGCAAAGGCTTCTGTTGCCACCAAGTTATTATCGATACAGGACCTGAGGGCACGAGGAGACTGAAACTGGTGCAGTGGTTCAGCTAGGTATGAAGGAGCCAGGCCGTGTTGAGCCTTGTGGGTCAGCTTAAGAACTTTGCTTTGTATCCATTGGTCAGCTGGCAACCATCCAAGCTCTCTCAGCAAAGTAGACACCTGATCACTCCTGTGGGATTTGCAAACTAGCCTTGCAGTCATATTCATCTCCGGGTGCACTGGCCTAGTGGCTTTTTTCGGTAGCCCAGCCAAAAGGGAATTTCAGTAATCTAATCAAGACAGAACCAAGGAGCCAGTTAAATTTTGTGCGAGCCGTCTTGAAAAAACAGTTCTTAGATAGGAATCAGACTTTATGGCTAGCTGTGTAAAAACCTTGCTCTGTATCCGTTGATCAACCACCAGCTTATCAGTCGCTGCAGCAGATTCCGATGGCTTAAATGACAGATACAGCTGAGCATTATCAGCATAAAAGTGATAGCCTATTTCATGAGCCCGAATCACTTTTCCCAGAGGTTGCGTATAAATGGAGAACAGCAACGGACCGGGTACTGACTCTTGAGGAACTCTACAGGTGACTGCTCTGGCGGATGAGACCTGACCCTCACACGATGCAGATTGAAAACGATCGGACAAGTGAGATTTAAACCACGCCAGCCATCTTTAGATGCCTCGTCTGCCAGACCGATCGTTGTTCTCTATTTTCCAATTAGGATATCGGGATCAATGGTGTCGAGGGCAGCTGATAAACCTAGCAGCACTAGGACAGTAACATTCCCGTCATCATTGCTGCATAGAATCTCGTTGGTTACAGGGAGGAGAGCAGCTTCGGTGGAGTGCTGCTGCTTGAACACCAACTGAAATTGTTCTAACAATTTATTCTCTTCAAAGAGTGCTACAAGCTGCTTAACAATAACTTTTTCAAGAATCTTTGACAAAAAGGAAGAAGGGAAACTGGGCGATAGTTTGCAAGGACCTCTGTATCCAATCCAGGATTTTTAAGTATCGGCCTGACGATGGCCGATTCGAGGGACTTGGGTACAACCCCTTTTTTCTAGAGAAGCATTAGGATCTTGGTTATGGCTAGGCTAAGTTAGTCTGCCAGTGAAGACCACACAGGGTATGGTATAAGGTCTTCAGGAGATGAGCTCGCTTTTACTAGATCTTATTAAGACAGCCACATCGCATAGAGATACCTCGGAAAATGTCTAAAGGTCACTGTTGCGATTCAACAATTGCTTTAGCCGAGCACGAATGTGCACAATTGATTTTTTTGAGTGAAGGAAGCTGAAAACATTTCGGCCGGCCGCCAATATCTGGGATGTGAGACCTCTCAAAATTGGCCAGCAAATTGTTTACATTGTCATAAACATGTTTTGGGTCTAATTGACAGGACGTCAGTTTTCGAGTTAAGAAAGAAGCCCTGGCTTTTCTTAGCTTTCTTAGCTTCCGAGTGCAGACTCGAAGGAAGTCTGTGAAATTGCTTGGATTATCATCATCATCATCATCAGACCCCGACTTCTTAAAGCGGCGTTCCACTTAGCACTTGACATGCGTACCTTTTGAAGTTCATGCAAGCCTTCACAGAATGATGTAAGTGGGTAAGCGCTCAGAGCACTCACAGGAAAAAGGACAAGCTCAGACTGGGGCATTCACTATGCAAAAGTATAAATTGCCCCTACCACCATTAGTCACGACTGTTGACAGTTTCTTGCCTCACAAGAACCACTCTCTAAGACGGAGCTATGGCTGTGTGGAACAAGTCGGTTTCTAGCTGCTTTTTTTAATGTCTTCAGTCAATTCTAAGGGCTGTCCCTCACATTTAGTCTCACCATTGTCTTGCTCCTGTTCACTAACCCTCCGAGCATCTTATCCTTCGGCCATTCCCTCGCACCAAACTGCTCCTCAGACTCTCAAGTTATTTAGCTGTGCCTCTAGCCAACCTCAAATCGTTTGGGGACTTTAGTCCTACATGCCTCAAGCCAGCACCTCTCTCCACCGACTGATGTGAAGACATTTCCCCTTATAGGACCCTTGGCTTGACAGCATTTAAAGCAAAGCCCAAAACTCACGTGACCCTTGAAGCATTTGCTTCATCCACGTCAATCGTCCCATCGTCATGCGTAATGCACGCTGCAGCTGTGCATCTACTAAAGCTAAAATAAATTGCCAGTTGACATGCTTCATCCTCAGCATATTGAAGTGCCTAGAAAGAGATTTAGTTTTTAGGGTGTTACACAGGTTTACTACTATTGTTGTTATTATTATTACGTTGGTTATTTTGCTGATTTAAGGATATTGCAAACAAAGCAAGAGTAGCAGCTTTGGTCCTTCGGAGAAATGCCTGTCACTGGGAAGCATTCAGTTCAGGGCTGTTGAACCATGCTGGTTGTACGCACCTGCTGTGCCCTCAAAAAACCTTCTCATATTAGTATTCTCGATTCTTTTATAATTACCCTATTATATGAATTCGTATCGATTCATACAGACTTCATTAGTGTGCTATGACAATACATTCATTCGGCAGGCTCCCACAGGGCATAGCTACTGCTTTCTCCGGCTGTTACGTTCATGTTTCGTACTGATAAGCACCTAATCTATAGAGCTCGCCCTATCGAGGGAGGTATGCCGACTTTGTTACCCGTCACTAAAACTAACACCCGAAGAACGGCTAATGTGTAAATTCTGCTACTTACGAGCTACCTGCTCCTGCTCTATGCAGCTCTGTTTTTCTGCCAAATCTCGGTACTCTAGACATACGTGGCAAGCGATATAATAACTACTTGCCATATAATAACTACCAATTTTGCTTTCCCTTATTCACGAAGCTGCTCTACGCTTCAAAACCTTGTGTGGTCTGTTCAAAAATTCCCAGGTGCAGTGACCACAACACGGTTGTCGGACCGAGTGTGGATTATGACTAAGGAGAAGTTTAATGGATCCGGGTTACCACAGCAATGGGTGTACTACAAGTTCTCTTCTATCCACATCGGTATGACGGATTGAAACTTACGGATATTATCCAGAGAAGGGCATTCCTATTGCAAACGTTCTGGGGACGAGCTGCCAAGGCATCGCTGTCACTTGTGCGGGCACAAAGAGGCATGCAGGGAAATGATAAGGGTTGAAAAAGTCTATGAAGATGATAAGTCTATAAAATCCTATGTATTTTGAATAAGTCTTCAAGCAATCTTACAAGTAGAAGAACTTTTGAGAAGAAGCACCTATGCTTCTAGTATCACACGGGAGAATGCTGATAACTTTTGCCATGCATGTACGTTGTATCGCAGAATATAACATTCAAGGGCGTCTTATCACATTTAAAGCAAAAAGTTATCCAACCAAATCATCTATGGATATACTTTGTGACTTACAAGCAGAAAAAAACTCATTTTCAAAATTCCACATAGATCCATCAAGTATTGGCTGTAATAAAATTTACCAGGCACAAAGCTACAATCTGATGAAGCAATTAAAGGCCCAAGCATGCACCTCGACAAGCTGCAATTATGAACCACGATGTACCATAGTTCAGCAACTTGGGATTAAAGTTATACCTGGAGCATAAATCGGGAAGTGTATTATTTCTAGATATTTTGCTTTGGGTTTACTTCTGGGTTAGACACGCTTTGCCTAATCGTGTTTTTAATACATTTCTTTTACGCGAAATCTTCAAAACTTAGGATCCCATTCCTTGCATTCTAGTCTTTTGAAAGATATCCTAAACATTATTCGACTGCTTTACTAATCATCGCAGTATGTTCTCAACTTTTACTCTTAAGCTCCGCGAAGCTCTGTCGCCAGTTCACGATGTAAAGCCTGAGTCCGCATGTCTAAGCTCTTAACTATGTGGATACCAATTACCCACCAAGTCTTTTATGAGCCCCTATCTTCTTGATAGGACATCAGTGGCACTGAAAGGCAGTGGTTCAGGTTCTGTCATGGTGGGAGGCTTTAGAGCATGGATACCAATGGACAGCAAGCAGTCATTCAGTGAGCCAATAATGGGTTTGCCAACGTGATTCCTTATTCTTTTCGCAATTTTTGATTTCCCTCTAGCTGATATAATTGCCAATAATCTAAGCTTTCATTTAAATGGGGGGATTTCAAATTTTTGTAACAGCAAGGATTGTCTGTACAACTGTACAACTGAGGTTTAGTCAAAGTTTACTTCCGAAAGAAGTAAAACCCCATCTGTTCCGTAAAGCGTTTGCTTTGTCCTTGTGAATTGCCTTTCACGTGCTAGTGCATGCAAAAATTGCTTGTATGCAATCACTAAGCAATTAATTAACGTGCTTCCATTCTAGTATATGTAAAGTGCATAGAAAGATAATTAGTTCCCTTGGGATGCCATACAAATTTGTTATTGCTATTATCATCGAGGATATTCATGTAATTTAGAAATCTTCATTGTCCTCAAATTGATAGGTCTAGCTCCACTGCAGTGTTGGTTGAACAGGAAAATACACCAGCTCTATCAAATGCCTTTTAGATGAAATAATTGCCTTTGTTCTATATTAGCTGTTAAAACGTCACTCACAAGACGATTATGAAAAGCTCCTTCATGTGTACGTGGCTTTTCTTTGTCGTACCCCTCCTGGAGGTATAGTATTTAGAAATCCCTGGACCAGTTCACACAGCAGCCGATGCATGCAATAAAGATACTAATGTTCCGGAAACAATTTCACCTGCGCAATAGCACATGCTCGGGATTTTGTTTGTCGTCGTCATCGGGGTAGCTGAAGCTTCAAAGAGGTTTCAAACTCGGCCTCTCACTTTTGCTCCATTGCAAGATATGACTTTTATTTTTTTAAATGCCACAAGTTAACCCTGTTGCTAGTATTTCTGATGCAGCAATATCAACGTTTCTGATCGATTCGTGCTGCTTTAACTTTGTACTTTTTGTTTCGTATTTTTGGTGACAGGGCGAAGGAAAAACGCTACACGGTCAAGCTGTTTCGGGCTTGTCAGCGCTCAGAAGGTCTGCTCAAAAAACCTCCAACATGTACGCCAACCTTAAGGAAGCACATCTTGGCTGACCAACAGCTACAACAACAGCATCATTTTACAATCCTGCTACTCGAGAAGAGCTTCTTTGGTGTCAACCTTTAACTTTGCATGACTAAATAGCAAGTACCTGGCTGCAAAAGCAGTGATGGAGTCTGTGCTGCTAGGTAAAGATTGTGCACTAATAATTAATACTGATTTTCGAGTTCAGCAGCAGCAGCAGCAATGCTCGAGATTCCAAGAAGCAGCAGAACTCCTTCGGGTCGTTGGTCAGCACCAGAAGAGGAAGAGCTCTCTCTCTCTGCCACCTCGTAGAAGAAGGCAGCCATTTCAGCAGCATCACTTGAATTACTGAACTTAAAAAGCATGCGTGCAAGCTTCAATGTGCTGTGCCTAAATAAAAAGTTATTATTTGTTTTCATCGTTTCGTCGAAGGAAACAACGTAACTGCTGTGCAAGTCAATTTTCAAACGTTAGTCTGGTGGATGTACCCTAATGCAAGTGGTGGGACACATCAAATATACTTGTGGACAGCATGCATACTAGATCAAACTAAAAACAGATGCACGATTAAAGAACACAAGACTCACCAAGAGAGCTCATTGGCTGGTAGCCTGGTGCCATCTGATTGCTGGATGGGTATGCTTCCGTGCATGATGGCTTCGTTGCCTCTGGACAAGCTCACCTAGAAGGTGCAGCATTTATATTAAAATAATGTATAGTCTTCCACTTACTCTGCACTAAGCCTGAAGAATTCCATTGCTGGCATTGACGCCTAGACGACTGACGATGCTCCGCTCAAGCCTCAACCCCAGGAGTTCGCTTCGAGCAGTGCTTTGCTTTGCTTTGCTTTGCTTATCATTGGCGCATGTCAAGCTGAGCCTCCAGCAAGCGTGGACGTGACGGCCACTGCCACAGCTACTGGCAGGCACGGCCGTGGAATGGGCTAGCACAAGTGCTAGTTAGTGGCAGTACGTTACCTGTATTTCGACAGAAACGTCGGGTGGAGCAGCAGGAAGGTTGCTCATTTCGCAAACTACGAAAGAGAGACAGAGACAGAGCTGCAAAAATGATATCGGCAAATAATTGTGCAATGGTGCCTCAACCTTTCTCTACTGTTCACCTCATTTCAGCAAAGCCGACTTGAAGTATGGCAGCAATTACAGACACGATAACTACAAGCTGGGTCGTGTGGGATTGCATGCTAGCGCCACACTGGCTCGGCCCAAACGGTTAAGGTACTCGCTCCAACCAAAGTCAAGGCGAATGTATTAGAGCCGTGGTGGCACACTAGATAAGGCGGTTGCTTTTCACGACCTCGGGACCGAGGTCGTGGGTTCGGATGCTGCAGTGGGCGATCCTTTATTGCAGCTGCAAGCAGTAGTGATAGCCATAAAGGCTCTTCTGTCGCTATAAAAAAGAGGATGTTGAATCAGCTAGTATTTTTGTATGACCGAGGTGGTTGGCTCGAGCACCGTGGCATAGGCGAAGCACCTGAATTGAGATTACGTTCTCTTAGGGCGCTATATAAGTGATTTATTTTGTGAGCGTTCTGATAGCGAGTGCTGATTCAGTCTTGCGAACTGTACTCTAGCTTATACCAGAATAGAGCAATACTGGAGAATGCTGCGTCTGGCCTCCTAGATAGAATTGCTTAATAACAGGTCATTCTCAGATGCAGTCATACCCAAGCAGCTGCTGAAACCTGCTCAGTCATATCCATCTTATTGTAGGCAACGTACGTATTGCCATCCCAAGTGCTTCATAGAAGCATAGTTACAAGGTAAACACCTCTAAAGTCCCAAATTAACTTACATAGCATTGCCACTGACACATTCGTCGAATGCAGTAGTAGCCGATACACCCCTGGGTCTTAGCCTAGTGGTAAGATGCTCGCACTGCACGACCCGAGTCTTGCTTTAGTAATGCAAAAGGTAATTCGTCATTGCCAGCTGGGGGCCAACCTAATACCTATGGGCAAGGCTAGTGTCACCCTAAAGTTGGAAAACATCGCTCTACAGATTATTTCATCTAGCATCACTTCCATGACGTCTGGCCGTAATCTGGGAGAGCTGTTAAAAAACGATTTGTCCATGGATTGCCTCTACTGCCAAGTCGGCCTTTCTGCTTGAATGTACAGCAAAAACCGCATCCTTCTTAGATATAAGTAATGACAGCTAAACTGAATCACGAGTTTGAGACGTCAAGTCCAGACCAATTACTCTTGACCTGTACCCTTCATCGTCTGAAGCTAGTGCAAAACTCAGTAGCATATCAGATCTGTTGTCAATGCCATAGCTGCCACATAACACCTCTTTCTGTCCTCCCTATCATGCATAAAATAGATGGAATTACTCTCTCTCTCTCTCTCTCTCTCTCTCTCTCTCTCTCTCTCTCTCTCTCTCTCTCTCTCTCTCTCTCTCTCTCTCTCTCTCTCTCTCTCTCTCTCTCTCTCTCTCTCTCTCTCTCTGTGTGTGTCTCTGTCTCTCTGTCTCTCTCTGTCTCTCTCTGTCTCTCTTTCTCTGTCTCTCTCTCTCTTTGTTTCGTCTCTGTCTCTGTCTCTGTCTCTGTCTCTGTCTCTCTCTCTCTCACTGTCTCTCTCTCCCTCTCTGTCTGTCTCTCTCTGTCTCTCTGTCTCTCTCTGTGTCCCTCTGTGTCTCTCTCTGTCTCTCTCTCTGTCTCTCTCTCTCTCTCTCTCTCTCTCTCTCTCTCTCTCTCTCTCTCTCTCTCTCTCTCTCTCTCCTCTCTCCCTCTCTCTCTCTCCCTCCCTCTCTCTCTCTCTCTCTCTCTCTCTCTCTCTCTCTCTCTCTCTCTCTCTCTCTCTCTCTCTCTCTCTCTCTCTCTCTCTCTCTCTCTCGAGCCGGGTTTACACGGTGAGTCTTGCTTCCTACCTGATTCACGCCTACATCTGTCTTCCTTTTTGCATGAAGTTTACATGGTCAGTCTTCCTCAAAATCTGGCTTCCTACTCGCTCCACCCCATGACCATCCAAGATGCATTTCCCGGTGAATTTGAACCTACCACGATTGCTTGTATCGCCTGCCACATCACTTTCTGATTTTTGCATGACTAGCTCATACGTTAACATAAACAAAGACTCTCGCGGAACGCTTTGATTAAATCTCAGGTGATCCGCCGTGCTTTTCAAAATTTTAACAATAATAATAAATTTGAAATAGCACCCTCACAGAACTCAATCTCTTGCTAGGCACTTTACATTGAAGAAGGTTTGTCCTTGATGGCGCCTATAATTTGCCGTTTGCTAAGTCTTGCCTGAGTCTTGGCCAAGAAGTAGAACCACGTTTGGCTTAGTCTTCGTTAAGCCTTCCCTAAGCCTTGGACCGCCCCCACTCTTGGTACCGTATACGCCGAAGACTCGAGTAGATAGGAAATGGGTAGGAAGCCACACTAACTGTGTAAACCCGGCTTTAGATGACGTTGTACTAGCTAACACCAGCCTACCTATCCGACCCCCTTGCTCCAGCAGTGAGCTCTTTCATCCACATTCGTCAACATCCAGTCGGTTGGTGGTTCCTTGCTAAATTGATGTCTTCTTGTGATTGAACCTTCAGTTTGTATACACCGAAAGTCTGGAACTGGCCTATGGCTTCCGTGATTACCTGCACTGACTTTGCATAATTTAAATCTAAGCTAAAGATGCATATGCTACTTTCTCCGTACCCAAGTGAACTTGTCATTTTTGCCTGTAAACTTGTTGAGTTGCCTGTGCATAATCAGTATATCAAAAATAAGACGTCTGTATAGCATCCTAAAATAGCTAATTGTCTTTCTAGACATTATAAACATGCTGTAAAGGAAGCTTATCGATTGATTTGAGATAACGTACACAAAGTCAGCATACAAAGCACACAACGGATAATTCACTCGGATACATAAAATGCTGTGATGATCAGGTGGACATTTAGCTTCTTAAATGCCGACAAGTATGGGGATGCCGTTACATCTGTCGAAAGTGAGTTCCAGGCTTTGTGAGCATGCAAGCTAAAGGCAGTGCCTCCAAAGGACTTGAGCCAGGTCAGAGGCACAGCTAATAATAATAATAACAATACATTTTTAAAACATCCTCAGAGAACCTAATCTCTTTCTAGGCTCTTTTGCACCATCACGCTGAGATCGTGAGGAATAGCAGACGATGGACTAGAAAAGATCGCAATAAACCAGCTTAGAAAACTGTACCCCAGTTCCAAGAAGAAGCTTTCCGAGACACTTCGGCAAACTTTCTCTCTCTTTCTCTCTCTCTATATATGTATATATATATTTATTTATTTATTTATTTACTTATATATATATATATGTGTGTGTGTGTGTGTGTGTGTGTGTAAGTATGTGTGTGTGTGTGTGTGTGTGTGTGTGTGTGTGTGTGTGTGTGTGTGTGTGTGTGTGTGTGTCCCTCTCACTCGGAGAAATCTAAAATCACCTTGCCAGGTCAACTCAGCCCTCTGACACTAGCAATACAGCTCACGAGAACTGGTCGATACACGAAGTGACTCATCGATTGGCTGCCACCAGTGCTGTGCAGAAGCGCTCTGCCGTATCCCAAAAAATGCCACGATAAGGACGGCACATGATTGGGCAGCGAATTTAAGCTGCAAACCGAACTATTAGAGGGGGAAGAGTGCAGTTCATGAGGCACACTGAATGTGGTTGCACTGTTAGTGGTACCAGTGCAGTAACGCCCGGAAGTAGTAATACTAATATTCCATTTACCTACACCACAACGTGCACATGCTAGGATGCATGTTCATTATCTTCATATCATTATAGAGTCACCCAAGCTCCTCCGAGAAGCAATCTCAATTGCGTTTGGTTTCCATCTTCAATTGTTTAAAGCAAAAAGGAAAGACATACCATCGGTCGAAATATGGTTATCCATCCAATTGCAATTAAAGTTAATTACAACAATGGAACACTCTCGGGACTGCCCTATGTTTAGTAAAATTAGATGCAAAGTGGAAGCACCGGCCAAGAGAGGTGCTATGGTTCAAGTCGTGTCCATGACCTGGAAAGACTTGGCAGCGTTTGCTGTTTCTGGTTAGTCCCTCAGGCTATGTTGGCTGCGAGGTTGGTGGCTGCAAGGAGCTGCTGCACGTAGACTAGGCAGGTAGTTGGCTGCCTTGCCAGGTTTGCTTGCCTCTATCAGGCTTCCTGCGCCCTCTCGGGAAGATGTTATTGGCTATCCTTTCATTAAACTTAAAAATCATTGGGGAATAGATGCTTTTGCAACATATCTCCATGGCAGTGAACCTCACTGGCACAATTCTTGTGCAGCGATTTTGTTTGCTTCGGATTCTGGGATTGCCTCTCTAATACGCTGTCCTTTAATATTACTACTATGCTACTAAATCTGTTGATTGTGAGTAAGACTGAGGCTCCTAGACAGCATCTTCACACCGAGAGTCTGTTAAGCTTCGAGCACCACTACACGCATTACCGACTGCCTTTTCCTCGTGGCTTTGTGGATTCACTAGAAGATATGTTTTACAAACTGTAAATGCAGAAAGCTGCACATGTTCATACAGTTTTCCTAGGCCAGAGCCAGCTCCGTGCAGAGCTCCGTGCATAGTGGAACCGATGGCAGCTTAGAGGTAAATAATGCAAAATATCTCCGATTGCAACTCCACAAAGCCACAGAGACTAAGCAAGTGTTATGCACACAGAGTTTTCTATAGTGCACTTAAAGCCTGGGCCTCAAAGCTCAAAGCTCAAAAAAAACTCAAAAAGCTCAAAACTCAAACCTCAAAGCTCATAGCCTATCAGTATGCATCCGGTAGCTGACAAACTTCATCTCACGTAACAAAGAGAAAGTGAGAAGCATAGCTGAGTCAGTAGGGCAATTGAGGTAGTGAGTAGCATGGAAGTGGTAGCTCAGGACGGCTGAACAGGATGTGCCACAGTTGGCAGCTGGCAAATAGATATAGTTGTGTAAGAATCTTGGGGAGCTCCACAGTCTAGAACCTGCAGAGCAAAAGCTTCCTTGCCAACGGTCTTTAAGCGTAGAAATAAAATAACTAATTCACTGTCAATAGAGGACCTGAGGACAAGAGGTGACTATAAATAAATAAAAATAAATAGATCATTTGTATAGCACCCTAAGAGAACTTAATCTCTATTCATATGCCTCTGGGCTCGAGCCCACGACCTCAGCCAGACCTTGGTCGGGGCGAGCACTTTAACTGTTGGACTAAACCAACTCGACTAAAAGCAGCAGTTCAGCGTGGAATGGAGGAGCCAAGCCGTGGGTTGAAAGGCAATATGGAGTGATACGCCAATGCATTGAAATAATGCATACCCAGCCCTTACTTTCCATAGCTTCATAGATATAGTCACTGCTCCATCACCTGCTTCATTAATTACAGCTACTTAAAAAAAAGCGTCCAACTTACTTTGCACCCGAACTTTCGTAAAGCCTTTACGTATAAGCTCCATCGATACGTTCACTCTCAGCTGACCTACAAAGACATCAAGGCTTCAGCACTCTCGATTCACTCTTTCAAAACATTAAGTAGATTCTGCTATGTTGGCAACGCTTTAGCACTAATGGTGCTGGCTTTTGATGATTTGACTTTGATGCTGGCTTTTGAGAACTGCAAAGCATTTTGGGACCACTGTGAATGCCGATAGCAAAGAATGTAAGAAAGCTCCCGAAGAGAATTGCATGCACAGGAGTTAAAATAATATGGTGTCACAGCTGAGCTGCTGACTACCGAAACCTTGTTATGCAATCCTAATAGTGACAGAGAAAGGGAGAGAGAGAGAGACTGCATGGATTGTGATTGTACACAAGAGCTAACACCTGAAAATCATCAGCAGACGTCAAGTAATGTAACGTAACGTATCTCCATCTGTAACTCCAAGAAGCCATAAAGACTATGTGGGTGTTACGCAGGGTCACAACTAAAGAAAGTGAGTGGTATAGGCACTTTAAGTTAGCAGGTGATACTGGATGTATACGATTGCACTATTAAGCGGGCACTTGGTACCGATTCAGACCAGTGCACAGGCAGCACATGAAGAAACCACAACAGGCAAGGCACAAAAAGTCAATCGGAGCTCGACTCGGTAGCACAAAAGAAGTCGCAACGACGCAAGGCTTTGGGCTGTTTGTCGGCCGCCCGACAGCAGCTGTGGGCCGGTGCACCCAACTGTTTGATTCTCTGGCATATCATCCTCAGCCATCGAGCAATAGACAGGGGAACCCGGCGTTGTAAAGTACCTGGAACTGGTCAGCCAGAAAACATCATGCTAAGTTTGGGCGGTCGAGCACAGATCAAGATGGCTCAAGCTGATGCCGTTTATTTCGGAAACGGGGAAGCGGGCCGCACGGCCAGAACCACAGGTGTGGATGCAAAACTGATTTTACATTAGTGGTCAAAATAAGCTACTTGATTGATGCCACCCATGCCTAGTTTTTTCAGCTAGCCAAGCACGTATGCAAATCAATCGAAGTTGGTGACTGGGTGTGGTTTAAGTAGCTACCGATTTTCTGTGAAAAAAGTGCATCAAACCAGCCCAGAATATCAGTGCTACCGGAAGTCGAGTTGGCTTGATTGCCACTTGCTGTGGCTAACAGTGCAGCCTGGGCTATCAAAAAATACTGGGAATAACCAGCCATCTACCCTCGTCAGAGATTGGTGGGTAAATGTATGCACCACCCGAATCTGGCATCCTGTGTGCAAGCACTGGAGCTGGTGAGGATTTCCTCCTGCAGACATGAAAGTATGACTCAAAGGCTGCCAGCACGAATGCTCTGTCTAACCTGTCAGGGCACCCAGCTGCAGCCAGGCTCCAAGTGGATACATACGCCTGTTCTTGCTTGCTCACGAGGCTGCACTTTTATTCCTGCTTTTTTTAGATATGCTTCGACGTCAACTCCCTTAAATCATGGCACTAATCATCGGTTCCCTTAGGAGGAAGACACAAATGAGATACTTCCAGCCTAATTTCCAATAGTGCAAGTGTTGCAGGAGCTAATCGTAGAAGCTGCTTCCATTGCATTCTCCTCCTGCATCAACACAGATGAATCCCTGCCGGTGTACCTGCATTCTCTGTTTGATCACCTGTATCGGTGATGCAGCTGCTCTTAATGTCAATGCCCAGTGGATCCAGTTAAAGTATTGGTCAGGCGTGGCAACGCCTCACAGAGCTGATGAACATATAGCTTGCCAAGGGCAGCGCTGGCAACAAGCGTGTTAAGGGTACGAAAAGTACTGCTGTTCGAATGATGTAAGAAGCAATTAGTACAATTAACTCTAGCTGGAATATGGTCTCAATTTACAAAAGACTAAATTATAAAACTTCGACACCAGCAGAGTGGACGAGTATGGTCAGTGCAGTAGATTGCCCTCACTGAGAGTCAATCGGACTCTTGCTGTACTCGACGAATCTGCCTAATGCTTGGAACAATGTAAAATGCAAAGGGAATATAATGGCAACGTCAACAGTGCTGCTTCCCAGACGATGTGTCAAGTAACCCCACCCTAAAAAGCACTCAGACTTTCATTGCTTTTCTACACTCGATAACGATCCCCCAATGACCTAATGAGGACTAATATTGTCATATCGCTTCAAAGACACTACAGTAAACCTACAGTATAATAGCCCTGGACCCCTTCCCTGTTTTCACAGCAGCACCGTGAGCCAGAGACTGACCTACGGTATTGACGAAGGTGTAGAGGTGGGTTAATGCCACACACAGTCCGAGCTGATGCCCCTGAGAGCCAGCCGGCCCCTCCCGGTAGGCACCAGAGCAGCTGAGTCCATTCCCACAGCATCCACCTGTGGTGACAAACTAAGCAAAGAAAAGGCTTTCGAATAGCTGTTGGCCGAACCAAAGTAAACCTTGAACCAAAGTAAACCATAAATATTAATGAGCTCGTGTTTATTTTCCAAAATTGCAAGGCATTCTAATGAAGTGCAGTAACGATGTGCGAAACCTCGTGTAGCCTGAACTTGACCCACCGCTTACAGTATTTCTGTCATATGTTGACTAAACATTGAGGGCTCTGTGGTAGGCAATGCTTATTTTGGCTTGGGCTTAAGGGATAAATCTAGTCTATGGGATTGTTTGACTACACCAGTATTTTGCAATCGACTTTGTATAGAGGATAACTAACAATTCTAATTTGGTATATAATCTCACCACAAAGCAAGTTACGAGCTCGAAAAGTTGGAGTGCAGAGCCTAATCTAATCATCACTAATCGTTCTACATCGGAGAAAGTGGTAATCACCAATGGAGCACTAGCCGTACTGGTCACTGTTAAGGAGTGACCTGTGCAAGTGGTGCATAACGTAGGGTAAAACAGAATGTACATAGAAAACTTAGATTTAAAGAAATGACTATAGACACTCAAATAATTTATTTTGTATTGCATTCAAGCAATGTACATGCTCACACATGTGATCAAAATGCTCCATTCAATGTTTTAGAGACGCCAAAATAATTGTTAAGTGATGAAGAACTGAGTCTTGTCAGACCAGTCTGTAGAACACTTGCCTAAAAAACCACACTCTGTTGGATCTTCTTACCTGCAAAATTTTTCTGTTCTCTATCCCACGGCAGATGATCTTTGATCGGTCTGTATTTTCACCTATCCTTCTTCTCAGACTCTCTCTCCCTCTCTCTCCCTCTCTCATCTTTCTGTCTCATCTCTCTAATCTCTCTCTCTCTCCCTCTCTCTCGGCTCTGCTCTGTCCGTTTGTGTGTGTGTGCACGTGCACGAGATTGCGTGCAATATAATAGGGCAAATGGGCAATAAAAAGCATCACGATAAGTTTAATTACAGGAAAGAGAAGCTCCTACCCAAAAATACAAATGTGGACATATTCTATCACAACGTCTTGTCCCACAGATATAAATAAATTAATTGATCAAGCAAAGCAGAAGCAGGAAACTGTGGCCAGTAAAGTTGTCTTATATTTACAGTGCATTCACTGTGGGAATTAGCAGAGGGTTTCTTAGCCGGCTAATAGAGACCAGGCATCTTCTGCCATTCGTTGGCATCTCGTCCAATATTAATAATAACTATAATAATGCATTCGCATAGTACCTCAGAGAACTTGATGTCTTTCTAGGCACTTTTACATATGCTGTAAAGAAAGCATAATCAAATTATTATTGTTAGATTTAACTATACATCAACACAATTTTCAATTAAGTTTGGCTTAGTAAATAAGTGCATTTGCAGGTTATATATTTAGCGGTTCCCATGTAAACAGACTGGAGACTTGGTCACGACTGCTGACCTCTAGTAAGCAATTGAACATAACCTATTTGCACCCCAGCTGATCGCAGCTGCTCAGATGATTGGTTAAAGTACAATTTCAGCAGGAGTAACCACAGAAAGTAAAACCCACAATGACAGAGCTAATGCTGTGAGAAATACTCACTGTTTAGCTTTCTTTCAAATGTCGTCTGTAAAACAAAGTGAACTCACAACAGTGGATAGTACAATGGTCATGAGCTGCCTCATAACTTTGGGGTTTAGGCGTCTGTACAAGATTAATGGAAACATGAATCAGCACGTTTATCTGGACATTGCACAGAATGTGGGCCTGGCCAATAGCCTACGAGCCTTTCATGGGACTGACTTCACCTTGGCAGCATGGCATTTACCTGACGTACATAGCTTTGACTTCTAGGACATTTTTCGAAAGCGTGTGGGCTATAACTTCGTGCCAATTGAAGCAAAACCAAACCTTGAACTTGGACCTATTTGAGCATCTGCGGACGAAGGCAACCTGCATGGGCCAAAGTTGTCTGGCGCAGGCAACGTGATATGTTAATCGAGGTTTTGAAAGATAGCTAGGTCTCAATACAGCAACTCCAGAAACATATCGGAAAGTAGTGAAGTCAATGTCAACATGACCACGTGCAGTTATTAAGAGTATCTAATAAATTACCTGAAACTGTAACTGAAGAACAATAGTAGTATGTTTGTATAGCACCCTCACAGAACAAGATATCTTTCTAGGCACTTGCTGTAAAGATATTGTGTTAAAATGGTTGTGACAATGCACACAGTGTCAGCATGCATTAGTTGCTCTGTGCAAGAAACACTGCTACTTAGGTAGAACTGTACTGAATGTTTCGTGCTCAGCAAGAAATAGGGTGCATGGAGGGTGTGTGGAAACGTTTGGCCAGCACTGTATTTACCGATGGGTCACCTCAACTACCGACAAGGTTCCGGCCACTAACTGAGGGATGCTGCTCGTCAGTCGATCCATAATATAGTCCTTCTTTAGGACAAAGGTCGGCCAGCTAGCTCTACTAACTGTTAGCTCCAAAATGTGCGACTGACCAAGAAGGTATTGAGCCCAGTACATTTATTTGGAACGAGTATAACTGGAGTAATAAACGGCAGCCATTTAAAATTCTCCGACATCAATAAGGAGAACTTCAGCATTTAAGCTCATTGATCAACGTCTGTCTCTAGACAGATAGCAGAAAGTGTGTTTTGACTTACTTTGAATCCCCCTAACAAGAAAGTTGCTCAAAGAGCCATCGGCGATTAATTCCGCAAAGAGGGACCATGGAATGCACAAGTACGGGGTTAGGTGAGACAACAAGCCTACAGATTAAGGCTCATAAATATAGTTCATTTGTATAGCACCCTAGGAGAACTGAATCTCTAACCAGGCACTTCACATATGCCACAAGGCTCAAACCCACGGCATCGGTCGGAAAAGGCAAGCATCTTGACCTCGGTGGCTTAAGGCAAGCACCTTAACCCCTGGACCAAACCATCACCAGTAAAACTAAGCCCACCTCTTTGTCGACTATCATACATAAAACTAGTTGAACTTCGATCAAGTAGTTCTTAAAAGAGCATTCTTTTACAGCAGCAGTATGGTGTGTTCCCACTGTTAAAAAGTGGCTGACATATTGCAATTTGTTCCGTCTTGTTCACCATAATGGTATCATGAACCAGCAGCAAGGCCAACTGAGTAGAACCAAAACACTTGAAACCTGATCCAAATAAATCTCACACAAATTTAGTTGGTAATTAAGTGTTTCACTATCAGGCGCTCTAAGAAAGAACGTGGAGAATTGTCAGCCTTGCAATCAGCATTTGGTTCGTTTAATTCAGATACTGTTGAGCAACGAACAAGACCATTGAGGCTTGTCTCACTCCAATAATATCAACTTCTCCACATGCTATTAGTTTCCAGAAGCTCAGCCGTCGGACTGAACTATATTGAAGAATTTCACCTGGGAGCTGGGACCGATCTCATAGCCTCTAAGTTAGCACTTTATTCAGACATCCATTGAGCTAGCAAGACTTTGGCTCTCTTTGCCCTTCGGCACGAGCCTTGAAAGGCTCAGCTTTCACTTACTACTTGATCGTACCTGCTCAAGCCGAGCCCGGTGTACCATGTGTAGTTTGGGTCGCACATCAGTGAGCCAGCCGATGAACAACGCCAACAGTTTATTGCACAAGGCACGGAGCCGAAGGACGCACGGCTGCCTTCGGGGGGGGGGGCCGTCTCCTACTCGACTCCCTCTCCGTCTCCTACTCGACTCCCTCTCCGCGACTCCTCTGCTCCCCTAGTCGACCCCGATGATTCATCGAAGACCACAACTGTGCACAGGCGACCCTGATGGTGAATCCACAATATGTCCACCAGTGGGTTACCGGCTCGTGTACACACCACATCACAGGCGGACCAAAGCTGTGCACCGGCCCCCTCTAGGTGATGCTTTTAACAGCCGTTCACCAGCGGCTTATCAGAGAAGCCTGCATACTATACATACATACGAACTACACTAATGAGCATGATTATCGTTACAAGCTGGGTGCCAAGCTGCAACTATTATGCCTACTGTAGCCGATGACCAGAGATCGTACTAGCTGCATGATTTACATGGGTGCAGGCAAGCAGAGGCACTCCCACGAGTGGTCCACGACCACAGCATCTTTAGCAACCCGTGAAAGTGCAGTACAGTTGGATATCATGATTAATGATGCTGGCCAATTTTTTACTAAAATCCAACATAATTTTGTTCAGGCTGTATACAACTCAATTAAAGATAGCTGCTCACATAATGACATCATTCTACCTTCCCCTAAGTTTCTCTCACTAGATCAGTAAAAGAAGTTGTTTCAAAGTATTTGTGATCAACCGAGCTTGGCGATATTCGTCACTTCGACAGATGAATTGACACTGCCTTCGATTTGTGAACGATGTGTGCTAATCTGTCCACTAATCAATGCCATTTGTATCAACTATCTATGGTTGGCTTCCTCAGATTTTTAGATAATTTCATCGACGACATTCACCAGTTCACAGCTAGGTCATGTTGCAGTCATCCTCGGCCACAAGGCAGCCCTTGTTGGGGGCTACTGACTGGGCCATGGTCACAATCTGGCACAATTTACCGTCAAGGGTTGCTCAAAAGAAATATTTTAGTGCGCACTCTTCAAGCAAGCACATTTTCTTGAGGGTACACTATTTACATTTCGAGAGCACAGCGCCTAGGCATATGAAACTCCATGAAAGTCCATGATGGTTGTTTAGCAAATGGTATAGACGTGTGGGTGACAGATTCTGTAACCAGTTTGCTGCACACTAATGCCCAATAGTGCTATTAATCTAGCATTGCACATGCCGAGCTTAAGCCAATGGCACTAGACAGGATCTGGGATCGAAACTATCGGAGGCAGCATCTTGGTGACATGGCTCACTGCGTAGCCAGTGAGCACGAGAACGACAATTCACGGTGAGAAGTTCTGCTGGTGGACTCGAGTTGCAAATACTCAGTGCCCAAAACAAGTTCATGAGCCAGTGCACGATCTCTCGAATACCGATCCAATGACTTTACCCTTCGCAAGGCCAATCATTCGCTTGGCTTCAGTTACCTTCGTACGGCAGATAGCGGACTCTTGTTGATGGGAGGGTGGGTTCGAGAAGGACATTGAAACGCCCATGAGCACGATGATATCCACATTTGCTGCTCTGTTTACCCTTTGTTTTGCTGCAAATCAGTAGGCATTGAGTATTTATTGGTGCTGAATCTGCAAAAAATAAGCTCAGAAGAAAAGCAAGATTGTCTAACATGCTGAATGAGCCAGCGATATGCGAGGTATGATAGTAATGTATCTCCTTCTGTGACTCCACAAAGCCACAAAGGCTATGTGGTTGTTACACAGGAGAGTTTTGTATAGCACACTCGCAGCCTAAGCGGCTTTCGGTAAGCATTCGGTAGTCAACAGACTTCATCTCACGCAACAAAGAGAAAGTGGGAAGGATAGCAGAGTCAGAAGACCAGTTCAGGTAGTGAGTAGCATGACAGTAGCAGCTTAGGACCGCTGAAAAGATGTGCCATAGTCGGCAGCAGGAGAGTAGTTGTCGTTGCGTAAGAGTTGTGGAAGTGAGTTCCAGTCTAGGACCTGCAGAGCTAAAGCTTCTGTCGCCAACGGTCTTTAAACAGAGGAATGGGACAGCTAATTTATTTTCCATAAAGGACCTGAGGGCACAAAGAGGCTGAAACTGGTGCAGCAGTTCAGCTAGGTACAAAGGAGCCAAGCCGTGGCGGGCCTTGGGGGTCAGCATAAGAACTTTGCTCTGTATCCATTGCTCAACCGGCATCTATCCTAGCTCTTTTAGCAAAGGAGACACGTGCTCAAACCTCTGTGACTTGAAGACTAGCCTTGCAGCCATATTTATAGTCAGCTGCAGTGGCCTAGTTGCTTTCTTCGGTAGCCAAGCCAAAAGGGAATTACAATAATCATACCGAGACCGAACTAATGAGCTAGTTAAATGTTTTGCAAGCCACCAGGCAAGACATCTTCTTATCTTAGATAGGGATGGAACTTGATGGCAAGCTGTAGAACCAGTCTCCTGAATGAAGCTTTTAAAATTTAGGCAGCTGTCGAAAACGGACCTAAATTTCGACCACGTGGTGATGGTCGCACAACAGCATCACCTATTAGAAGAGCAAAGCCTTCTGATCAACCACACACTTAGGGTGTCCTGTGAGCAGCAGTTCACTTTTATCATCATTAAGCTTCAAGAAATTTTCGGACATTCAGGATAGAATGTCGGCAAGGCAAGCATTCAGTTTCTCAGTTGCTGCAGCAGATTCCGACGGTTTAAATGACAAATACAACTGAGTATCGTCAGCATAAAAGTGATATCCTATTCCATGGGCCTTAATCACTTTTCCCAGAGGTTGAGTATCAATGGAGAACAGCAAGGGACGGAGGATGGACCCTTGAGGGACTCCACAGGTGACCTATCTAGTGGGTGAGACCAATATAGCAGCATCTTACACCTACAGCTGGATACAGGCTGCTGCAAAGAACATTGCCCAGGTAACAAGCAGTGCAATCAAATGCCCTGCAGTGTAATAACTGTAATCATCTGTGCCTTTGGGCATGCTGCCCCACCTTCTAAACTTGATCGGTACTGCACAAGCTGGATTACAACCAATGACGCAGGCCAGCTACATTGTAGGTGGCTTGGGTTGAGAATACAGTAGACCAGCATCTTTTGTACACAGTGAGGAAAATGCTGCGAAGTCATCTCGTGCGAACTATTGCATTAAAACTCATACAAAATCCTTGAAAAGTCATATTGTTTCTTTATGATTTCTAGAAATTTGCAACAGCAATCATAATAATATACGTAATATAACTTACACCAAAGTACTATAAGTACATAGCCTCATGGTTTAGCATCTGAAGAAGCAGTTGATATCTGGGATGTATATGCTATTGCACTATAAATGCAAGGAACACTGTGAGCATATTGAGTGGAATTCAAACAGGCATGGTATAACTCACTTTACAGCTCTACACTCAGTCGTGCGGATGAGTGTTACCTGCATTGTCTGTGTGTGCTGGATGGGTTATGGCAATCTCAATGTGATGGCCTTGCTGGGTTACAGCCATCTCAATGTGATGGACATTCCCGTGTCTCTCAAACACGATGCCATCTCTCTTGCGGACGATATCGTATGTCCTGCGGACGATGCCGTCCGTATTGCAGACGATGCCGTCTCTACGCCACATGTTGCTTCTTTTAGCCTTGCTGCAGTCTCTTCACTAGTTGCATGATAGTCCAACATGTTTAGGGAGGGGTCAGCCACCCTTTTGCCCCTCCCTCTCATACGGACCAGGATGGGTGTGTTGGGTCGCTGTCTGACACCACCATCCAGCTTCCCTTGATTGGATGTATCTAGCAAAGTGGAGGTCTGGCCCTCCCCTTGACTTAATCCTGGCTATCGATGGCTAGCCCACTCTAGCAATGTCGTGTGCAGTCCCGAACACAAGCCTGCAGTTGCACGAGGCTTTTGGAAGTTCGAGAGAGAGACAGACAGATTGAGAGTGAAAGAGACAGACAGAAAGAGAGGGATCTGCTTCAAGCCAATGTCTCTACCCTTCTGCAAGCAGCAAAAAGCAAAACTCCTCATGCAGCAGCCCAACGCAATGCAGGTAAGCCAGCTTATCACCTTATCAGTGATGTGCTTGCTTAAAGTAGGGAAAATCTTATCTCGAAATGCTAATTCCTTGTTTACCTTGTAGCTGGCTCTTAAGGATCAGCCAGTACAATCCAGTTGCTAGGTAAAGAGCTGCTGGCTATAATCAGCATGGCTAGTAGGCCAGCCCCAGCCAGGTCAGCACTAAGCTCCCACTTTCCCCCTCCCTCTCCCCCTGCCCACTCCCTGGCAGGCAGCAGAGCTCAAGCAGAGAGGATTGCACCAGTTCCTACAGCTTCAAGCTACTGGGAGAAACGCTTAGTAGCAGGGAGTGAAAGACTGCTTCGGCCATGGCATAGTTCGTGCAGGAAGGAAGGGGCACTCCAGAGGACTCCAATCCCTCCCAGACTGATGCAGAAGAGGCATGTCAGGCCCCACTACGTCCTCTCAGATTGAGCACGTGGGCTGTCAAGGTTTCGGCACAACAGCTGGTGCAAAACTCTGCAGCTAGGCTTGTCTGTCGTGAGCAGCGCAGTTGCCACATCATGCCACTTCTCACCGACTTGCACTGGCTCCCAGTCAAGCAACGGATCGACTTCAAGGTTTTGTCGCTCACTTTTCGGTCCCTTCATTCTTTGGCTCCAACCTATCTCTCAGATCTACTGCCCCACCAGGCCAAGCATCGTACCACCGCTTTTCAGAATCCAACAGCCTACCAATTCCTCGTACAAACCTTAAATTCTTTGGAGACCGTGCCTTAAGTTCGTATGCTCCCAAAGCCTGGAACTCACTCCCGACTTGCGTCACAACAGCCCCTGAGTTGACCACATTTAAAAAGAAATTAAAAGCACACCTATTTACTACAGCATTTAGTGGGTCCCTGTGATTCGTGCTTTATGTGCTTATGAGTGCTGACACTGTGCATGCTACCACTAACCACACTTGCATGCAGACACTGTGCATGTCAGCCCTAACCATGTTATTCATATTGCTTATCAAGCATGATACCACTCACCATTCTATCATGCTTCCTTTGCAGCAAATGTAAAGCGCCTAGAAAGAGATTGACTTCTCTGAAGGCGCTTTATCAAGTGTATTATTATTATTATAGCTGAACTTCAGCTTGATCGCCTCTTGTCAAAACACGAATCATTATCACTGGCAGCATTCGGGTGGCAGTAGCCTTTCCTTGCTATAGCACATTGTTCCACTGTGAAGGCAGCTGCCTCATGCCACAGCTAACAAGCCGGATATAAAACGGCCATAAATTGGCCAAATCATTAACACCAAACAACACGTGACTTTAGAGCAGCAACCGAGACGTGGGGTAACCGAGCTCAGCACTAACCAGGGTGTGGTGGCACAATGATGCAGCCCTCGATGACATTTATTTGTTGCCTGCACTCTCCAATCGAACACATCAGCACTAACCGGCAGCACTTGCTTGGACGGACGATCGCTGGGGTGCAGAGTGGAGATCGGACATTCGGACGTGCACCACTTCCTGTGCGGCACAAAGGATGCCGAAGCCCCCAGTCCATCCTTCGGTAGATCGGCCAATCAATGAAGGGTAGCTTGTGTACATAAAGGTAAACGTGTGCCTCGAAAGATCACAAAATAGTGGTGGAACAAAACTAGGTATTAGCCGTTTTGCTAATAACTAACCAATTTTCGTTAGGCTACCAAGTCCGATTTGTGTAGGTCTCTCGGCAGTACTCAAGCACACGAATGGAGAGGTGGCTACTAGGCTGCAGTCTCCCTTAAGCATACCCCAAAGGGGGGCAATCTGGCCACCTGCTATTAATGAATTTTTCGGTCTAGGCCAAGGTTCAGTCCTCTCATTAATAAGGTTAGCCACCTTACAGAATGCTTTTCTATTCCAGTGACTAAGTGACCTTTCGAGAGTGATGGCAAGAAGCTGCACTTGTTTAGAACAAGCAAGCTGAGCCTACGGATATTGAATCATATTGAATCTGCACAAAATCCAAGTGTCATGCTCTAAAGTGACCTTTCGTTAGACGATCACATCAGCTTCACAGTCAAGTGTGCCTATTTTCAGCTACATAACATTGCTAAAATTCGGGTTTCTTTAGACAGGGATACCATGTCTAAATTGGCCCATGCATTTGTGACATCCCTTTTTTACTTTTGTAACTCACCGCTTGTTGGTCTACCGGCTTGTGCAATCAGGTGCTTACAGCTGGTGCGAAACTCTGCAGCTAGGCTTGTCTGTCGTAAGCAGTTGCCATATCTCACCACTCTTCGCCGACCTGCACTGGCTACCAGTCAAGCAATACAACGACTTCAAGGTTTTGTCATTCACTTTTAGGCCCCTTCATTTTTTGGCTCCAGCCTACCTATCAGATCTACTGCCCCACTAGGCTAAGCATCGTAACACTACCTGCTTTTCGGAATCTGTTTACCCATACCTCATACAAACCTCAAATTCTTTGGAGACCGTGCCTTTAGTTCGTATGCTCCCAAAGCCTGGAACTCATTCCCGACTTCCGTCACGACATCTCCGGGACATAACCACATTTAAAAAGAAATTAAAAACGCACCTATTTATGACAGCATTTAGTGGGTCCCTATGATTCGTGCTTTATGTGCTTATTAGCGCTGACACTGTGCATGTTGTCACTAACACTAACCATACTTGCATGCTGACCCTGTGCATATCATCCCTAACCATGTTATTCTTGTTGTTTATTGACCTTTGACCACTAGCCATTCGATCGCGCTTCCTTTGCAGCACATGTAAAGTGCCTGGAAAGAGATTTTGTTCTCTTATGGTGCTTTATCAAATACATTATTATTATTATTATTTTGCTGACATCGGAATACAACCAGCTTAAAAGCTCTGCTCTATGCTCTCAGCACTCATTAGACAAAAAAATGCACCGAGCTGGCATCATAATTAAATGCTCCAGCTGGCGTTGAGTCATCACCCATCGGAAAGGTCCTCAAATTTTATGATCCAGGCCGTGTGCCCGAAACCTGCAGGGCTACTGCAAACGGTGCAGCTACACTCCGGCTGCACGCTACTATTCAGCTCTCTGTTAGAGCTGCAAGAGCAAACTAGCAACTTGGGCAGAAGAGTTTCAGCAAGCAGCGAGAATGGATCGGCAGTGCATCCTAAATATCTGGCCAAAAGGAATCCTTTCACCGCCCGTGCATGATAGCAGCACGTCTACCTACTGTGCAGTCCTGCTAACCAGTAGGCCAGTGGAGAAACAGTAGAGAGGTTGAAGAAAGCTAAACCTGCATTCGGTGAGAGTCTTGCTGTGACATCAAGGCCGGCCACAGCAGCAGTCCGTGGTAATAGTTAAAATACAGTAATCTAAAAAATATTGACAGGTCTGTCGATTCAACGGCCTTGTTTATTTAGCAACAAAAGAGCGTTTTAACAGCTATCACTCTCGCTTGCAGGGGGCAATACAGGATTGCTTGGTACAGGACCCGAGCCCAGTACACATCTGGGTCTTAGCTCAGTGGTAGGGCACTCACTCTGCACCATTCAGGTCATGGGTTTGAGTCCTGAAGTGGGCGATCCTTTATTTCCCACTGCAAGTGGTGCTGTTAGACGGTAAGGCTCTTCTGCTGCTACAAAATGAAGCTATTGAACCAGCTAACCTGTATGACCTTGGGAAAAAGTAACAGCGCATTTCCACTCAAAGCCATACCGCTTGCAGTAGAGCCGATCTGTAGTGGGCGATCTTAGCTATGCAAAAGAAATGAGCAGAGCAATACTATCTCTGTCTTGGGAATCGTTCGGCAGAGCTTTTGGCAGCCTAAAGCCACATTTATACTGTCCAACTTCTTTAACATAGCCAGTTTGGACCAATTTATTCTTTGATTGACAAGTTCCTTTGATTATCTTACTAGCTAAAGAGATTTCAGACAAAGATTTGATTGTATCAGTACAGCTTTAGTCGCTTGACATTTTTTCTTATCTCTCAACTAAGACGGATTTGTGATCTGTTTTGCATGTGCCGACCCACAACTGCTTTGCTGACTATCTTAAACAGCAGCAGCACTTGCCTGAATGCCAGCAGCTGGTGCAGGGCAAGTACCGTCTGATCCGTAGAGCATTGCAGACGGTTCTTTTTGCGTGCATCCCCCTCGTGCTCAGAGGCCTTAGCTGAAGCTTCCGCTTTTTTCTGTAGCATTTGTTCTACACCGAACGCAGGCATGTAACCAACAGGAAGGCTGGATTTCCTGGTAGGGAGTCAAAAATGCTGCAATGACAGTGCCTGCCAACACTGAAAGATACCCCTGCCGCAAACCCTTCACAACCCTGTCGAGGTCTGTGTCGGGATTGCTTCGGATTAATTCAACTTCACCAGATCAGGGTCAGGATCGGGCCCACGAGTGCAAGATGGACCGCGAAGGCTGCAGACTGTCCCCAGGGGTTCGCCTTGCTAAACAAGCCGGTTCAGTCACAGGTTGATGGCCGAGCCCTGCTGAGCAGACCGCTGCCCACTGGATGTCGTGTTTAGTACTCGAGAATGCAGCTTCACTCGGAAGCTAGCTGGCGTCGTTGGTAGCAGCGACGACTGGGGCCGGGTGCAGCAGGGCTGGTGGCGAAGGGCTGCATGGCTCGCTGCTGCCATACCCGACGAAGCAAGCGCTGTCGCACCTTCTGATGACGCAGAGCAAGCAATAGATGGCGCCACGGTCCCGCCCGTTCTGCGTGCACTCGTAGGCAGCCCGCTTTCGGCTCTCCAGACAGAGCCGGCGTTTCGTTCCAACCGGCGGCACCACGAACGCACCCACCCCGCCCCCTCGCTCGCCCCCTCCCCGGGGTGGGGGAGTGCGACGACAGCGAAAAATGAAGCTGCCGCAGCACCAACCGCAGCAGCGCCAACCGTGCATCGCCGCGTGACAAATGCCTGCCTCGACAAATGCCGACGCAAAACACCGGTTTCAGCCCGCAATGTCGGCCGCGGCGCCGAGGTCCGGTAACAAACGACGCAAGCCGGACGACTCGGCCGCGCACGAAGCAGGTCCGACGCTGCTCCAGCGCCAGCGGCTGCAGACGGCTCCTCCTCGGTAGAGCAGCGCTCCGGTCTGCGAAATCCTAGGCCGGCTCTTGTTGGGAGGCCGCATACCAAAAGCTTTGCTAGCGCTTTTTCCTCTCATACGCGGCCGCGGGAGCTCGGCCCGCACCGCCGTAGAAGCAGCGGAACGATAGCAGCCTCTGGCTTCAAGCGCAAGTTCGGCGTCTGCTCGTGCGCAGCTTACCCATTACTTATGGCTTCCAGACTCCCGAGCCCCTACTACAGGTATCTGCCACTCATAGCATTGCTACGAAGAGCGAGAGCAGACGTCCGATTCAGCTATACACTAACTGTCGGTAAACCAGGGTTGCCGGGCAATACCGAACGGCTACCCATAGGTGGCGCTGGCCGGCTACCGACCAATCCGTAGAAAGCCCGGGCCGGTGCACTAGGGGCACGGCTTAGCGGACGACGTGACTGATGACGCAGTGGGCGCTCAATCATGGCTGCCTTGCAGCTCGCCGGGTAGCCTAGGGCAGCCGGCTAGCCCGGGGCACGCAGCAAATGGTTTACTCAGGACGAAATAAAAGCACGCGGCTTTTGCAGGAGTACCGCCGGCTCCGACGCTCCCGCGAGAGGCGCCGACGGTCTCCGCGCCACAACAACAAAACGCGCGGGCAGCGACACTGTTTTTCAAAGGCTTTGAATATCGCTCCGAGTCCATTGTTCTGCGCTGGTGCAGCGTATTGATTTGAATACGTGTGCACTGTGCGTTCTACGTCCAGTTTAGCGAAGAGGAAGTGCCGGGGTGGTCAGCCGACCGCAACTGCTCGCTGAGAGTCGGCGTACCCTTCGCAACGGAGACAATGCGGGCGAGCGTGGCCGACCCGGCACGCCTCCTTGGCCCCGCCGCTTCGCACTGTACTGCAAACCCAGTAGCCTCACCTCAAGCCGCGTTGCCTCCCCAGTACGCCTTCGGCGGGACGCTTCATTTCCATTCGGACGGGGGGAGAGGCCGAAGGCTCCTGAACGTTGACCAGTCATCGAGTTCTGCAAGCTATTCAATAAATAAGCACGATCCGAACGATGTATGGACCGTTGCTTCTTAAGGATCTGGTCACGTGAAAGCTTCACCCAGTCAGTCTTTCAAGGTTATCATCATTATGTTAATAAGACATTGTTAGCCATCTGAAAGAATTAAATCTCTTTCTAGGTTTTTTGCATATGCTGGAAAAGGAGCAATCCAGCTGGCGATCCCCGCCGCGCTGCTGAAAGCGAACTTACGCTATCTGCACTCCGTCCATTTTCCGTTTGTTTCTCTTGGTCTTCATGTCCTACGCTACCAGCTTCCGGGAGCCGTCACTTTTCGGCCGGCGAACGGCTGAGTTTTAGCTTGGGTCAACTTCTTAGCCACGACGGACGGAAGCGAATCCGATGACCAATCAAAGGTGACTAACTTTCACCTCCTCGCTTTGAAAGCTATCGCGGAGGACAACAGGCATAACTATGTCGGACGATAAATGGCATGCTAATAATATTAACGGGTATTTGCATGGCACCGTATGAGAAAGAAATCTGTATCCATGTGCTTTACAACTCAATGCAAAAAGAGTTAGTTAAGGGTTAGTACCGCTCACAGAATCATTGCAAAGACGGGGAGGCCTGTACCTCAATCCACCGCAATCCACTTTGGGTCGTCCCAGACACCACAAATCGGCTGCGAAAAGCTCCAAAAAGCTTGGAATATAAAACTAAGCTACATTTACAGTGTACCCACAAAATTTCTCTCGATTCTGCACACGATTTCTCGCGAAGTCCACTAGAATAGATTGCAGCTGGCCCAGGTCAATGCCCCAATCCAAGCTGCATTACACCGGAAAACGAAAACCCTCTGCGAAAAGCTTCTTGTTTTGTTTGCACGTGACAGTACATTTTGTGAAGATTTAACTCGAAAGACTTCACTTGCATTGGCAAGGGCGTTCACGTGCAATAGGCTGCAATCGACTGCAATGGTCCCGGCCAATTCCGCAATCTACCGCATCCACCGCAAAAGGGCTAAGAAATAGATTACGCCGAGCTCCAATTTTTTTTGCCTATTAAATCGCACTGTGTTATGAGCACATCCGCGTAAATTTAAGAAAATGTGCATCCGCGCATTCTGGCAATTCGCGGTAATCACCCGAAATGGCCAAGTCAAAAACCGCAATAAATAAAAAACTCACTCTCATCCGCTGCATTCATCTTCAAATCCTCAACACAAAGCTCCAACTTACATTGCACATGCGGCTAGACTCAGGTCAAAGTTCGCTCACAAAATTGTATCCCGTTATACATTCGCGTTCTCGTGCAATGCACTGCAATCGACTGCAAGGGCCCGCTACCATACCGCAACCCGCCGCAAAACGACCAGAAGTAATTTTGATTGCATGTCGCTCTAATCCTTAGGAATAGTGTACTTGCATAATTTCACTACAATTGCCGTGACCATTTTGTAGCACTGCAACCTCACGTGTACAGCTACAAAGACACCGGCGGTTGTACTCGGGACATTTTGTAGCGAAATGCTGCGAATGCTGTATCTGCCGGGCCTTTGCAGTCGATTGAAGCCCATTGCACGAAAACGCCCCTGCTAATGCAAGTAAAATTTTATGAGTGCAATTATAACAAAGTGTAATGTCATATTCAATAAAAAAACAAAAGTCTTTCGCACAGGATTTCTTTCGTTTTGCGGTGGAATGCTGCATTGGCCTGGTTCGCTGCAATATTAATAATATTTTAGTAGACTTCATAAGAAAGCGTAAATCAAATCTCTCGAAATTGTGTGCGTACACTTTAAAGATAGCGTAGTTTTATATTCCAAACTTGTTCGAGCTTTGTGCGGTTGATTTGTGGTGGATTTGAAGCGACCTAAAGTGGCTTGCGGCGGATTGTGGTGGATTGCGATACAAGCCTCTGTCCTGGCAGCTCATTTGCATGAACGCGAGAGCGTACGATGACACGAAATTTGGTGGATATATAAAATCGAATATGTACTACAATATTCACTCAAAATTTGAGCTCAAAAACGCCAAAGTCCTGTCTATTTTAGCCTAGTTAGAGCGGATTGCGAGGAATTGCTGCTGATTGCGGTAACTCGTCGAATGTACATCTCTGAAACCGCTGCTATTTTACATATTTCGTACAACGAGAGTTCTGGTTTATGCGATGCGTTTAGCTTCGATAACTGGAATACATCCCCTCAGACGAGTGCGATCAAGAATAATCCGGAAGTCGAAGAGAAGCCCAGTATGACTTGTGACTATTGTGCTGCTGGAGCTCTACGGACAACCGACTGAGCGCGGACTAGCGGCGTGCGGACAGTGCAGACAGAAGCCCGTCAGTTTGACAGACTGAAAATTGATGAATTGGAAAGAACATTGTAAATGTGTTTTCATAGCTGAGGATGCTCGTTGAGCATTCGAAGCACGGGCTCCTATTGATAAGTGTCTCTAAAATCTCTTTGGAAGAGCGTTAGTACAGCGAGTTGGTCGTTTTGCTTTCCGCCCAATTCCAACCCCTGCACCGAAGCGTAGCGCTGCATAACTGTGGCTCCGGCGGCGGCGGCGGCGGCGGCGACGGCGGCGACGGCGGCGGCGGCGGCTGCTCGTGTGGAGTCTCTTGGAGACGCAGCGCTGACCTGAGCGATAAACGAGACTCAACCTTTACTCCCGCAACGGGTAAATACACGAGCCGGCTGGCTCGCCGTAGATGGGGGAGTGCCTCTGCGGCGGGCCACATCCTTATATCAAAGGCTGGACGCTGCGGCGCCGAGTCAATTGCCCGACCAATTGCCGCAGGTGGGGCGTACATTAGTGGCCGCCGAGCCGTCGCTGTGCTAATTACAATGGCAGATGCCGCAGGAAGCGCATCCAACTAAACGCTAAACCGTTCTTCCAGGGAAGTAGGCTCGCAATCGCATCGGAGTCAGAATCGGATCGGCTGGTACTGAAACAGCCGAGTTCTCTCTCAGACCTGCGACATCCAAAACCGTCGAGTGACGAGATCCGCGGAGAGAGCTCAGCCGGAAGCGCTCAGAAGTGGTTGCTCCCAGAAGCACAAGCGGTCTCTGGGTCGTTCGCGTACGAACCCTGCATTGTTCGAGATCATGGCACCTTGCTTCCGTGAAAATGGAACACGGACGAAAAGTATATTTTTCTTAATAGCCCCAAGATATTGACTGCTACTGCTCTTCTGCAACCAAGGAAACAGGCTGTATATCTCGAACAGCTTTAGTGTGCTTCTTTCTATGTGGCCAGGTGCTAGTGATAGGCTTCTGTTGCTTGGGGGTCCCGCCGGCGTGGAGCCATGGGACGAGCTTCTTACGAGCATTCTTACTTGCATGAGTGGCATCCCCGGCGTTCTCCTCAAGTATACAAGGGTTATTTCCAAGAGCTTCAAAAGACCAGAGCAGTCCTTAGCGTTCCCGGTATGCATACGATAAAAAAAGTAAAAATAGATTCAATTCTTGCATAGCATTGTACAAATTCTGTATCATACTATTACTAGTAATATTATCATGAAAGTCATTAAGATGCTCTCTCTTTGCACCCTAAGTCTTGGGTTCGCGTCCTGCGGTGAGTGATCTTTTATTTCACATTTCAAGCAGTTTGAGATAGACTTTTAGGCTCTTCTGCCTCTGTAAAATGAGGCTGGTAAATCAGCTGACCTGTACGTGTAACGCTGGCAAGTCCAGATCTTCAGGAAGCAGCTGGCGAGAGGAAATGAAACGGTCTCGCCGCGGCCCATTTTTATCCGTTTGGCAAACAGTAACTGAGCTACGTCGGTGTACTTTCGTGTGGCGAAGTCACTACGCTACGGCCTCATAAAAACAGGATGTCACATCGATTATTACTAACTACAAGCCGTTGTCGGTAGCCGGTGTCGGCTTTCGGGGCAGGCCCGTTTAAGTCGGAATGGCGTCAGCCCGACATGCTGAGGTAGAGCCGCGGTATCCGTCCGACATACTGATGTTTATCTATGCATTCAATACGAAGGGAAGAAAGTGTATTTACACTAAAATTCGTCATAGTCTTTTGGAGAACTTCGTTAAAACTAATCAGACAGAACGTTTTATAAAACTAATCCATTGCAGTGCTGTTTTGGAGCACTTGGCAAGCTTCTATGTAGCTTGTTTAAAACTGAGTACTCATTTAACCGAACAGTTTTGGCTGTACGACCGCTCATGGGGCTGAATGTAGATTAGCTTTACACGACCCAATCCTTGCCATCATGGTTCAATAGTCTGCTAGATTCTCGGCGTGGACCAGCGCGCTCAGGCATGCCTGCTGCTGTGACCCGCTACGCTCCAGGGTCCGAACGCGGAAGAAACGCTGGAGGTGCGATGAACTGCAACATGGAAAACACAGCCCGATTCTGAAATATTAACAGAAAATTGGAATTACGAAAACTCTCGTCGTGCCAGGCTCCGTTGGAGGCCTAGCTCGTATACCCTGTGCTTCAGCAGTCGTCCTCTGCGAGCTACCAAGGCGATAGGCTTGCCCGCCACAGCCCTGCCAGGGGCGGACGTCCAACTTTAAATCGTCGCGGTTACATCTTTATTTTCCGCGAATTCTAATGCATCCTTAAGCTATCTGCTATCGTTCGTTGTCATCCATTTATTTGCAGTTTCTTTCTATCTCTCGAAAAAGTAGCAATAGAAATTAAGCAACATGGTGGCTTGGTTTGCCCACAATATACCTGCATGAAGTGAGTTGAGCAATGCTCTATCCTTTTAAAGACGGTCTTGGCAGATGTACGAGCTACGGCTGCGTCTCATTACGGCCGACTCGTCCGTGCGCGTGCTAATGAGGCTCGCTGTAGCTGCAGCACTTACACCGCTGCCCGCCCGACCTGACCTCTGACGACGTACTCTATCCGGAATGGGGGCCGATCGCGTGGAATGAACGTGCGCCAGCTCAACCCTGCTGCTAGGAAGTCATCTGCGGCTCTATTGCGCGATAATCCGCGTTTGGTCTGAAAAGGTGTGGGTGGCTGCTTTTGAAGAAAAGAAATTGGATAACAGTAATGACGATCGGCTCGAGACGAAAAAGCTAGCGATCGACAACAGTCGGACTCAGCTCGGACCTGCAGCTATGGGGCATGCAGCGGCGCTGCAAGTGCAAGCACGTATTGAGGCAACAAGTAAATGCGTTCTACGCCGACTTTAGTGGGTAAAAAAAGGTCTTTAGCACACTGGTGGCCCCGACAGAGGGGAAAGCGTGCAGCCGAACCTTGGGTCAACACGGTGGCACACCTGTGCGGGGTCCCGAGGAAGGAGGTGCCGAGCCGCAGCCGCTTCTTCGCTTAGTCCTTGATCCTTTTTAAAACTTGCATATAGAAATAGTTGGAATTACAAATAATTTATTAACATAGCAACAAGAGAACTTAATCTCTATCCAGGCCCTTCATACGCCGCAGGGCTCGAGCCAACGACCTCGGTCGTCGAAGGCAAGCACTTAAATCCCTGGTCCAAACCCTTGGGCAGCTTGAACTGTCGCAGGTAAAGCTATGATTTCAGCAAGGGAGAGTTCGACTTTGAAACTCTCTCGGTGTATCCTTGGGAGACTTTGGTCCAAATCCATTGCACAGCCATTTCACAGCAAGACCAGTCACATACAACTCCGTCGTTTTGCTGCCATAGGCTGTGCTCGTACGGCGATAAGTAACGCTCCTCGATAAGAGCTAGAGCAGTTATACGAGTCGTCATTCGAGTCTATGTACAGAGCACAATAATCGGCTAACGTTGTTAGTGACAAAAAGATCGATGGCGACACTGTCGCGCGTTCACCAAGAGACGCTATGCGGCTTGTCATGCACGTCACATGATGAAATGCAACTAATTAAAACGTTACAGATTTTTACCAAAAAAGGAAATAAGTGATGACAATATTTATTAGAATATTTTTGAGATGTATACTAATTGCGGTTGACAAAATCCGGTCGTCCCAAGAGAAGGTAAGAAAAAGAATATTTGTCTAACTAATCGGGAAAAATCCAGACAAACTCCAAACTTGCTTTGGAAGACGGCTCCGCAGACTAAGCTGGTGAGGCTGCCCTAATGAGAACATTAGGAACTAGTGCATAGTTGCGAAAAAATCATGGGTGCATGAAGTTCATTTTGAAAATTAAAGACAATGCATATAAGAGTATTAATGCGCAAAGCCTCCGCCGCAACGGCTTACCGACCGGCAGACCATCGCTACGACTGGCTGTCATGGTCAGATTCATCATTTTTATTCGTGCTGCTAGGAGATAATCTTCAAATTGCATAAGTATTAGCTTAGAAAATGCGCTTATCAAAAACCTGCGCTCGCCCGCAAAAAATCACGGAAAAAAACAATATTTTAACAAGCTCGGGAAGGGAATGGCTGGCCGATTGACCTCGGCCGGCCGTTCCTCTCTGGGTTCACCTAAATAGAGGGGGGAAGTACAGTCTACCAGGGAAACATATCGCAGGGAAAGCGTCTGCCCGCGAAACATCGCTGGGAAATTCAATTTAAAACTACAAACCAAGCATTCAAGAGCGTAGCTACGACAGAGGCTCAGCCGTAATATTTCACCCACCGGCCTTCACCTTCGCTACGAACGACGGACCGTCTTCGTTTTCGAACCAATGCAGCATGCACACAAGGACCACGTTTAAAGACTGCCTCGAAAAGATGCATTCCTAATCGCTAGAATGACCCGAGCAACCCAAGCAATCCGCGTGCATAACCGATGATTAGGTAAGTGAGCATAGTTGAAGTCGTTGTGAGTTAGCAACCCGTAGCAGCCAAGCAAGTACATTTTAATGAGTAATTGTCTGGGTGCACATGTATATTGGAAAACAGTTGAGGAGGACATGTAAGACCATGCACATTAACAACTGATGAAGTACGTAAGCACCTACCGGTAAAAGCCGTTTACACTAAAAACTAATGATTTGCTGAGTGGTAGCATTGAATGTGTAGCTTACTCTCTCAGACTTGCTTCGCCAATTTTACTAAAAAGCAATTAGTCAATTAGTTCACCCTAGAGACGAGCGGAGTGATCTCGACCGGCCATTCCTCTCAGGGCTCACCGAAATGGAGGTGGCGCAGTCTACCTGAAAAAAAATCGTGGGAAAAGCGTCGACCCGCGAAACGTCATGGGGACATTAAAATTGAAAATGAAAGATTACGCATGGACGCATAGCTTATTAAAACGTCAAATGCAATGACTTACTAGCCAGTATACCGTCGCTAAGACTGATTGCCCTTCTGTTGGGCTCTTCTGTTTTCTCTATTCCACGGAGAGATGGCCTCTAGGCCATTTAAATGCGAAATTAAATAACTCACTGATCAAAAGCCTGCTTCTCGACATTTCATAATTCAACGCATAGCTCAACGTTCAATTTCGATTATGTGAGCGCATGCTGTGGCTACATATCGAAACGGCGCCATGCTACATCACCCAGATTATGACTCGCGAGACATTCATCAATAATAACAACAATAATAATAATGCACCCGATAAAGCACCCTCGGAGAACTCAATCTCTTTCTAGGCGCCCTACATTTGCTTCTTTATTCGCCGTCCCTAACGGCTTCGAAGGGATCGTGGGATTATCTATGGCAGATTGAAAGCAGATTATCTATGGCTAGGTAGATTAAAAGCCAAAGCAGTCAGTTGTGCTCCAGCATCTGAGCTGAGCTGTGCTCAGTGCCGCCAAAAAGCGAGAGATTTGCTTCGCGCCAGTGCTAGTATTCGAAGCCTCCTGCAACCCTCCGCCGAATACACCATCCTACGCTATGGATATGGACTCGCTACCTTAAGGATTGGGTGCTCCCCGTCGCGGCCATCGTCCGCCGCCGCCGCTGCTGCTGTCCGCGTACGCCTGCGGGCATTAGTGAGGCAGCCACGAGTAGCCAGCGCGATACGAGGTCCGGGTGCCGTCGTCCAGCAGTTGTGACATAACGGCCGGGACTGGAGCCGCTGCGGATGGATGTTTTGGGGCCTAGTCCAGTCCGGACATGGAACCCCGCCCCAAGTTTGCGAATTAGTTAAGTAGCTCCTCTGTTTTTTGACACGACACGACGTGACATTCCACCGTCCTGGTTGGGCCCGCCGGCCAGGTGCTTGCCTTTAATGACCAACATCGTTAGCTCTAGCCGTGCACCATATGTAAAGCTCCTCGAGTGAGATTATGTTCTCTTAGGGCGCTATAAAAATAAATTGTAATTACCGTTCGTATGTTATATTCATCATAGCTGAACCGCCGTAGTAGTACCATAAATATCCCAAAGCGCACTACTTGAACGTACTGCCGGCGACTTGTGCTTACGGATGGGACGACTCACTCACACACCCACTCACACTTAAAAACTATGTAGGTTGATTGAAATTGAATAAAAATTGAATGCAATATTAGCTTTCGATTACATTTTTCAGTTTTTTTTTAACTTCAACTGCGAAGGAAGGAATTTTGTCATTCGCATTTCTTCGTACAACAATTTCGCGGGTTCTCTTCCACGGTCAGCATCGGCTAGTGAATAAGCTGTGACTTCCATTTTGGGAACTCGGGGACACTATAAAGCTATATGAGTTGATGCAATTCTGCACACTCAATCATGAATTCACCGAGAATCATAGATGCGCTTCTTTAGGCCGTTTACTTCATTTTGTCAATGATTGGAAGGGTTGAGTGAGACCAATACGTAACTGGGTCAAGCCAGATAGATTCGGACCTCAGGTCTAATCCCCTTTTCATCGTCAGCCCCTTCAGTTCATCCGGATAGATATACTAGTCATGCAGACTTGGGTAAAGTCTCTCTTCTTGGCCAGCTAGATCTTTCAGGCAACATTTGATACTATTGATCGAAAAGTCCTTCTCGAGAGCCTTGAATCTTGCCTGGGCATCGCTGGCACCACACTGCAATGGTTCATGTATTATCTCTGTGGGAGACTCCAGAGTACTGATACGAACGGGCAAAGGTCATAATAATAATAATAATGCACTTGATAAAGCGCCCTCAGAGAACTTAATCTCTCTCTGGACGCTTTACATTTGCAGCAAAGAGAAATGCAATTGAATGGTAAGTAAAATCATGCTTGATAAACAAA
Source organism: Cristatella mucedo (assembly GCA_009760855.2). Classification (NCBI taxonomy): domain Eukaryota; kingdom Metazoa; phylum Bryozoa; class Phylactolaemata; family Cristatellidae; genus Cristatella; species Cristatella mucedo. Next base: position 1,988,626 of record WPIO01000003.1, on the reverse strand, counting down.
CAAAATGAATAACATGGTTAGGGGTGACATGCACAGGGTCAGCATGCAAATGTGGTTAGTGGCACCATGCACAGTGTCACCACGCATAAGCACATGAAGGACGAATCACAGGGACCCAATAAATGCTGTCCTAAATAGGTGTATTTTTAAATTCTTCCTAAATGTGGTCAGGTCAGGGGACGTTCTGACGCAGGTCGGGAGGGAGTTCCAGGCTTTGGGAGCATACGAACTAAATGCACGGTCTCCAAAGGATTTGAGGTTTGTACGGGGTATTTGTAGACTGTTGGATTCCGAAAAGCGGATGATACGATGTTTGGCCTGATGGGGGAGTACATCTGAGAGATAGGCTGGAGCCAAAGAATGAAGTGACCTAAAAGTGAGCGACACAACCTTGAAGTCAATCCGTTGCTTGACTGGTAGCCAGTGCAGGTCGGCGAGAAGAGGAGTAACGTGGCAACTGCGACGCTCACGACAGACAAGCCTATTCATCCGAGGTACCACTTATGTACGGGGTACCTTAGGGCATTGTGCCCGATTCTTTTCACAGTTTATACTCTCCATCTTGCCGATGTGGTCGCCAAGCACAATCTAAGGCTTTCACTTCTAGGCAGATTGTATGTATCTCACTTGTATGTATCTCATTTGTACCTTTGCTTTGATCCCTCCCAGCCCTCGAGCACATCGAATTCTCTACACACACTTGCCGCATGTATTGATGACATCCGCACACGGATGGCAGCAAACTTTCTTAAATTAAATGATGATGAAACAAACGTACTAGTTATGGGAAAACCAAGTGTGATTAAGAAATTGGAAAACCCGACGCTCAAATCTCTGCCAGCATATTTCCTGTTGAATTTACAAGTAGTGTAGGTGTCCAGTTCCAAAGTGACCTTTCACGAGACAACTATGCTACCTCCACTGTCTAGTCTGCCTACTTTCAGCTACACAGCGTTGCTAAAATTCGGGCTTGTTTAGACCGGGATACCGAATCTAAATTGATCAATGCATTTTTGACATCCGTCTCGACTTCTGTAACTCACTGCTTGCTGCTCTACCGGCCTGTGCATTCTGTCGCTTAAAGTTGGTGCAAAACTCAGCAGCTAGGCTCATCTGTCGTGAACGTAGCAATTGCCACAGCTCACCACTTCCTGCTGATGTGTACTGGCTCCCAGTCAAGCCGCCCAACGACTTCGAGGCTATGCCAATCACTTTTAGGTCCCTTCCTTCTCTGGCTCCAGCCTACCTATCAGAACTAGTCCTTCACTAGGCGAAGAATCGTACAATCCCTGTTTTAAGTCGAATCGTTCAGCCATACCTCAAAAACCGCTGGAGTGCCTTTAGTTCCTATGCTCCCAAAACCTGGAACTCACAACCGACGCACAACACAAGCCCCCTGACATGACGACTTTTAGAAGCTTAAAACGCACCCGTTTATTACAGCATTTGGTGTGGTCTTTGTGATTCGTCCTTCGTGTGCATGTACCAGCTTAACCTGTGCCTGCTGTGATACGTTATCACCAGACATTTAGTAATGCTTTATATGCAGCATCTGTAAAGTGCGTCGGGAGAGATTCAATTCTCTGAGTGAGCTATACAAATTTATTATTATTATTATATCAAAATATTGCTGTACTCTGACAGCTACTTATCAAACCATGGCCTGGAAATCAAACAAGCTCAGAAACGTTGGCTAAAAGCTCACAGCTTTTAGTTGATCTGGCGGATGCGCATTCGTAGGTTAAGACCATTTGGATTTTAAAACTCAGGCTCTCATCAATCTTTGGGTTTCTACCTTCAAGCACAAAGCTCGAGAGCATTCAAAATACACTCAAGCACGATGAATGCAGACAGAATATTCCATAACACTTGTAACGCCGAAGGCTCGGCGGGGTAGGCTTGACCTGCCGCTTACCTAGCGGTGTAACCTTGCGCCTACTGACGTTCGGTGTGCGCCTACGCCCAATAAGCTGGCCGCCACGAAACGAGCGTTTCTGGCGCTAACCTGCTTACCGTTACTAAAGGGGGTCGTGAGTCCGCGGCGTGAATTGGAAAGCGAGACACAAATTGGGGATTTTATTGAACTTTATTCGCAAGCGCACAAAGTCGCTGCGCGTCTAGTTCAGCTTAATCTCCACACTCCTCGCACGTTCTCAACTACACCAACACTCTAGCGGAGGGAACACTCCTCCACACTGAGCGCGACCCGGACCCTAAACCCTAACCGGAGAACTAGGAATCCGTTCTCACCTGTGACGAGGGAATATCCCAAACACAACTTAAACACTCTTGCGGAGGGAATACTTTTCCACACTGAAGCGCGAACCGGAGCCTAAACCCTACCCGGAGAACTAGAACTCGGTTTCCACCAGTGCGACAGGAATACTCCACACACGCCAACTCAAGCACTCCTGCGGAGGAAATACTTCTCCACACTGAAGCGCGAACCGGAGCCTAAACCCTAACTGGGGAACTGGGGCTCCACACACGCCAACTACGCCTAGCTCGCACCGGCAAATCCCTATGCCGAGACCACGTGCTAGCGCGCACAAGCAAAACACAAACGAAACACAAAATGCCAGCTCGGGCGCGATACGACCGTATTTGGTGGAGTTCCACCGAATCCTCCAAGCGCTGTCTTGTCCTGTTCCGTCCATCGTCGGCGGACGGCCCTCGCTTTCAGAGAAACGAGTGCGACGGCGTCGAAGCCGGACCAAAGACAAAAGACCGTTAGACAAAAGAGCGAGCGTCGCTCGACTCTTAAATACCTAGCTGAAACAATGGGGCAAGAGCTTAGTAGTATTGGGCCCGGACACCTTGGCCCATTACGGAAAGGAATGACTACCGTCCCCAGGCCACTGGAAGGGCACCTCTGTCCAGCTTGAATGGCGAATGGGTTCCAGACGATTCTTCCTTGGAAAGAGGGAAGGCGGGGGTTGACAGGCAAGCCAACATCTATCAGCAGCTTCCGCGGGTATCGCACCAATTCTAAAGGCCGAATCGCCGCCGCTCGTCTCAGAGCTTCCTGGCTTGCTCTTAAGCGCTTCCTCTCTAACCGCACTGACGCTCCTCTCTGGCTCACTGCTCCAGGACAATGGAGTTCTAGCCCGCCTCCGAACAGCTCTTGTTCGCGCTAAAATTCAGCCAAGGCCAGCAGGGCGCTACACACTAATAGATAACCGAAGAATTTAAGTACGCCGCAACGTCGCCTGACATGGCGACATTTAAAAAGAAGCTTAAAACTGTTTATGACATCTGTTTATTACAGTATTTGCATATGTTTATTACAGTATTTGGTGGATCTTTTGTGATTTTCTTCCGTGTGCTTGTACCTGCTTACACTATGCCTGCTGCTTGCGTATGTTACCACCAATCATTTGATAATTCTGTTTATACAGCATCTTAAAGTGTCTAGAAAGAGACTGAGTTATCTGAAGGCGCTATACAAATATATTATCGTTGTCAAATGCTGACTTTAGCTTAAATATATTGTAACATTTACATTTGTGTATAAGAATGCCGTGGTAGCGCAGCAGGCAGCGCGTGAGTCTCATAATCTCAAGGTCGTGAGTTCGATCCTCACCCAGGGCAAGCATTTTTTGACCACTAAGTAATATATATTTGGGGTAAGGCGTGCGTTTTTCACCAAGTCGCGAGTTCAACCGACAACAACCATTTGTAGACAACTGCAAGCTTAGAAGCGTCTCTATAGGCAACGAGGAGCTAGACAAGCACACTACACAAGCTAGATATGCATATGGTGATTAGTTTATTCCTGACGTAGTGCTTTCAAAACCCGATTTCGTGACGTCGTTGCGGCTCACGGGTCTGGAGGAACATTTCTACCCTGTGCGTTGCACGACTTCCTCCTTTGCAGAGTGATTTCGATAGACTGGATGACCACGCCGAACGATTTTGCGCCATTCGAGGTCACACTATTATACTAGTATACACTGCCGACTATTGCTTCCCGGATCCAGTCGGATGTGCAAATGAGCTAGACTGCGTCAAGCCTCCGGCTAGGCGAGCACCGCGACCTGTAGTGAAACGTCCTGTGAGTGTGTGCGAGTTTAGAGCTTGGCCACTGACTCGGAGCTGGATATCGTGCACGAAATAGCCAAGAGCAATAAGAACGCTAGCAAACAACGCGATATTTGTTTATGTAACCCTATCCATTTATATGGTATCTCCGACCTGGCCGGCATAGAACCAGACCGAAACGGCTCTCGTTTTGGCGGCCGTCAGTCGGTCGGTGAGTTGTTTTGCTAAGCGTTAGCTGCTGTTTTAACTTGAAAAGAGTCTGCCTAAAGTCACCCGCTCATTACAGAGGTGATGGCCGACTTGGTCCTGCCTACAGCCCGTGCTCTAATCCGGGAGGCTGGTATGAAGGATGGTTTCTCCAGAGACGCGAAGCCAACACAGACGTAAATTGAGTTCGCTGCTGCAGCTATCGTTGCAGCGTAGTATGAGAAGGAAACAAATAAAAATGTAATAGACTCGATAGGTTTTTTGAAGGACTTTATGGACAGACGTACGGCGTATGCTATGTAGAAAAGGCTAAAGCATTCGTTACAACGCGTACGAATCCCATATTCAAGGACTTGCTCTGAGCGCCTTAATATAACTCGAGCCTCCGAACGTCAGCCATCTTTATTTTGGTCGTGGGGTGTATGTGGGGAGCCCCTGGGTTTTGATTGGTTGGCTCGGCCAAAAAGTTGATTCTCCTGCTGAGTCTACAGACTTGGCTCCTCCCAAACGTATGATTAGCCCACATCTGTTGGAAATCTGTCCAAAATCTGCGGGGAAATTCTGTCGGGTAAGAGCAGCTAAAAGCGACTAGGGCTGTACATCTGCGCTAGTTGTGCCGATGTCTTAACTAACTATGGTTACGTGGACCTAACGACGATATATAGTCATGACATTGGTGCACCGAGCTTCTGCTCACGCCATGACTGAACCCGTCGAAAGAATTCGCACCAGCGAGACAGCCATTGCTCGTAGCACGTTTGGTGAGATTGACGGACGGTTGCCCCAAAGCCGTAAGAGAGAGAATCTCTACCGTACAGCTTTCGTCAGCCCAGTGAAGTGAAACGATTCCCAGTATATTGATAAGAATTTTTTAAAGTGCTATTATGTGTGCTTATACAAACCATAATCATTCGAGCAGAAAACGATTCCCCACTCAATAGCCTGCCGCTTTCGGCAAAGAGCAAGTGGGAGTTTTCAATAGCTCACTCGAAGCCAAAGCATGCGGCAGCCAACCGATGTCATATCGCGAAACGATGAGAAAGTGATAAGCAGAGCTGAGTCACGAGGGAAGTTGAGAAAGTGAGTAGCATTGAAGTAGCAGCTCAGTGCGGCTTGAAAGGATATGCCGCAGGCAGTCGGCAGCAGGAGAGCAGATGTCTTCGGTACGTGACTCTGTTTTCCTCTGGTGAGAGGAGGCTCTGGGTGGCTCTGCACTACTACCGAGCAGCAGCCAGCACTACGCTGATTTCGCGTGCTTAGCTCCAGCTACCGGCTAGCCTGCTTGTCATCGCAGCCGTTAGTGCCCCGATCCAGCGCGACAAGGGCGGCAGCTCTCCTGGCTCCATGGTGGCCAGTGACGGGCCAAGGGTCGCGTCCGTCGGTCCGAACCCGGCGCATAAATTGGCTCGTTAAATCGGATTAGTGGTGTGGTGATGGGCCAGCCGAGGCAAGCTGGCCGGTCGTCGCTGGCTGCAGCGGGAAAGGCTTGCCCGTGTTTCTTTCCGGTCAAAAGATTTTCGCTCGACCGTCGGTAGGATCGATCCAGCTCGATCGCTCCATTGCCACACTACCCGGCCGGCTTGGACTCTGGGGAATTCATATCAATTGATTCCTAGGAGTAAACGCTAGCTGCTCGATCCTCATATCGTTGCTGGATTACAGATGAAAACGAGTCAGGCCACATTAATAAAAAAGACCCACAGTGGGAAAAGAAACACCCGCACCGTGAGAGATCGAAGCCCCAAAGCCCTGAGAGGGTTGCCTCATGTGAACCGTGGCAATCGAACAGTTGCTTTGCCTTTGGTCAAACGCCTCACAAAGCCTTAAACATCGTGAACACGTAGGGCCTTCACTACAGTCTCCAAGCGTTGCATGGAAACGAATTCCACAGCACAGAAAAGAGAGCGTCGTGAATAGTTATTGCCACCAAAGTCGGCCAAAGGGCTGCTCTGAACAGCTCGTCTGAGATACACCAAGGACCTGCCCTGCTCAGCACATGGCGACTGTACATTTGCCGAGCCAGGCTAGCACGGGCAGGAGGCAAGGCCCTCGCGTGCCTCATACCGCTAGCAACAGCCTTGCACCGAATTTGCTATTCAAGACAAAGCCAGGTAAGACTGCTCAGCAGAGGTTGGCAGATTCAAATTTGCTGCTCTGCTGTAGGCAGGTCTGGGTGTATGGGGATCAAGAAGATCTGCAGTGCTTACATGATGTCTTTTTGGCAAACCCAAAATGCTCAAGTCTGCCCCAGGGAGTTCTGGGAAACCAAGGAGCGAGTCCGTAATCTGCTGCAACCAGAAAGCAGTACGTGAAACAGCCATAGCTCTCGACTGCGATTGCAACATGAAGCGATTCAGATAAGTCTAATAACGGCAACATTAAAAATCTGCTGCATCTTAGTCCAGACACAAGGTGCTTGCACTTTAAGATCTACGTCCCCCTTAACCTGCATCATCCAGTTCTTCATTGCCCAAGAGATAGCTGCTAAGGCTCTTCTGCCGCGATATATAACTGAGGCTGGCGACTTTGCTGCTGCTTAATTTACCTTTTTTTCACCAGAGAGCCGTAGTTGGCCAATGCTTGCAAATTCGAAGAAATCGCTATGACCGTACGAGTGAGACCAGACATTTGAGTATTACACCAGAACTAGAGAGTAAAGAAGAAAGAGTCCCGGCATACTTCGGTAGTTTAAAGGATTGTGAGCACGAACCTGATTTATTCGCAGCACAAAATATGGGCATATAGGCAAAGAAAGGAAGAGGGGAGTCCAGAAAACGTCTTCGTTCACCGATTGTGCCGCCACTATTACACACAGCTAATTTTTGGCCATGTGGTATCCAGCATTGCCTATGTTTAGATAAAGTAAGTGAGAGAAAAGCTGACCGGCTTGACTCGCCTGTCTCGTGACGGGTTCGAACTGCACACCAGGCAAGCCGGCTCACCGGTATTCACATCTCGTACAAAACTTCATTCCAACGTAACGTTGCCCGTGCGCACACGAACGGCTGGTTCACCTGATTGGCTCGATGTGCTGCTCGCAGGATCGCAGCAGCAACGCCAGCAGCTGACAGTGTGAGAGAGAAAGACACCGGACACACGTGACCACCGCTCCTCTGTGCCTGCGCATTTGCCTGGCGCCGATTTCCTGCTCAGCCCCATGGCAGGTAGCCGTTGGTCGCTTCGATTTTTCAAATTATTGCAAAGCCCAAAGACGGCACACGAGTTCTTTGGAGCTCGTAGCAATCAACTGACCCAGCAAGCAGTCCGAAAACGGTGCAGTGCTACGCACGAGCAAAATCGCTCAAACAACAAGTAAATACGAGAGTCTTGTGTGAACGAGTGAGGGCTGCCAGCTGCTTGCTTCGGCGGACCTACTGGCTCACTTCGTCGGAGAGTAGGGAGAGCGTAATTGCCTATAATTGCCTCTCGGTCTCTAGTCCTGTTTCATTTCCTTACGACCTGAGAAGACGTAGCGCTTGAACGTGAGCGACAGCGTAAAGCCGGTCGGCTGCTCCGACTCGCCACCGGCGCCGCTGTAACCGCCGGTGGTGCTTGCGCCCTTGCCTTTCTTCGAGCCGGCGGCTGCGGCACTGCTCAGCAGAGCTGCCTTCGCCACCTCGCTGAGACCTCCTGAAACGATTAGCGGCGCCAGGCGCTTAAGGGCTGCTACCAGACTGGTAGCTCTGGACAGAATGCAGTCCTGCTAAGAACATGCTGCAACGGCTCCTGAACTGAAGTCATTCCCCATAGCCCATATAGGAAAGCAAGTCCATGCAGACGCATGACCGGCGCAAGCTCGAAGCAGCTCGAAGCGAGGCTAGTGCGGCCTAGTGGATGCTGCACCGGGCACCGAAGCAATCAAGAGTGCCCTTAATAGCAGGTCATGCACTTATAACAATAGTAATAATAATAATACACTTGATAAAGTGCCCTCAGAGAACTCAATCTCTTTCTAGACATTTAACATTTGCTGCAAAGAGAACGCGATTAAATGTAAAATAATGCCATGCTTGATGAACAACATGAACAACATGATTAGGGTGACATGTACAGGGTCAGCATGCAAGAGTGGTTAGTAGCAGCAACCCAAGTGTCAGCATGCATAAGCACATAAAGGTCGAATCAAAAAGACCCACTAAATGCTGTGATAAATAGGTGCGTTTTTAATTTCTTTTTAAATGTGACCGAGTCAGGGGATGTCGTGACGCAAGTAGGCAGGGATTTCCAGGCTTTGGGAGCATACGAACTAAAGGCAAGGTCTCCAAAGAATTTGAGGTTTGTACTATACCTCGGTTCCTGAAAAAATCTAGCCGAACTGCTACAGCAGAAGACGCAAGTACACTCTTCGTCGTGCACTTCGTCTTGTACACGGACGTCCTACCAGAATAGCAAATACTGTGTAAGCCTGTCCCCCTTCTTCTTGTGCCTACTGACGGTGCTGGCGGCAGATGCTTTTGCTCTGCGGGTCCTAAAATGTGGCTCCTGCAATTTTAACGCACCTTTTTAACCAATTTTAACGGTCATCCTTTTGCAATTTAACCAATTTTAACGCACCTCATTTTCAACGGTCATCCTTTCGCTTGCTACTGGATCTGGGGCTTCCATTCGGCCGCCCTTCAAGTACACTGATTGGCTTTGCGACTGTCCACCCGTCATCGCGCGTTTCACTTATCGATAGCCGATTGCATGCCGCTTCAAGTGTGTGTTGTTTATTACTACTGAAGTGCTCCAGTCCAGCATAAATCCACTGGCCCCTCAGGGCTGCTGTGCGGCTACAGATGGTCCTGCCGTGCACGGGTGCCCCACCAAGCAGGCACAGCTTGCTGTGCAGCTGCTTGGGACGATCGTCGTAAGTCGATTCACCCTCTCCTTTGCCTGGAGGTCAAGAGGTCACCAAGAGCAAGCACCTTGAAACGTGTCGAAGGTAGCCACGAGTTTGACGTAACAACACTTCGGTATCTGGCAGCCAGAGGTACTACTGTACTTAAATCGGCTGCACTATGCACCATGGGCAGCAAAGCGATGTCGCATAGGGCCGGACTCGGATCAGAAGCATGGCTTTGTCACGGGCAATGGTGGCATGGGATTAAGACCTCAGCACACGAGCCTTGCCCAGTCCTCCACGCCTGTCCTCGACAAAGCGAATGCAGCAGCGGTTCTTTCAAGCACACACTACACACAAACAACTGCAAAAATGTGTGCACGAGTTGCAAGCGATCCACCTACCAGGTATCCTGACTTTAAATTTGCCACTTTTGCCAAAGGAACTGTCGATGACGCCGGCATCACCTGTGGACAGCATCACCTTCAACCCCACGAAGGCCTGTATGTTAGTTTCCTTCTTGAAAAGATTCCTGCAATAATTACATTAGGTTAGACAACAAGTAATAGCAATCCTGATTCAGATCAGGGGATCGTTGGATCAGCTACTTTGTGATCACCATTGGGAACCTCCCCCCCCCCCCAGGGAATCACCCAGGTAAAATCTTCCTATCACAGTGCTGCCCCGGGAACTGCCTGCAGTCGTGCTATAATGCAACATAATGTATCTCCATTAGTAACTCCGTATAGGTTACGTGGGAATTATTCGGGAGAGTGTTCTATAGTGCACTCAAAACCTAAGCGGCTTTCGGTATGAATTCGGTAGCCAACCGACTTCACCCCACACAACAAAGAGAATGTAAGCATTGCTGAGTCAGAAGGGCAGTCGAGAAAGTCAGTAGCATGAAAGTGACAGCTCAGCGTGGCTAGAAGTGCTGGTCTATGCATGGCATAATAAACTCACCTTACGTAATAATTGAGTCGATGCAGATAATGTGCAACGTTAATGTGGAAGTATAAGTGGCATTATACTGCTGGTCCAGAAGCTCTGTAAGCAGTCGCTTGACCTGAATAGCCGCTGATTCAGAGTTTGTGCTATCACCCCACTGCACAACTAGCCGTTTAATGTATGTATGTATCTCCGTCTGTAACTCCACAAAGTCATAACGACTATGTGGGTGTTACGCAGGGGAGTTTTGTATAGTGCACTCACAGCCTAAGCGGCTTTCGGTACACATTCGGTAGCCAAGAGACTTTGTCTCACGGAACAAAGAGAAACTGGGAAGCATAGCAAAGTCAGGAGAGCAGTTGAGGTAGTGAGTAGCATGGACGTAGCAGCTCAGGACTGCTGAAAAGGATGAGCCACAGTCGGCAGTAGGAGAGTAGTTGTCGTTGCGTAAGAATTGTGGAAGCGAGTTCCAGAGTCTAGGACCTGCAGAGCTAAAGCTTCTATCGCCAATGCTCTTCAAGCAGAGGAATGGAACAGTTAATTTATTGTCCACACAGGACCTGAGGGCGCAAAGAGGCTGAAACTGGTTCAGCAGTTCAGCTAGGTACGAAGGAGCCAAGCCGTGGCGGGCCTTGGGGGTCAGCATAAGAACTTTGCTCTGTATCCATTGCTCAACCGGCATCTATCCTAGCTCTTTTAGCAAAGGAGACACGTGCTCAAACCTCTGTGACTTGAAGACTAGCCTTGCAGCCATATTTATAGTCAGATGCAGTGGCCTAGTTGCTTTCTTCGGTAGCCAAGCCAAAAGGGAATTACAATAATCAAGCCGAGACAGAACTAAGGAGCTAGTTAAATTGTTTGCAAGCCACTGTGGAAGACAGCTCCTAATATTGGATAGGGATCGGACGTGATGGCTAGCTGTAGAAGCAGTCTTCTGAATGAAGCTTTTAAAATCTAGGCAGCTGTCGAAAAAAACACCTAAATTTCGAACACGTGGTGATGGTCGCACAACAGCATCACCTATTACAAGAGCAAAGCCTTTTAATCCAGCCATGCGCTTGGGGTGTCCTATGAGCAGCATTTCGGTTATATTGTCATTTAATTTCAAGAAGTTTTCCGACATCCAGGATCAAATGTCGGCAAGGCAAGCATTCAGTTTCTCAGTTGCTGCAGCAGACGCCGACGGTTTGAATGACAAATACAGCTGAGTATGGTCAGCATAAAAGTAATATCCTATTCCACGGGCCTCAATCACTTTTCCCAAAGGTTGAGTTTAAATGGAAAACAGCAAGGGACCGAGTACAGACCTTGAGGGACTCCACAGGTGACTGGTCTCGTGTGTGAGACCTGACCCCCACACGACACGGATTGAACACGATCAATTTCAATCAATGTTCACCGAGCTGGTTTGGTCTAGCGGTTAAGGTGCTCGCCCCGACCAAGGTCTGACTGAGGTCGTGGGCTCGAGCCCCGAGGCACATGTGAAGCGCCTGAATAGAGATTAAGTTCTCTTGGGGCGCTATATAAAGGAACTATATTATATTATTATATTATCAGACAAGTACGATTTAAACCATGCCAGTGCTTCGTCTGCCAGACCGATCGTTATTCTCAATCGTTCAAGTAGAACATGGTGATCAATGGTGTCGAAGGCAGCTGACAGATCTAGCAGAGCTAGGGCAGTGACATTCCTGTCATCGTTGCCACGTAGAATGTCATTGTTAGCACGGAGAAGAGCAGTTTCGGTGAAGTGCTGCCTCTTGAACCCTGATTGAACTGTTTCTGACATTTCATTCTTTTCAATATGTTCAACCAGCTGCTTAGCAACAATTTGTTCAAGAATCTTTGACAAGAAAAGAAGAAGGGAAACTGGGCGATAGTTTGCAAAGACCTCTGTATCTAATCCAGGCTTTTTAAGTATGGGTCTAACGATTGCCGATTTGAAGGACTTGGGACGACCCCTTTCCCCAAAGAATCATTAAAAATCTCGGTTATGGCAGGGCTAAGTTGGTCTGCCAGTGAAGACCACAGATATGATGGTATAGGGTCTTCAGGAGACGAGCTCTTTTTGCTAGACCATATTAAGGTAGCCACATCGCATGCAGAAACCTCGGAAAACCTTTTAAGGAAGGTCACAGGTTGTGATACCGCAATTGTTTAGCCGGAGGGGGCTTTATAGAGCCACGAATGTGACCAATTTTTTCCAGTAAAGGCTAAAAACTTTTCGGCTGAGCCCTTAATATCTGGGGAGTCAGACCTCTCAGCATTGGCCAGTAAATGGTTTACTGTCTTATAAATCTGTTAAGTGTCCGACTGGCAGGGATTCAGCTTTCGATTGAAAAAGAAGCTCTGGCTTTTTTAAGCTTCCGGGTGAAAACTCGAAGGAAGTCTTTGAAATTGACTAGGTCTGCATCAGACTCCGATTTCTTGAAACACAGATCAAGCCTGCGCTTAACCCGGTGCTTTAGGAGTTTCTTTGTAAATTGAAAGGAATCTCCACGACTTTGTACACGGATTAAATGAATGGGAGCCTTTTGATTGCAGTTAACTGGCAAGCACAACGCAAACCCGGCTTTCGAGTGGGAGTGCCTAGCTTCGGCTGTATATTGATCTTGTGCTTCATGCTCAGTAAGTACGGCTAATGTTTCACTGGAGCATTTGAAGTTTCCCAGAGCGTGCTAGATGTTTTCTGAAGTGCTAACGTGATCTGCAACGACTGAGCAGCGGATAGCTCCACCCACATGCCACAGTTCGAGTAGTGTCAGCGCTCAGGGTACTCACGAGCAGGATTGCAAGAGCCAGGCTAGAGCTCGAGCAGCAGCAGCAGCACTAGCCACGGGCTGCTGGCTCTATCATTATCATTCGGCATACTATGGGCTTTATTAGATATACTATGGGCTTTATATTAGATATACTATGGGCTTTATTAGAGCAATGGCAAGAGGTTGTTCACATTTTCTGCATGCTTGGCATCGTCCAGCTAGTCGTCAGTAATTAGGCCGCGACCATACCGATAATGTCCTGCCAAGGCAAGGTCCCGGAGCATGTTATACTCGATGGCTGATGATTCTGTTAAGTACTCTCGCATGCACTCTCTCTCTCTCTCTCTCTCTCTCTCTCTCTCTCTCTCTCTCTCTCTCTCTCTCTCTGCGCACATGCACTCATTGACGGTCTCAGGTCTTTTTGCATTAAACTGTTTTGTTTTTATATATTTCAAAACACTCTATAGTAAAGCATAAGCATGTCGCCTAAAGGAATTCCTACCAGTCAACAGTCAAGACGACGACTACAATCTGAGGTCTGACATGTCATGCGAAACCATGGAACTAACCAGACAGAATAAAAGCAAGTCGGACTTTGCATCCTTGACAGTGAATATCTGTATACACGATGCTGTCACTTGCTGACCACCAGTAACTCCCAGGCAAGAAGGCATCTCTTGCTGTAGGCCCATAAACCGGCTTGCAGTGGCATATGCTCATCAATAAGAATTATCTCGTAAAAAATTATAATTGCACTATTACAAGCCAAGAGACAGGTGAGTGGCACTGCGGCTGGACAGGTATTTCTGAGCAGGCAATACCGATGTTCAAGCAGTATTCAGAATTGAAACCTTTCTTACTCCGAAATAAAATTTCTAAATATAGTAGCTCTTAATAAACAACGGTTGGCATATTTTGAGCAAGAAAAAATTGGCAAACAGAAATTCCAATTTAAATGCAAATACGGATGTCTTGATTATTATTTTATTATTAAATTAAATTAATAAAATATTGTTTTATTTATTGTATAGAATTCAATTCTGTAATTCGCATTGGTAAAATGTGGACGCACGAACACATCTGCTATGGGAGGATCACAAATTTCAAGCTGCATACTACGATACGTAAGAAGCCGTGCATACAGGTGAATACAGCGGCCGGGCGCACTTGCCTGAATCGCGATTGATTCGAGCTCTCGAGGCAGAGTTTGTGCGGCCATAGCCCTACCGCACAGCCCCACCACTTTGGTACAAAGTCATCAGCAGGCAAACGGCTGTCATCTTTAATTCGCACTCATTTCATTCTACCAATGCGGTTCTCTGAATACATGGACTTCTTTCCCAGCAGCACTGGAATTTAGCAGTAGCCCTTAAGTCATTCAAGTGCATAGCGCTCTTCCGGGTGGAACGTGATTAGGGCTTTAGCAGCTTTTTTTATAGCAATGCAAGAATGTAGGCATCCTACCACTAGCGCCACTAGCCAATGAGAGGACTTTATGAAAGACAGGAATTTAGATTGTCTGCACGCTTACAGTGCTCTCAATCTCACTGGCTGCCAGTGGGGAGAGGAGATGAGGGCTGCTAAATAACAGATGCCTGACTGATGCTGGCATACATGGCATGCCAAAAAGCACAGCAAACGAGTCGAAGCTAAACCGGCACGATACCAGTCATACCGTACAAGTGACGACTGTCTACGAGATAATTCTCATTGATGAGCATATGCCACTGCAAGCCGGTTTATGGGCCTACAGCAAGAGATGCCTTCTTGCCTGGGAGTTACTGGTGGTCAGCAAGTGACAGCATCGTGTATACAGATATTCACTGTCAAGGATGCAAAATCCGACTTGCTTTTATTCTGTCTGGTTAGTTCCATGGTTTCGCATGACATGTCAGACCTCAGAGACAGCAGAGTAGGCAGTCACAACTCACTGTGTCTGACTTAGCCTAGGGATACGGTGCTTGCTCTTCACGACCTAAACGGTAGGTTCAAATCCGGCAGCAGGCAATCCTTTATTGCCCACCACAGGTGGGTGTGACAGCAGCTAAAGCTTTTCTGCTGCTATATATATATATATATATATATATATATATATATATATATATATACATATATATATATATGTATATATATATATATATATATATATATATATATATATATATATATATATATATATATATATATATATGACTGGTAAATCAGCCTACCATCACATTTATAGAAGCTGCTGCAGCATAACCCCATTGGTGTTGGTGGCTTCGATGAGATATGTGTGGAGATACATATACTCAGTACATACTAAACTAGCTGATCAGAATCCATTTTCAGTGGAGGCCATGGAGGCTTGACAAACGAAGTGACTTCTGCGTGCACTCCCAAACGGGTTCCTCTAAACGAGTCTGGAAAAAAGCATGCATCTTCAGGTCCTTCAAGAATTGAAACTAGCAACACATTCAGGGGGCACTATATATACCCTCGGATGAGCCGAAGTGGCACGGCAACCCACGGGTCTTGGATCAGCAATAAAGCAATACCATCTCACGTTCCAGATCCTGAGGTCTAACCCAGCAGGAGGCAATTGTTTATTGCATACTGCAAGTGGGTGAAAACCACCAAGTCTCTACTAATGAATCAGTGGTCTCTACTTTACTTAACAGCACACACAGACAGCAACATCAAATGCATGCAGTGTACAAAGCATCTGGTCAATAAAACTATGAATATGCACTATGAATGCACCATGACACATTATCCTGATCATTTTGGCAGCCCAAACCACTACAGCAAACTTGAGCAATCGCCACAGATGGTAATTACAGCCGATGATAAAGTCGAGTGTACATGTTCATTGTCTTGATCAGTGGCCCAAGCTAGAGAGGTTTCGGAGCAGCCTGCTCAAGCACTTGCATGGTATTACCATCATTGCATCTATCCACCACTAAATTAGTATTCTAAATAAATTAACCATGTCAGATTTGAATGCCTCTGCTTCAAATATGACATCGCATGAACATTAACTCACAAGGAACCAATTGGGGTAACAAAGGAATCGACCAACTTCCCTTTTGCTAAAAAGCTGTGGCTCCAGGTCGAACTGTGTGACAGTCATGCTAAATACCGTGTCCACCAAATCTACACTATACCTACCCATCCTTGTGGCAACCTAAGCAGATAGTTTTACTAGCTTCTTTGCAAGATAGACAAGATAAGAGAGTCAATCCCTTCTATAAGCCTGCACTGGTCGACCCCATTTCGATCGTCATCAAGTCTAAGAAGACTATAAGCCCTATATATTTAAAACTTACAGTAATCCTTCTGATATCTAGATTTGCAGCAGCCCTGTGTAATTAACATAGTAAATGGCTCCTTAGAAACAACACAAAATGAGGAGAACTTGAGCATCTTTGCCAAGACTCCCTTTTACTATTACTATTAAAAGACACTTGAACGAGTACCATCAGATCAGATACTCTCTAATAGCTTCATTAAGAAAACCACTTCCACTGCTCGTCATCACGTTCGATCCATGTCTGAGATTAGGGCTTATCTACCAATGCAAGTAGCAAGAAATTTAACTAGCTCTGTTGTTCTGTCTAGGCTGGCCTACTGCAATTCTGTTTTGGTTAGGAATACCAAATAAAAAGTCTTTAAGCCTCTGCAGCTGGTGATAAATATGGCCGCGAGGTTAGTAAAAAAAAATCCGAGAGGTTTGGCCGTGCGTCTTCTTTGTTATGGCTCTGGGTCGACCAACCACTTTTGGTACAACCTTCATGGCCCACAGTGACTTGGTTATTTCACACATAGCTGACCTGCTTCACCAGTTTCAGCCTCCTTGTGCCCTCAGGTCCTATATGGACAAGAGATTACTGTTCCATTCTTAAAAGACCGTTGGTGACAGAAGCTTTTGCTCTGCAGGTCCTAGACTCAAGAAAAATCTCACAATTCTTACACACCGATATCTCAGCAAATGTAAAGCGCCTAGGAAGAGATTTAGTTCTCTGACGGCGCTTTATCAAGTGCATTATTATTATTATCTCGTGCTGCCATCTGCGGGCACATCCTTTCCAGCCGTCCTGAGCTATTACTTCCAAGCTACTCACTTCCCCAACTGCCCTGCTGGCTCAGCTGTGCTTCTCACTTTTTCTTTGTTTCTTGAGACGAAGTCTGTTGATCTGAAGATGTTGAAGATGTGTCTGTTGATCTGAAGATGACGTCTGTTGGCTAACGCTTGCTACGCCTGCCGAAAGCTGCTCAAGCTTGGAGCCACAGAGTCACTCTCGTGTGTAATACCCACATAATCCTTGAGGCTTTGCTGTTTTACTGATGGAGTTACAGGTAGAAATTAAACATCAAACTTAGCTAATTCTATGCAGGTATTGAAAGCAAACCACTTCATCGAGACATCTCTATGCCGGTGTGGGATGATCTTTTCGGGAATGCTGATATAGGTTGGTTGTGTTAGTTCAGCCGTATCTCGTGGCAGCTTTTGATATGATTCCCTAAGTCCTTCCTGAGCACCTATCATCTCGTCTGAGAATCCTAAGCACCGCACTGCATTGGTTTAAGTCCTGTTCCAACCTCAATAGGAGGTTTCATATCATAGATGTCATCGGCCAATGGTCACCAGGTGAGCCTTTAAAGTAGGGGATAACCTTAACAATGTGTTCTAAATCCACTTGTTTTCCAAATTCATAATCTCTTCCTGCCAATGTAACCACGAAAAACACAATCTAGGATTTCATTTCCATGCAGGTGACATACAGCTGTAACTGTGCTTTTATCCATTCCAGTCTTCTAGCACCTCAAACTCCAAATAAATTGCAGTTTTAATTGCTGACATTTGCGCTTGGATGGCAGCAATCTATCTCGAACTGAATGACGATAAAAACCAACTTACTTGTATGGACAAACCTGGCGTTACTCAGGAACCGGAAAGACAAACACTCAAAATGGGCTTGACCAGCATATCTACTGCACCTCTGCATAGAATGTTGGGGTCCTCTGTTCCAAGGTGACCTTTTGCTAGAAATGTTCCAAAGTGACCTTTTAAAAGTCATCAAGTCAGAGGGTTGTGAAGAAGGGGGGCTCAATAAGATGCCCGAAGAGTTAAGTATTTCAGATAGGTTAAGTGCTTAGTAGATTTAGTTCCCGTAAGGTGAAATACCAATGCCTTATTAGTCACATTATTTGAAGTTGTAACTATTGCTTAATATAAGGTGGTTTAGTTTGAAAACGTTTGCAAAAATAATGTCTGGCTGCCGATTAGGCATACATCTACCCACGCCTTAGCAGCTATAGCTGTACAACTACAATTGCCATAGAAAAATACATTAGAAGCCATGGGCTGTTCGTAAATAAACGCCTGCGCGGTCCACAGACTCACCTACAAATCACGGTCGAATCGTCGACGGCACGCTCCAAGCTACCAGTCTTGCTTTTTATCTTATACACTCGCAGGCTAGGTAAGAAGGTCTCTTCGTACTTGGCATCGGTGATCAGCTGTACGACTTTCCCGTGAAATGCAATGCGGCATATATTGGCATTGACATCGGTGTCGAGCTTGGAAGCTATGACAAGTCCATGCTCCATGCACAGCACAGGTCGGTCGAGCTGCAGCAGGGCATAATAACGCTTGCCCTTCTGATCAGCCGCAGCCGAAGCAGCGGCAGGCTGCTGCTGCTTCGACTGGCTGCCTTCGACGGGCAGCTGCTCTTCATACAGGTACTCCTTGGCAAGGTCAAACTCGGCAGAGGCAATGTCGGCCTGAGATGCACTGTGGCAGCTAAAAAACGTCACACGAGCCATCACGGTGTCGTAGCCGACCGACAAGTGATATTTCGTCCGAGATGCGATCGTGGATTTGTAATACTGGATCTTGTTCACAGTGACAATGCAAGCCTCTGAGGTGCGGATGCTCCCGGGCGAGCATGCGATGCCACGCTCCAGTTGGCTAGCGTCGAATTGAGTAACGCAGACTCCGATGCGATCACCCTAAACAATCGTACGACTGCAACGATAAGTACGCATTGCAAACATGCAAAGACACCCACGCACAAACATTTCACCTAAACGCTAACTTCAATTATAAAAATCCTTCGTCAACAAACGTATTGCTTTAGTGAAATGTGGCAAAAATGTTCGACAGATGAAAAATCTTGTTCAGTGCCAGTCTTGCAACAGTTGACCAAGGAACACCACATTGCATACCCATGGCCAATATATCGCTTTAGAATTTCCAATGAGATTCACTCCGTCGGTGCTAACGACATTAAGCTGCGTACACCGGCGAAGATATAGTCTGCCTTTACTGAACCTGCTTTTCTCGACTGTGAGCTTGATACAATGGAAACACAGAACGGAGGAGGCAGACAGTTGAAATGAACATCGAGTGTTCGAGTGAGTCGACTGCACTAAAAAGGTGGCAAGCATTGCCCACAAGTTCCCCGATAATCGCACGCATTCGTAGTCAGCAGAAGCCGCAAGTCATTGTCGCAAGCCTCATCTTGCACACACTCGTGCAAGATGCTCGGACACTGCTTTCCCACAAGCAGTCTTTTGAGAAAAAAGCTCGTCAAATAATTTTCCTTCCAGTCATGGAAATAGCAAAGAGCACCAAGTACAGCATGCTAACGACAGCTGCAGCCTCAGTTTCAATGCTACACTTAGAGCTTGCTCGCGACCTCATTTTGGCAAATTTTCTGTTTTCCCTTCAGAGGGTCTACGGGAAAACAGTGGAAAGAGTACCACAGCCTACCAAAGAGCACCAAAGAGTACCACAGCCTACCAAAGAGCACCAAAGAGTAACACAGCTCACCAAAACAAAGCCAAAAATATGGCTCCTTTCCAGTTGGCACACCGCTGAGATTCACATCAGTAAACGTGCTACCACGCAGATGCCTCTGCTTCTTTGCTTTATGTAACGATGATAAAACTAACTAACTAGTTATGGGCAAACCCAGTGTGATCCAGAGATTGGAAAGGCTGACTCTCAAAATTGGCTCTGCCAGCATATCTCCAGTTGAATCAGCTTGAAATCTAGGTGTCATATTCCAAAGCGACCTCTCGTTAGATGACCATATCAGCTCCACAGTCAAATCCGCCTATTTTCAGCTTCATAACATTGCTAAAATTCGGGCTTGTTTAGATAAAGATACCACGTCCAAGTTGGTCCATGCATTCGTGACATCCCGTCTCGACTTCTGCAACTCACTGCTTACTGGCCTACCAGCATGTGCGATCAGGCGATTGCAGCTGGTGCAAAACTCTGCAGCTAGGCTTGTCTGTCGTGAGCGTCGCAGTTGCCACATTACTCCACTTCTCGCCGACCTGCACTGGCTACCAGTCAAGCAATGGATTGACTTCAAGGTTTTGTCGCACACCTATTTAGGACAGCATTTAGTGGATCCCTGTGATTCGTCCTTGATGTGCTTATGCGTGCTGACACTGTGCATGCTGCCACTAACCACATTTGCATGCTGACCCTGTGCATGTCACCCCTAACCATATTATTCATTTCGTTTGTTTTTCAAGCATGATTTTACTTACCATTCAATTGCATTTCACTTTACAGCAAATGTAAAGGGCCTAGAGAGAGATTAAGTTCTCTGAGGGCGCTTTATCAAGTGAATTATTAATAATGTAAAATTCAAGCTCCAAGGCTGGTTACAACAGAGACCTAAACCGTCTACTGCTTCATGGACAACGGTCCTCCTTGTTTATCCATTGAAATCTTATCGCAAGGCGACTGCTGTTGCTTTTCTTTACGACCTCAGACCCCAGGTCGTGGGTTCGAATCCTGTGGTAGGCGATCCTTTTTTTGCTGCTGCAAGCAGTGGTGATAGCCTTTAAGGCTCTTCAGTCGCTAAACAAAAAGAGGCTGCTAAATTAGCTACTGTAAACTCATAACTGTGTTCACTGAGAAAACAATACGAAAAGTGCAACACGAGACAAAAGAGAATCCCCCCCAGGTGCACTATAATGCACGCAGCACAGCAAAGTGCACAGAAGCAACGACACCTTTGTGACATCGCAGCCCATGCAGACGATCGCGTCTGATCAAAAAATCAGATTTCTTTTAACGCTTCGATGGCTTGAATTCGTGCAGTGTAACAAGAAAAAACGGCAGCGAAGCTCTTGGGAGAGCTCTCACAGGCGACGCCTGCCTGAGAGTTAAAGACCAGCCTGTTTTCCGCTTGATCTGATGGCGATGCTGGCATATAGCAAGGCATTGGCGTTTGCCTGCGCATACCTGAATGGCATTATCGACTGGCTTCTTGAACATCTGCATCGACTTCACTTTCTTCTGAACTTGCAGTGAAGGAATCTCAATCACCTACAGGACAGCGCTGCGGAGGTCCGGTGCCAGGTGAGCAAAGCGGCGCCGGCTGCCACGGCGGGCAGCGCTGCAGAGGCAGTGGACTTACATCGTTAGGCTTGATGCTGCCACGCAGAACGGTCCCGGTCATAACTGTGCCTTGTCCTTTGATCACAAAACAATGGTCGATTGCTAATATAAATGGCCCCGTCGGCGATCTCAGAGGCAAATAGCTGTTGGACGACATAGCCTCGACCAGCTTTTCCAGATTCAAAGCCTGTGGCTGCAAGGGCCGAGGATGAGGAAAACGCTTTGGACTAGGAAACCAACCACTGCTGGCAGAGAGCAACGCCACACCGGCTCAAATGGCCCCGCAGAGGCAAGGAAGCAGCCATCAGCTCGGCTAGATGGTTTCGCGGTAGTGCAATCGGACAGATGGTTGCTGGCAACTGGAGCAGGTGCGCTGTCGAGATTTGGATTCCGTTTGGCTGGGTCGGCACGGAGCAGCCATGCTTTTGCCTTGCTATTGCAATCTCTGCCAGCAGCCACACAGTCCCTGAATATATCTGTACAAACATTGGACCCCGGGACATTCCCCCCCCGGGGGTAAGACATTCCCCCTATGTTGATGAATCTATAACTAAGAATAAATAAATATATATACATATACACACACACACACACACACACACACACACACACACACACACACACACACATATATATATATATATATATATAAACCACTGAGCGATACCATGGCAAAACAATTTCATGACACGGTGCATTGAGATCATAATGGCAGGTACTGTTGCACAGACCAACCATATGTTGGTCCTAAAGGTGATAAAGACTACAGCCAGCCAACAGCAGTGGCATTAAAAGAAAAACACTGATTCAGCAGCCTCATTTAAATAGCAGGAGTACCTTAGCGACTTGCACACCATCTGCAATGAGCAATAAAGAATTGACAGCTGCAAGACTCAAACCACGAACTGGGTTGTGTAGTGCAAATACTGTAACGCATTGCTACGGATCACTTGCAATTCAGATTGCTACATAGCCATTTGTTTGGGCCAAGACTTAAAAGCCGGAGAGGACTACCCTTGGGCAGTCTGGCCGTACGTGGGATGCGACCAGTAACCTGGCACCTCATGCAATACGTTTCTCATAACAATGCCACGACTCATAGGTTCAGTCTTTTGCTCGGAAAGCCTCGTGACACTTAAGGTATCACAAACACCCCAGGAATTCTGAAGAAAACTCGGCTGCATTCCAGCCTGATATCGACAATGAAGCTTTCCAAAGAGTGCCTGTTGACAGCCTCACCTCATGCTCTGCCTACAGCTGCCAATTAGAGCAACGGAAGAGGAGCCGGAAAAGCCACGAGCTGCGACACAGAAAAAGTCGACACAGTCGATACTGCGATTGCGAACCGACGGACAAGACTGTCGGGAGACGATCTGCTGACAAGAGCGAGAGCTGCAGTGGATCTTACAGCAGCCTCAGTTCCACCATTTGCAGATACGGCAACGATGCTTGATCCTGCGAATCGTGTTCTCTCCAATGTCATTGTCAGCTTCTTGGCCATCTGAATGCAGAAACAAACGCTGACGTTACATTGCAGCCTACATGTGAGTAAAACGACTGGACACCTGCCAATCTGAATGCCAGAAACAAGGATTAACAGATGTACCACACGTGCAAAGAAGGATAGAGCATGGTGCACTGCTCTGCCAGGTGCAAGCATGCAAGCCGGGGCAGCAGGTGGCGCAGCGCAGAGAGCAACCACTGCTCACACACACACACACACACACACACACACACACACACACACACACACACACACACACACACACACACACACACACACACACGCACACACACACACACACACACTTGCAGCTCCAGTTTTGCTGAGTTGTTACTGGTGACCGGACGGACACTCAATTCATTACAGCCAGTCTGCAGCACGGTGTGCTTGCCTATCAGCAGCAGCCAGCAAGGCTGCTGCTGCTTTTGCAATTATCCTACTTGTGGCAGAATGTTACCAACTAATCTATTAAAACTAACTAAGACGATTCTTCCATGCAGTATAACGATTGCTTTCTATTGCTCAAACACTATTCTAAATTTCTGTGTGTTCATTCAAGTTGGATTGAATAACGCTACTGAGGCAGCACCAGAGAAAATGAGAGAGAGAGAGAGAGTTCAAGGTCTTGTCCCTCCTAAGCTTAATTCTGGCAATGAGCCGAGCTTAACTGTGTAGAGGCAAGTTGATAAACGAGACAACAGGTTTACCAATTCTGATCTAAACAAAGCCAGCTCATTATTTACCACATCAGCCAGCGAGCCAGGTGGTAATAATAACAATACCATGTAACATATTTCAATTTTTTGTTCTGGGGTATGAAGTGTGTTTTCCCATTACTTCGTGCTTAAAATAAACAAAAAGCTTTCCACAAAAACTTTTCTCCGGTGGTCTGGACAATGTAATTTAGAAATTAATTCTTCGACTTTTCTTTTAGGCACGGCATGGAAGTCAGGTTTGCATATATAGCATTCGCTGTGCCACAACCACAATCGGCATGGGTTACTCAGACTTATGATTATAGAGTATTGTGCATAGAAGTGCAACCGTAAAGGTGCCTTTAACGAGCGTTTTAGTTAATGTTATTTTAGAGTAAGACAGCTATGAATAGCCAAATTTGAGACGTGGCATCAAGAGGTTGCTTTCACCCACCGGATGCATTTTGCCAAGTGAACGGACAATTTATCGAGACGGGAGCAAAAAAGTACTCAGTGAAATCGCCTGTGAAGATGTGCGAGGCCCAAAAGCTTACTTGGGCACGTGACCTGTCAGGGATCAAAACAAGCATTGAGGGACCTCATTTCACAAGTGAACACTTCGTGAGAATTCTTGAAAGTAAGGTGAACAAGTGCTGCTCTCTAGATGTTTTCGTCACAACATTAGGTTAAGCTGTTCAATATCATTTTTTAAATGTATATAATCCTGGTATGCTTACAGATACAAGGGAGAAAAGAGAGCCATGAAGTTTTCTATCCCAAGAATGTGGCAGGAATCGAAAGGCCACTCAAGCACTGCTACTTCTGCACGGTGGACTCATCTGAACGTCGAACTGGCAAGAGTGGGCCTCCTATCAACATATTTTTTTATCCATCGCCTCAGTACCACACCGTCCTGTCCCAGTCCCCGCCCATTTAGAGAGGGATCAGCCATCTTCAGGAGAGAGCAGCAGTAGTCTGACAGTAAAGACGATACTGCAGATGCAAATTCCAATTTGACATGTACAGCTGAATATAGAAAGCCAAGCTTGCCCCAACTAGAAAGATGGGCAACCATGGGGGCTGTGCTTCGGCTAAATGTGGCAGGTCTATTCGAGGCTACAGGAATCACCTCTAAAATAGATGGCACCTATTCATAGAGAGTTCATCTAGGGGCCTCGAGGCCATGCTGCTACATTATGAGAACAAGTACTTTGATTCATTTTTGTTCGTTCTGACTAAATGTAAACCACAAGACAGGAATTGTATCTGTTCAGCTTTCTAATGGGAAGTGCATTAATTTCAAATTAATCACAGTCCTGGTCCAACAAGCAAAGTTAGTACGAGTTAATGGCCATTTTCTATATTTCAGAACCACGAGCAATCAGGAAATCACTACCAAGAGACAAAAATTATTCTATATAGTGTAATCAATAACAATTAAGTAATCTCGAACTAGCCATAATCCTAAGTAACCTCGATCTAATTATTGAGCCACAATCAAACGAGTGAGTTGGAAAGCCTCTTGCATGTCGAACATATTGGCATTAAAGCACAAGGAAGGCATGGCATATCTTTTGTCCTCTCTAATATTCTCAAATATCTCTTGGGGTACTTATTACTGCATAATCCCTTAAAAATTTAGCCACATTTATAGGTGCTCAGACGTGTGGTCAGAATACAGAAATCCCTGCTCTGCACAAAAGCCGGTGGCCTCCATTCAGAAATGCAAGGCTCTATTTCAGATCAGCTCAAGGGTACGATGGATCACCTGGAAAACTTGCTAGTAAGTGATCTAGAATAGCTTGATTCAGACCGTGACAGGGGCCATTAAGCGAATTAACCGGATCTTAAGCTAATGGGACCGTGCTCACACTGCACAATGTATGCCCTGGGATAAAGTATTGCAGAGGGCGATCGTCTCATGCTTGCTATAAGTGGGGTGAGAGGTGCTGGGGCTGTTTTGCTGCTAGGAATGAGTAGTGAGTGACTAGCTAAACTCTTGTATTGAAACTTATAACCTTGCAAGTTCCAGTCTGATTTTAGAGCTAATCACTCCACAGAGTCAGCATTGCTTCGGGTGTAGAATGATCTTCTCATGAATGCAGATTTAGGCAAAGTCTGTGCACTTGTCTTGCTTGATCTTTCGGCAGCATTTGATACTATTGATTGCCCCAAGTTCTTCTCGAGCACCTCATATCTCACTTGATTATCACTTGATTGGCACAGCACATCAATAGCTTAGGTCTTATCTCAGTTCGAGACTTCAGAGCACTGATGTCAATGGGCAAAGATCATCCGAGGAGCCCCTAAAGTACAGGGTACCCCAGGGCAGCTCTGTGCTTGGCCTGCATCTTTTCACAATGTATTCTCTCCCTCTTTCCAGTGTAATCGCCAAGCACAATCTAGGCTTTCACATCTTCATCTCACATGCAGATGAAACAGCTGTACCTATGCTTTGATCTCTCCTAGCACCCCAGCACGTCAAACTCTCTCAACTTCCTTGCTGCATGTATTGATGACATCCGCACATGGATGGCAGCAAACTTTCTCAAATTGAATGATGATAAAACCAACTTACTAATTATAAGTAAACCAAGTGTGATTCAGAAATTGGAAACGCTTGCACTCACAATCAGCTCTGCCAGCATATCTCCTGTTGAATCTGCACATAATCTATCTGTCCTGTTCCGAAGTAACCTTTCATTAGACGACCACATCAGCTCCACAGCCAAGTCTGCCTACTTTCAGCTATATAACATGGCTACAATTCAGGTTTACTTAGACAGGGATACTACATCCAAGTTGACTCATGCATTTGTGACATCCCATCTTGCCTTCTGCCCTCATCATTCACTGCTAGCTCGCCTACCGGCCTATGCAATTAGGCACCGTTGTTGCAAAACTCTATAGCTAGTCTTGTCTGTAGTGAACATTGCAGTTGCCACATCACACCACTTGTCGCCGACCTACACTGGCTCTCAATCATGTGGCATATCGACTTCGAGGTTTTGTCACTAACTTCTAGGTCCTTTCTTTCTCTGGCTCCAGGCTACCTATCAGAACTACTCCCCGACTAGGCAAGGCATCATACCACTTGCTCGTAAACTCAAATCGTTTATATATTTCTTGCACTAACTTCAAATCCTTTGGAGACTGTAACTTTAGTTTGTATGCTCCTAAAGCCTGGAACTCACCCCCAAATTACACCACCACATACCCTGTCTATATGACATTTATTAAAAAGAAGCTACAAATGTACCTGTGCCTCACAGCATTTGCTAAGAGGAGGCGATTTGTCGTTTGTGGGCTTATATGCCTGATGCCACTATGAATGTTACCACTAACCACAGAATGCATGTTGACACTGTGCATGTTATCACTAACTATAGGGTCATGCTTCCTTTACAGCACATGTGTGAAGTGCCTAGAAAAAGATTTAAGTTCTCTGAGGGTGCTTTATTTAGGTGTTATTATTGTTATCATTACTATAGAATGAGGCAGCTAAACCAGCCATTTGCAATTTTTCTTTTCCTACACCTATCTGTGCAACCGAGAGTTGTCTCTGATTAGGCAGGCTCTGGCTGAAGCCAGGACAGCAAACTGGAGGCTATGGGCTGATGATTCTTCTACATGGTCCCCTTTACGATCCTTACAATTTCTTACTTGTGATATGTTATATCGATCTACTATAGATGGAAAGCAAAAAAAATGCTTCATTCATCTACTAAAAATTGAAAATACCATTCGGTCCAAACAACAGCTGAAGGATCGTCGATTTAAGAATTATGAGCATTCAAGACACAAGGCTAGCTCATCACTATCAGGGACTGCTAAGCACATGCCAGGACTACAAGAACCACCCATACGCAGCACCTTGCTGTTGCTGCCTCTGCTGGGGTGCAGATATCCACGATAACGACTATTACTGCAAGCCAGCAGCTGACCAGGTACGTTTGTTCAGTGTGGACAGAGGGAACGAAATCATGCATACCTTGTCGATGATGGACTGTCTCTTGCTTTCCTCTATGAGGTCAATCTTGTTTAGGACGACCACCATTTTCTCGCACAGAATCTCACCGATAACGAGGCACTCGGCAGTCTGAGTTTGGATTCCTTTGGTGACATCGATAACCAAAAGCATCATGTCAATTATTTGTGCCCCTACAAGGAATAGCCGGCATACATTCCCCACAAGCTAAAAGCTGAAATAGCCAACAAAGGCGTGGCTCTTGCATAAATTAAGAGGTGATGACTAAGTGGACGCAACCAGACCTGCATCACATTAAAGCCAGCTCCATACCCACCAACACAATAGCCATCACGTCAATACTAGTGGCACGTCGAATGAGATTTAGAAAAATTCCAAGAATTCAGTGAGCCATTCTATCAACATTCAAGTGTGCACGGTATCGACCTTAAAGGTTAGAGAAATGGGAGCAAGCTCGAACTGCATATTTAACCTGCTCACTTGTGACTGTCAGTTTTGCAACCGCATCGAAATCCCATCAAAGTAGTCATAATGCTGCATGCACCTCTTAGTGAAGTATCGCACTGAGGCCTCGATCTCCGACCAGAGGTCTTTTAATTTGCACAGATCTGAAAATGCTTGTCTTTCTCCACATAGCTGGCATCTGCTTAGCCTTCCATCCCTTCGAAAATGCGGTAATGAACCCAAGCATTTTTGTAACGGTTCAAACCAGCAGTCACCAAGGACCAGTGAGGAGCGGTAGTCGTGCGACAGCATAGCATACAGCCTCGTTGCAGCCTAAAGTCTAGGAGTTAACGTTACCTCCGATTATCGTCCTGATGAGAGAGGCGTGCCCAGGGCAGTCTACCAACGTGAACTGCAAACCACAAAATGTTTTCCCTTTGGCAGTGTCTATTTCGCCCGCCTCATTTCGAAGTGACTGCTGAATATGATCCGGTAATTCGATGACGAATGACGAAAAGCCGAGATCCAGCGTGATACCCCTCTCCTGGCTTTGGGGGTTTTTATCAAACGCCGCGGTGCTGGCAACAGTGCTCAGCGCCTTCACCAGGCTTGTCTTTCCAGAATCAACGTGGCCTAGCACGCCGACATTAAAATTTAGGACTCGGCCCTCCATACACGCAAGGCACAGTAGTAGCAACCTCCACGCGGTTAATCCAGTCAAATGGCCTTGAATGAGTCCTTGACACTGGCTTAGCCTTCATCGCTAGTTATCTTCCCCACAAGTCGCGACGTGAGCCAGGAAGTCCATCTTTTTTATGGCAAACTTTCTGATTTGAAGACGTCATTTGACGTACATCTCATGCCGAATTCCAATGTCGATTAAAAACGTGTACGATACCACGGAGGAAATATATTTTATGATTTCCCACGATTGGAATGGTAGGAGCGCAGCAAGTGTATATAAAGTGATCAGCCGGGAATTACTCCAAAAAAAACTAAATTAATTGAGTTATGAAAAGCTTTGGTTAAACTACTGACTCTCCTTGTTGCGGACGCTGACTTTTCTCTTAGTGCGTTTAGAATAGCGATTTAGTAAACATAGTTGGTCACGCCCACAGCCACCAGCTCCAATGAGAGAGGCTGATAGGAAGCAAGGTTTCCCGGGAAGCCGCCCACCTACACTCACGGAAGTCAATTACGCCGCAGCAGTCATTGTAGACGAGTATGAGAAGATTAGAAAGAAAATTAAGATAAGCATGTGAATAGGTTTTTCGGGAGAGCACATAGTGCTAAGTTATTGCACCGTTATGGGTTCGTTGGTGTAGAGTGCTAAGTAATATGCGCCGTTACGGGTTTATTTTTGCAGTGCCCTTGGGTCTTAACCGCGGGGTGAAGTGCTCGCTCTTCACAGTCCAGGTCGTAGGCTCCGATTCCTGCAGCGGGCGATCCTATATTGCCAACTGCAAGCGGCGGTGATAGCTGGTAAGGTTGTTCTGCCGCTTTGTAAATGACTGTTATTTCAGTTAATATTTTCTATTTCACAAGCAGACGCGAGGCGTCCTTTTTGCAGAAAGGGGTTAGTTAAGCCGTGGCTACAAAGAATGAGCATCCCATGTTCAGGGACTTGCTCTGAACGCCGCAATATAGCTCGCGTCTGCAGAACTTAGCCATTATTATTTTGGTAGTGGGGTATATGTGGTGAGCCCCAAGGTTTTGTTCTGTACAACTAAAGAGCATAAAGTAGAAGCAGCCTTTCCTTCACGACAGCCGGCCGATTTGACTATTTCCCCCAAAGATGTGGTGACATAGTAGCCCAAACCAGAAGACAATAGGCGAAAAATCAGCACCATTTTGCAGGAATGGCGATATTGTAAGGGCAGCTTTAGCGATACGCTTCTTCAAAACTAGCGATCTGTTCATTAAAGCTGTATGAAAAGCGACGACCCCTCAGTGTAGTACTCTTGCCTTTCGCTCCGATTCCCTGCCGGGACCGCGTCTCAATGTCGACCTGATTTGCATAGAGACTAGCCCTTACTCATAAGCTCAGCTGCTGGCGTAACCGGCGGCTATCTATCGTTCACGTATGATAATAATTATAATCATTTGTATAGCGCCCTAAGAGAACTTAATCTCTACTCGGGCGCTACTTATATGCACCGGGCTCGAGCCCACGACCTCAGTGGCCAAATGCATTCACTTTGACCTTTGCCGCAGGAGCAACAGATACGCGCACTCGCCATGCCATCGAAACAGTGCCTGCAAAAATGCGAGTGCAGCTTGCAGTTGCATGTGAGCAGGATAAGGCGAAGGAGGGGCTCCGGTTTGCCCACCGATTGATATCCGGTATGGTCCCTCATGGCCGGTAGCCAGAAATATGTTAAGGTAGAGGCTCAAACCGAATTATTAGAGGGCATGACGAGAACTTGCAAGAAAAATCTGGCGTCGCATTGCCTATTCTCCCTTTCCGTCGGCTCAGCAAAAAATTTCAGATGCTTTCTTCCAAAGCGTCCGATTCACTTGAAATAGCTTAGTGGCATGGTGTATGAGTATTATAGATGCAGTTCCTATTTGATCTGTGCTACGATAGCGCAATAATAAGGATTGAAACGTTGGTCTGCAAAATTGGTCAGATTATGGCAATTCCTTTTAACTTTAATAGTTAGGACCAAATGTGTAATCGTCTACGGTTGAGATCGTATAAAAAGCAATTCGGAGTAATGGTTAATGATTTTCGCATTATGGCTGGTGCTGTGCCCAATCTGCCGATCAGGCTCTGGAATGGATGTGAAGGACATGGACTTGATATTAAGGTATAGACGTCATTGATTAATGATATGTTCTGCTATGGTTGGTATATCTGCGTGCATCGGGACTGCATCTACGGTTCGTTGGCCCTTCTTCAAGACGCTAGCTTCACCAGTCTCAGTATCTGTCACTTGTCAACAAAGACTAGCACCTGGTATATGCAGTGTATTTGTACGCGAATGTGCTCGTTGGCACTTTAATTGTCTGCACAGGAATAACTACTAAGTAATTGCAGGTCTTGCCTTCGTATGTGCTTCCCCGTGCTTGCCAAAGCACGATACCTTGCTTTTATCAACTCTCGGCTTAAATGACTGTGAATATAAATTCCTGCTCTTAATAGTCATTGGTTCGCTGAAAATGTAAGCTCATTCGTATTGATTTTTCAAGCTACGTGATGGATACAAAAAGGGAAAAGTAAACTTGCACAAGAAGTTTTCTTACCTGGAGTTAATCTCGTCTCCTAGCCTGTCAGTGTGTTTCTCTTGTCTGTCCTGAAAGCGGTTTTTGATCATGCGTCTTCTGAGCAGGCCTTAGCGGAGAAGCTCAAGGAGAAGAGACGGTGGAGTGGAAGAGCGAAAGAGAAGAGGGAAGGAAAGGAGGGAAAGAAGGGGTGAGAAACGGAGAGAATGGGATATGGAGGGGAGGAGCACTGATGACTGTCAATATTAGATGAGACCAGAGCAGCAGTGGAGAGCAAAGCTCTCCGAGAGAGAAGATCGAGAAGAAGAGAGCTGTGTGCTGAGACAGGAGAGGAGGTTACGAAGTGAAACAGCCCTTACGAGCAGCAGACGGCAGCTGAGTGGCAGCCTGCTCGAGTTTCGCATCGGCTGACAGCCTTTGCAAATAAGGTAGACCCACAAATAACTGTTCCTCAGCAAGAAATAGTCCTAGCCGGGCCGAACATGCTTATTTTTCTTAGCGACCATTCACCAACTAGGTTCATCGAACGGATAAGCCTCGCAATTTGAAAGTGTCAGACGGAAAATGGCTTATATGTTGGTCAAATTTGACCGAAAATACGAAGCAGCTAGTGGAGATGGGGGTTCTAGGCCTGCGAGCCATCAACGAGCATGTATCGTATACTTGTAGGCTTAGATATTTTTACGATAACAGAAATAGTTGCATTCAGACGAATGGCCTGGTATATTAAACCGAAAGAGATGTCGGCGAGTGTGTAAAGGGTCAGCACAGCGGTTGACTAAAAAATTGCACTGAGTTAGTGCAATCAGCCAACCAGCTTGTTGGAGGAAGCCGGGAGGGGGGAGGAGGAGGCATCACTTCGAGATGGACTGGTGGTGATGAGTGCAGGTGGGTACGCGAAGGATGGTAATGTACATGTGTAAGCATGGCCAATAAAACAGATGCTAACGTGCTCAACATAACTCAGATTCAGCACTTTCTGCAAGAACAGCATTGTCTCCTGCACACTAGCCATTTTGATCAGCACAGTGATATCGGATCGTATTATTACTTCAGCACTTGATTTTTATGTGTATTTCTTTACGCTCAGCGTTTACGTTGATAAGCTTGTCAGTGTTTAAGCCACAGTTATTGTCCCTGGGTCCTCGGCACGAGCTAAGGCACTCGCTCTTCACGACCCCCCAGGTCGTAGGTAGAGTCCTGCAGCGAGCGATTCTTTATTGCACACCGCTTGCAGTTGGCAAGAAAGGATCGCTCACTGCATGATTCGTACCCACGACCTCGGTCGTGAAGAGCAGGCACCTTACCTCCAGGGCTATAACCCACCTGAATTGCCCGTTCGCGAATCAGTAAGCCCGACTGGCAGCCAGTTCTATGGAGCCTATTTGACTAACAGAGACGGCTGGCTTCGGCAGGTCGCCAGCTGCACAGCCACACTGGCTCACAGCAGCTGCATATATGCTTTATCACTAAGAGGAAGGAATGAATTAGGTAACTAGGTTGGTCAACCTCCGAGGCAAGGCACACCAAGGCCTCTTGGCAAGTTCTCTCTTTGTCTCTGTCACTGTGCCTCTCTGTCTGTCACACTCTGTCTGTCTCTCTCTGTCTTTCTCTCTGTCTTTCTCTCTGTCTTTCTCTCTGTCTCTGTCTGTCTGTCTGTCTGTCTGTCTGTCTGTCTGTCTGTCTGTCTCTCTCTCTCTCTCTCTCGTTCTCTGTCTCTCTCGTTCTGTCTGTCTGTCTGTCTGTCTCTCTCTCTCTCTCTCTCTCTCTGAGGCAGTCTGCAATCCTTGTGAAGAAACATTGTGCTCTCTCCATTCATTTCGGAGTCTTTATCATACCCAACTCGGACCACAGCAATCCAGATTGGACCTTGGAACGATAGCTCCTAGATGGTCTGCTAGGCAAAGTGTGGTACTATACAAGATCCGTTCGTTGAATTGGCAATCTTTAAAGACCCTTTGATTTTCAAGCAAAACCCCGTCAGCTTAATTTTCAAAAGAATCTCAAAAGTTAGGGTGTGGCTCCCCCACCCCATGTACCCTTCAAACGGTAGTGACCACAAAAATGATTCACCACCATTACAGCAAATCAGACTAATTCCAGAGGTCATGTTATTTCGTCCCTTGTTCACGGTACCAGAACATAACTCAAGACAGTCTTTTAATAGGGTTCAACATAATTTGGATAGGGTTAAACGTAATTAGTAATGGATTCAATCATCATGGATCAAATGACGACAGCACTGCCGAAAGATGCATACAAACCAGGCTGAGCTGGTTAATAAATAGCCTCTGCCATGCAACGGCCACTTTGAGATGACAAGAAAGCTTGTCGCTAGTTGACATCTGCAATCAGAACCAATACGTGGATTGAGAAAGTCTTAAAATTAAAGAAGCGCCTAATACAGAGGAAAACTATCTCGAGTATCCAGAGAAATTCTGATGGGTAACAGGCACAACCATCTCATTCATCTGGTGATTCAGCCCCCATTTAGTCCGACAAAGTTTCATTGTAGATGACACTGTAGAGGAACGGAATGGTTCAGAAAAACGGTCTAGCTCCAGGAAATTCTGAGATCCAACCTTAATCCCAGACAAAATGAGTGACCACCATAATCCTAGGCTCTGACCACAATCTGGCGACATGCATGTTGAGCAAACGTAATAAGCCAGCATGCCTGATCATGTTGTGAAGACAGATAGCAACAACATGCATTCATTACCTGCCTTCTTGCAGCTACTCACATGTGAGTGTTGACATGATACTTTGGCAAAACAAACTGCAACAACTACACGATCTAAATCCAAGATATCCTAAAACCACAAGGAGTGTTGCATGTGGTGCTATAATGTGAAAGATACACTTAATTAAGTTAATTGATTATATCTACAGTATTTCGAATAGGGTTAAAGACAAGCATGTATATGGCTCTCAGCTGGAGATGAAAGTCTAGAAACGACTCACTGGTTGTAGATTTGCATCCTGAAATAGCTTGTGATTTCCGATCAAGGAAGAGGCACCTCACATTAAAAATTATTTCCAAGCGGGTTGAGTGAAGCCCCAAATCCATCCTTAAAGCAATCGTATTTTTGAACAAGAGACTATACGGTGAAAGTGACTTAATACTACTTCAATACCACAAGAAGTAAATCAGACCAACTGACTAGGCAAGCATTCATTCCCACTTCATTCTCACACATACAGCACTCATTCCCTTACTAACATGAAAGCATTCCATGTCATAAAGAAGATGCTTTATTTTGATTGCTCATAACGTGTGTGTCATCAGGCTGGGTTATTCTACCGTGCAGCAAAGCCATGCTAAGCACACGAAAAAATAGGAACAAAAGAATACTAACAAATAAAGGTGCCAGCACCATACCTGTAGACAGTGCCAGTAGGAATCATATCATATGGTGCCATAGCACATGATGCTACTACAGTTCATGTCATGAAAATGTCCCCAGCCAGTCTAGGAACTTCAGATACAGATAGCAGCATTAAACTGAAGACATGAGTGCAAAAACGGTGATATATGTGACAATGGCACGATAGCGTGAGCGCAAAGTGCAGAAGGTGCTGCATTCAACAGACTAATGCCTGGCGAAGTGTAAAACACAATTGCAACAATGATACACCCTACTATCCAATAGGAATGGCCCAGCAAGTAGCTGTCTTGTCAGCACTAGTTGTAACAAAAGCAAGTAGCTGAGGGTGCCAGCGGCACTGTATGACTTTGTCAGCATGCCTGGCAACATCAACAGTTGGCAGGGGTGCTGTAAGATCTCCTGTAACAAGCAATCGAATGGCACGTGGGTTCATCCGACGACCAGGCAAGCCACAAGCAGTGCTTAAAAGCTTAAATGTAGTTGCATTCAAACGCATTCACAAACGAGACACTATAATCAAGCAATGGCATCGTCTCAGCCATCGTTAGGCCTGACGTCCCTCGATGGGGGTGGGAAGGCCCGAACTACCCGGGTTTTGCACAGGTAATGGAAAATACCGTGATGCAGAGAAGAGACAAAAACAAAATGAAAAAATAGCAGCAAATGTATTCAGAAGTACACTTTGGGGTACGGGGGAGGGGTAACCTGAATAGCTAAGAAAAGGACTAAACACATCACAAAGACTTCACACGAAATATCGCAAAGACAAAACAATAGATAGCCTGAAAGTTGCACGACTCACCCTGTATATCTGCCAGTCTGACTTTGCCATCGTATGAGCTCGTCAGCAAGTATAGACCACTAGGAGAGAACCGAAGACACCGGATCTCATCGTCGTGTGGATTCCAATGCTGCAGAAGACGCCCACCACGAATGTCGTACAGTAGACATGATGAATCCTCGTGACCACTCGCCAGAACTCGACCACTGGTCTCCACACAGACAGATGCAAAAGCACTATTCACTGCACACAGAAAAATGGAGGCAGGCTTACTAAAGTGCACGGGGCAGGTGAAAAAAACATGATTAAAAAACACGATTAAGTAGCAGTGAGTACTGATCACAATAAATACTGAACATAACTCTGCTAGCGTTAATAATTCAGCCACACCTAGATTTATCTCAAACGTGATTACTTATAATTGCTTAATTTGAACATTTATGTTAAATAATGTTGATTAATTCAAAACAGGAAGTCATATCATCTGACGATTTTGAAAGTGAAAAAATCCAACCAATCAGTCTCTAACACGTGCTCCCTCAAGGATAGCAACTCGTGGACCAAGTCATATATAGAGGCATGAGAGCACTTTCTTTGACAAGTTCAAGACTGGCAATGCTGCTAAATGCTAGACTGTCTGACAAATTGTTTGTACAGCCACCCTCGAGATCTACTGGACAATCTATACAAGCCACTACACGCACATACTTATATACACACGATGTAACTTGGGGCTGTTTACTAACTCGAAAGGCGTACGCGGAAGCACATGCATTGTGGGCACACAGGCATGCACGTAGAGCACACCTGCTTGGTGCCGAGCACCGAGCAGTGCAGCAGCTCGGTCGGTCCCGTGGATGTTGGTGCACGTGACACGTGGACACGTTCCACATACATACACACAGCTGCTCAAGCATGGCCACTAGAGGCCCACTCTGTCTATGATAGCCCACTGCTACATTAACCTGTTCAGGAAAAATATGCCCTTTCATACAAGTGCACTGCAGGCTCATACAGTTTCCGATCACGCATGCACAAGCAAGGGGATACTGCCAGCAAGAGGCATAGCAGTGCAAAGCATTTAGTAACCTCCTGTCCATTTCTGCCTACTGTAATGATCAGGAAACTTTCCTTCGTCTGCCACCATTCTTGCTCGTTCCGTGAGACGAAAGGGATGCGAGCAGTACTGACCGACGATGCAGGACTGAGGCTCGCGACGCGGTGCAGTGGCCTGCAGGGCAAGGGGGAGGAGTAAGGGAGGGAGAGTACCTTGGGCCGGTGCCACAAAGTGCAGTATGGAGGCGGCGGCTCGGGTGTCCCACACTCTCGCCGTTTTATCCTGCGAGCCAGTGACGAAGAGGCTTCCGCCACTCGTCCAGCTGTGCACGGCCAGTATGGGCGCCGTGTGGCCGCTCAGCTCGCGCACCACCGACCCGGTAGAGCAGTCGACCACGTAGGCGTGGTTGTTGCCTGCCCCGCCGCTGACCAGCGTCCTGTCCGAGAGGAAGGCCAGGTCACGCACCGTGCCGTCGTGCATGGCCAGCTCCGTCTCGCTGCCTGCAGCAAACTAGGCGATGACAGCAAAGCGCTCCAAGCCGCAGCTGCCGCGCTAGGCGCCGTCTCGGTGACGACGACAAGACACCGTCGAGCGCTCATCGAGCGCACCAGGAAAGAGAAGGAAAAGGCCAAAGATAGGTGGCACCACAGCAAGTGCCCCCACCGCCATTGCAGCATGACGCCTCCGCCCACGACTCTGTCGTCTCTGCTGCGATGTCAAAACGAACGCCAGACGAACAAGAGGTGGCTGAGCGGATGTGCATCCTGCATGCATGCCGCACCGAGGCCGCTATGTAATGCAGCATGCGCATCGTCGAGGCGAGAGCAGCAGCAGCAGTGTCGGCCGCATACCAAGAGAGTGCGGCTGAGACGAGTCGAATCCGAGCAGCTTGACGCGATGGTCGTTCGAGCCTGACGCAAGCAGCCGCCCGTCGCCACTCCACGCCAGGCAGTAGATGGAGCCCTTGTGCAGTTTACCGTGCTTGCAGACGACTTCGGCTGCAGCAGCGGTCTGCTGCAGGCGTCCGAGGCTTGCAATGTCGGGGAACTTGCAGACCCTCAGCAGCTTGGAATTGGCACCCACCGCAAAGAAGGTGCCGTGCGGATGGAACGCGACCGCCCGTATCGCCTGCGAATCCTCCACAGAGCAGACGCTGACGAATCTGTTCGGCTCCGCCTCGTCGGAGCCGTCGAACTGCTCAGGCTCTTCGTAGATCTCTGCAATTGGGCGAAGTTTCGCTATGAAACTCGCTCACCGAGAACCGAAAAAACGTGCAGCCTGGCATTCGAGCACGCCTCATTGGTGCATGGCCAGAGGCAGGGCACACTAGGCAGGGACCGGCCAAGAGACAGACAGACAGGAAGATAGACTGAGAGAGAGACAGATAGGGATAGTGAGAGAGAGAGAGAGAGAGAGAGAGAGAGAGAGAGAGAGAGAGAGAGAGAGAGAGAGAGAGAGAGAGAGAGAGAGAGAGAGAGAGAGAGAGACAGGGATAGAGAAACACAGAGAGAGAGAGAGAGAGAGAGAGAGAGAGAGAGAGAGAGAGAGAGAGAAAGAGAGAGAGACAGACAGACACAGAGACAGACACAGAGACAGAGAGAGACAGAGACAGAGACAGAGAGAGACAGACAGAGACAGACAGAGACAGAGGGAGAGACAGACAGACAGACAGACAGACTGACGGACAGACAGAGAGAGACACACAGAGACAAAGATAGACAGAGAGAAAGACGGACAGACAGAGAGAACAAGAGAGAGAGAGAACGAGTGACTGGCAGATAATGAGACAAACAGAGAGACTGGCAGGTGGAGAGGAAAAGATGAGACAGACAAACGGGAAGAAAACAGAGATGAAGAAGGATGAGGCAGGAGAGGAGGGAGAAGTGAACCGCAAGGAGAGGACGGGAGGGGAAGGTCACAAGGGTGCTCAGAGCTCCAGCAGGCTTCCACGTACCATTCAGAGGCTGCCCGACTGAGCTGGACAGGTACCTGGTGGCAGACGACGACTGGTACTGCGTAGGGCCACCGTCAGTCTCGATCATGCTGTCGCACATAATCCCGCTACTGCCACGACCACTGCCCTGCGAACTGCCGGGAAGATCGTCTGCTGAAACAGAGTACGACATCATCAATGTGCAGGTGTTGATCGCTTTAAGAGGACTGGCTGTAATTAACGATTCACTACGGTGGCTTCCATATAGCCTGCTCTCTTAACAGCGACCAGTGCATGACCGGCGGTAAGACCACGAGCACTGCTAGGGAGGCGCAATGAAGGCTCGGCCTAAGCCACAATTGCTCATGTCACTAGATCTTGACCAGCAAAAGACGTGTGTAAGGCTAGGTGCCGGCCCCATGTAGAAAAACTGCCTCAAGAATGTGTACATGCTGTATTCGCGGGATTATGCAACTCCACAAAGCCACAAAGGCCAAAAACAATATTAGCTTATTTGACAGCCTCATGTGTACAGCAGCAGACGAGCCTTAACGGCTATCACCACCGCTTGCAGTTGGGAATAAACGATGGCCCACTGCAGGATTCGAATTCAAGATCTCGGACGTGACGAGCAAGCACCTTACCTTCTGGGCTACCACGAACCTCAAGCAGGTGTTATGCTGGAAACTTGTCGATTGCGAACTCAAAGCCCAAGAGGCTCTCGCTCGGCCGATAGACTTCATCTCGAGGAACAAACAGAAAGGGACATGCATAGCTGACACTCGAAGGAATTGAGTCGATGAAGTAGGTGGCATTGAAGTAGCAGCACAGAACCGTGGTTAAGACGTGCCAGAGTCAACACCACGATAGAGGATTTCATTTCGTAAGAACACTGAAAGTGAGTTCCACAATCTAGGACCTGAGTACCGAGCAGATTCGTACTCTGGCTCACAAGGCCTGCCATGGCTTGACTCGGTCGTACACGGCTGGACTGCTGCACGAATGTCAACTCCTTGTACTCTCACGTCCTCTCAGGCCAATAAAAATAAGCAATACCACTCTGTTACTTAATGACAGTTGGGAACAGAAGCTTTTTCACAGCAGGAGGTTTAGATCAACCGGGAACTCCTTTATCAAAGGAATACATGACTGGATTTCTTGGATTTATTGACCAACCATTCAACCACAGTAGTCACCAATTGTAGAGGCTTGATGGTTTTTTTGAGAAGCCCTACCAAAACTGAGTTACATTAGCGCAGTCTAGAGAAAACTAGGGAGCTAGTAGGATCTTCTGTCAGTCGTGGCAGTAGGTAATACCTAATCCTGGACATAGATCGAAAATGACTAGCTGTGGATACGATCTTCTGAATAATTCTTCGTCAAGCAGTTACCAAAGAGAAAACTTCAATTATGATCAATGGATGATGGTTGCACTAGGGTGACCAAGCCGTGTGTTTAAGGTTTCCTGGGAGAAGTTCGGTCTTACCATTGGTTTGCTTAAATGGTGAGTACAGCTGCATGCTGCCGGCATGGAAGTAATAGCCAATGCCGTGGGCCTGAACTGCCTTCTCCAGAGATAAATGGAATATATAATAATGATAATATGTATATGCATAAATGGAGAATAGCAATGCACCAAGAACAGACCCGTGTGGAACTGCACAAATAACAGGCCTGCTGGACAAGACTTGACCTTCACAAGTAATACGATTCGAGTCATGCCAGAGCCTCGTTAGGGAGATCGTCTTTTGTTCTCAATTGCTCAAGTGGGATTTTGTGATCAATATCAAGCATCACGTCAAAAGCTGCCGATAGGTGGGAGCAGAGGACCAACCAGTGCTGTACCATTTTCAATGCTACCTAAAATACAAGTTGTTACACAAAGACGAACAGTTTCAGTGGAGCAGTGTCGTTTAAATTCCGCATAGAATTCTCCTGGTAACACATTCTTGTAAATATGCTCCACATATTATTTAGCAAGAACTTTTTCATGAATCTAGGACAGAAAAGAAAGAATGAAGTTAGGCCATAATTGGCAAGAACCTCAGAATACAACTCAGGTTTTTTAATATCGATCAAATGGTGGCCGATTTCAATGGCTTTGGAACAACCCATTTCTCGTGTGAAACAGTATAAACCTGATCTATGCTGGACTTACAAGTTTTCTGCATATGAGCGCAATGGCAGTAACCCGGGTTACCGAATTTCCGCAAGTAGAATTGCAATTAATTATTTGCAGATAGCTGCTCTAAAAAATATTGCATTCCGAAGTCGAAAACGCCATTGACCAGATTCAGGACCAGCACCGTCAGAATCATGTCGAAGCAATCTGAAGAACTATGTGCGCAAGAGCTCAATGAAAGGATGCACGCTATGGTGGGCTATAATGATGATATAAAAGATGTTAGCAATGATGTTCTTAACAACGCAATGGAACTGGTGTGCAAGTTCTTGGAAATATTTCCCGGGAACTGCATTCCCACCCGCTGGTCTGAAAAGATTATGCAGGGGGTCCGGAATCGCTGCGCCAGTGCTCGCCTGGGTAGTACTGCTGATAGTAAGGACGAAGATCCTGACAATACTGATGTACCGTTGTTGGTGGCATCCGATATGGCACAGACTCGTGGCAGAAAAAAAAGAGCATAAGTGCAGAAGGCTGCTCCGGGCGTGCAGATACACTCTATGGGGCGACCGAAGAAGGAACCAGTTCGAAGAAGAAACCAGATTGATGGCTGATTTGGGACAAATCAGCAATCAATCTTGAGCTATTTCTTGAAAAGCTAGGCTCAATTTTCATGATCGAGCCCTGGATTCTTGCCCTGGATCTGGTCAGCAGCTGCACACTTGTGCAATAAAAATCATCGTTTTCGAAATCGCTGTCTTTCTGCTGACGAATAGAACTCGACGAGTCCGTAATTTTTAGCCTATTTGCATATCATTTGGACCAATATTCAGGTAGTTATCGCAGTCTGTGCACACCCGGGTTACCATGGTAACCCGGGTTACCACCATCGGGCTCACATGACGACCAACGAAGGCATGTTAACAAAATCTGCAGGTTAGTTTTTGCACCACATCATCTGCAGAAACCTTGGGGGAAATTTGTAAAGGAAGCAGCAGGTTGCTGCAATTCAACGCGTGTGGCAAGCAGATGGGGCATTATAGAGGCAAGAATATACACAATTTCTTAACGAAGAAGGCTGAGTACTTTTCAGCCACAAAGTAAAAATCTGGTGAGTGGGATCGCACAGCTTTATCAAG
Organism: Cristatella mucedo; assembly: GCA_009760855.2. Classification (NCBI taxonomy): domain Eukaryota; kingdom Metazoa; phylum Bryozoa; class Phylactolaemata; family Cristatellidae; genus Cristatella; species Cristatella mucedo. Next base: position 1,947,162 of record WPIO01000003.1, on the reverse strand, counting down.
CAGATAGACCACTCTCTTGTAAATTTGTTTATGACATCAGGCCCTGCAAGAAATTCCAAAGATTCCGAGTGTGGCTATCGATGAAGTCTTCGAACCTGGCAAGGGCCAGACTCTGGAAATGGCATTCCAATCTCTGCTTCGTGCGGTGCATTTTTCGGAGGCCTTTAGTAAACAGAAAAACTCCTCTCGGTTTTGTACAGTGTCAGCTTTTAAGGGATCACGCTTGTTGACAGCATATATGCTTCGAATTTAGGCTTGGAGCAGTTTAAAGAATCTGGATGCAGACATGAAGGTCAGCATCGCAAAGAGATCGTGAAAATGTATCTGCACAAATCCTTTTTAGGTCGCGCCACTGGAAAAGTTTGATGCTGACATGCTTACACGAAGGCAGAGTGAAGGCAAACGAGATTGCGCAAGGATCCTAAATAGTAAGCAGGCACAGAACAGGGCCACTGGGGCTAAGATCCACTGTGATCCGAGTCCAAAATAAGGCAACCAAAACGAATGGCATGCCAGATGTATTGGGCTAAGCAGAAAGTCATAAAGAAATTCTGCTATTGTTAGGTTCATCAACGCAATTGTTAAAACCTTCACAGAATCAATAATGGCCTATGGCAAAGGAGGATTTTCGTGAGGAATCCTCCATAGCTCTACTGGCATAAGGGGGCATATAGATCACAAAATTTTAGAGGTGAGGTCTTTTAAGAGGACCTGATGTGCAAAACTGATTCAAATGGATAGCAATGCACCACTAGCTTCAACACGTCGTAGTCATCCCTGAGAATAGCTAAGCTAGATCAAGTGCATAAGAAACTGCACCACTGCATGCCTCAGTAACCATCAAATGAGAAACTTAGCCGGGAAGTCCAAGCTGCAACTTCTGCAGCTAGAAGCAGATTTTTGCTAGATCTAGGCCAGAAATAGAATGTTCTAAGCTGGTAAAGCAACATAGCTTGTGACAAGGACGGTCCGGGCCTCCTCTCTCGGATGGGTTTGAGGGTGGAGAGATAGCCCCCAAAGCAGCAAGCGACTAGCCCTAGACTACTATATATACATATATATATATCTGTGTGTGTGTGTGTGTGTGTGTGTGTGTGTGTGTGTGTGTGTGTGTGTGTGTGTGTGTGTGTGTGTGTGTGTGTGTGTGTGTGTGTGTGTGTGTGTGTATCCTACATCAACAAAGCAAAAATGAGATACAGGTGCGCAGATAATGAAAAGGGTTAGTAAGTAGGCACACGGTTCAGAGGAGGCTGCCACCACTGCTACCGCCGGCTGCTCCATTGTGCTGCATATGCACAATGGGGGTATGATGCAAGCTAGCCAACGCGTACCTTTACCAAGCTGCTGCTGCTGTTGATGTGGCAAAGCTGCAGCTGCCGCCACCCCAGTACTGCCACCACTGCTACCGCCGGCTGTGGCTGCTTCTGCCAGCTCGCTGTGATGCAGCTGCTGCCACATGGCCTCGCGCAGGCGCTCGTGCTGCTCCAGCTGCTCACTGATCCTCTGCTTCTGCTTCTGGTACTCACTGTACAACTCGCCAACCGAATCTCGAACCTTTGGTGTCGATGAAGATGACAGGCCATTCTCCAAGGGCTCGTGAGTATTAGGCACCAATTTGGGTAGCGAGTAGTCCCCACTTGCTTCCGGCCTTACTGCTGTCACTGCTCCAAGCTCGCCGTGCGGTCGAGTCGACTCTCGAGACGGTGTCAAAGCAGCAGCAGTTACTGCAGCAGCCGACGTGGGCTTCGAAGCGCTGGAGGCAGTCGAAGGCCGGCCTTCACTTTTCGACGGTGCCAGCACGGCAGCCGAAGGCGGATCAGAGTTAGCCACACTTTTGCCAACGTCCGAGCTTCGGCCCAGCTCTGCCGCACCACTGACGTCCAAGCGCGCGTCTGGGCAGGACTCGGTGGCTGTCGGCGGCGGCGGTGGCAGGTCCAGCACGCTGCCACTGCCGCCAGCCTCTTGACCTCGTCTCGGCAGACGAATCGTGGAGACGTCGGCTGCCGAGGCGAACAATTTCTCGACTGAGGCAGACATTCGGTCGTGGCGGCGGTCCCGGATCACACTGTTACTCAGTCGAAACGCGCCACTGTGCGACGCAGACAGCGCTGAGACGCTCTTGCCACGTCCGGGCGGGGCAGTGGGCAGTCGGGCGCCGCTGCCACCGATGCTGTTGCGCGCCAGCCCGTAGCTCAGGCCGTCGTACTGAGCGATCAGCGAGCGTGACAACGCCTCAGCCGGACGGGTGCGGGCCGGCATTGCGCAGTGGGGGAACTTGTTCGGTTTTATGGGAGTCAGCAGGATGTGCTCGGACCAAGCTGCTTGCAGAGCCGGCTTCTCGAGCCTGAAATGGGCACAGTCATGCAAGCGCTTGGCAATCACTTCTTGGCAATGACACGAAGCAGTGCCAGCCACGGTGGCAAGTCCACTGTACACTTGCCAATGAGCATCAAGTGAGGAGGTAAAAATGGAAATGTATAAGGCTAAAAGGTGAATTGCTTATCCAGTCTGGTGGCTAAATCTTATTTATGGGGAGGTTGACATGAACAAGTCGACAAGGCAGGCCCGATTGGTACAAGCCAAGCAGCAACCACCAGCACAGTGCCTCAATTATTGCTGTAGTGTTGGGCTATGCCTAGCGTTAGGTTTAAAACCAAATTGATTTTGGTGGGCAGTTTAAAACCGATTTCAATCGTTTTTTTGCTGTTTTGTTAGTTTTCACATGTTTTTGAAGACACTATTCAGTTCTTTCTCCTTACTTCTGGCTCTTACTTCTGGCTCTTACTTCTGGCTCTTACTTCTGGCTCTTACTTCTGGCTCTTACTTCTGGCTCTTACTTCTGGCTCTTACTTCTGGCTCTTACTTCTGGCTCTTACTTCTGGCTCTTACTTCTGGCTCTTACTTCTGGCTCTTACTTCTGGCTCTTACTTCTGGCTCTTACTTCTGGCTCTTACTTCTGGCTCTTACTTCTGGCTTACTTACTTCTGGCTCTTACTTCTGGCTCTTACTTCTGGCTCTTACTTCTGGCTCTTACTTCTGGCTCTTACTTCTGGCTCTTACTTCTGGCTCTTACTTCTGGCTCTTACTTCTGGCCGCCGCCTAGTTTAGTTGAGTTCTTACTCGAAAACCACTGTGCCCTCTTCAAGCATGATTTATTCATCAAACTCACCGATGAGAACACTTTCCGGTCCATCGCCGATATTCACACGTGCAAATTCATCGGCGAACGTTTCGGCGAAAAACCGTCAAGTTCGATCATATTGAGGGGGCTGGAGAGTGGCTTGGAATATCATTGCGGCATTCCTCCGTTCCCTGCTGGCTTCTTTTTACAACTGTGTATATGTTGCTTCATCTTTTGACATGAATCCACACAAGTGCACGAACAAGATAGGAGGCATCGATGCCGAGACAGCTTCAATTCTTCCGACTTAAACTTCTCGAAAAAATGGACAGATATATTGCTGGCAGGGTGCCCACCTTTGTTCTTTCCTTGTTGTGCAACAGAGAGTGAATAATAGGGACGTCAGGTGTGCGGCAACGCCTCACTGTGACGGGGTGTTTAAAACCAATAAAACCGAGGCTGATTTTTCGGTTGGTTTAAAACCGCAGGTTTCAAACGAATCATTCACTAGCTACGCCTGGCGAGGCTGAAATAGGGCTGCAATATAACAGAGCTTGCAGTGCTTCTTCGATGCCAGGCTAAACACCTTGGCAGTTAAGTGACCGCCAGGAAATCAATCCCAAGATAAATGCATTATTAATAATAATAAAACATTGACATAACACCCTTAGAGATCTAAATCCCTTTCTAGAAATTGTACATGTGCTGGAAAGGAGCATGTCAATTGGTTGGTTATAACACCCACAGTGCCAGCATTCAAAAGTACACAATAGGCAATTCAATCGGATGGAAAAACGCAGTGATGAACAGGTAGGTTTATAGCTTCTTTACGATTGCCTCCTAATCAGGAGAGATGAAGTGATGTCAGTCGGTGATGAGTTTCAGGCTTTAGGAGCATGGTAAAGGAAGGTACAGTCTCCAGGGGATTTGAAGTTCGTTAGAAGCATAACCAAACGACCCGAGTCATAAGAGAAGGTTCTGCGGCGACAAGAAGTCTGATTCAGATAGGTAACCTAGAATAAGAGAACGAAGGCATCATAAGTTGAATGAAAGAATCTTGATGCCAAAATATACCACATGATGGTGAGCCAATGCAGATTGGTGAGAATTGCCACAATGTAGCAATTGCGACTTTAAAGACAGATAAGCCTAGTAGGGTTTTGCACCAACAGTAAGCATCTTCCTTTACAGTATATTGAAAGTGCCTAGAAATAAATTTAGCTCTCTTAGGTTGCTATTTAAAATATCTTATCCTTGTTATACTGAATAGAAAAGAAGACTTGCAAGTAATGAGCTATAGAAGTTTATTGAAAATGTCAAGAATTTGTGGACCAGTTAGGCTGTGGTATTCCGACGTACTCTGGGCATTGCAATAAGCCATAATTTCAAATCGATAACTAAGCCACTCCAAAATATGACAATGTACGGCTTTAATCGTCAAAGCAAGTTGCAAGCTGATAGCCATTGAAGGCTAGAGGATTAACGTCAAGAACTCAGGAACCTGAGATTCTTGCTTACAACCATGTAGGTGGAGGATTTTCTGCCATTTATTTGCCACTAAACTATAACTGGGTGTTTCCTAAAGCAGCTTTGCATGCTACGTGAGTAGACAATTTATTAAGACAAGAGCAAAACAGTACTCCGTGAAAGTACCCGTTAACACGTGAGAGGCCTGCATAGCATACCTCGGCATAACTCTTGGGGATCAAGGCAAACCATGGGCACCTCCTTTCACAAGGGAACTCTGCAAGAAAACTCGTGAAGGTAACGTGAACAATTGCAGCTTGCTAAATGGGATTGTTTGCATTGTATTAAGTAATGTGTAAAATATCATTTTTAATTATTATAGTTCTGGTATCTTTCTAGGCTGGTACATGGAAGAAAAGACAGCCATGAAGTTGTGGAAAAGAGACAAAGCCACATTGATCCAACCAGAAACATCTCAACAATCTGATAAGAGACTTGGTCGTACCAAGTCCAATGATGAGCTTCTGACATCTAGGCTCTAGGAGAAGAACATTTTGGATAATAATAATAATAATATTGCACTTGATAAAGCACCCTCAGAGAACTCAATCTCATTCTAGGCGCTTTACATTTGCTGCAAAGTGATACGCAATAGAATAGTAAGTAAAATCATGCTTGAAAAACAAACAAAATGAATAACATGGTTAGGGGTTACATGCACTGGGTCAGCATGCAAATGTGGTTAGTGGCAGCATGAACAGTGTCAGCACGCATAAGCACATCGAGGACGAATCACAAGGACCCACTAAATGCTGTCCTAAATAGGTATGTTTTTAAGTTTCTTTTAAATGTGGTCAGGTCAGGGGATGTTCTGATGCAGGTCGGGAGGGAGTTCCAGGCTGTGGGAGCATACGAGCTAAATGCACGGTCTCCAAAGGATTTAAGGTTTGTACGAGGTATTTCTAGACTGTTGGGTTCCGAAAAGCGAGTGGTACGATGCTTTGCCTGATGGGGTAGTATATCTGAAAGATAGGCTGGAGCCATAGAATGAAGAGACCTAAAAGTGAGCGACAAAACCCTTGAAGTCAATCCGTTGCTTGACTGGTAACCAGTGCAGGTCGGCGAGAAGTGGAGTAATGTGGCAACTGCGACGCTCACGACAGACAAGCCGAGCTGCAGAGTTTTGCACCAGCTGCAATCGCCTGATTGCACATGCTGGTAGGCCAGTAAGCAGTGAGTTGCAGAAGTCGAGACGAGATGTCACGAATGCATGGACCAACTTGGACGTGGTATCCTTATCTAAACAAGCCCTAATTTTAGCAATGTTATGAAGCTGAAAATAGGCTGATTTGACTGTGGAGCTGATGTGGTCGTCTAACGAGAGGTCGCTTTGGAATATGACACCTAGATTTCGAGCTGATGCAACTGGAGATATGCTGGCAGAGCCAATTTTGAAAGTCAGCCTTTCCAATTTCTGAATAACACTAGGTTTGCCCATAACTAGTAAGTTAGTTTTATCATCGTTTAGTTTTAGAAAATTTGCTGCCATCCATGATCGGATGTCATCAATGCATGCAGCAAGTGAGTTGAGAGAATTTGAGGTGTTCGAAGGCTGGGAGGGATCAAAGCAAAGGTACAACTGAGTGTCATCCGCATAGAAGTGAAAGCCTAGATTGTGCTTGGCAATCACATCAGCGAGAGGGAGAGTATAAACGGTGAAAAGGACGAAAGTATTAAGTCCCTCTAAGTACATATCCTTAAAACTCATTTAAAAAAATTTAAGGAGAACGTGGGAGCTTACTCAGATAAGCATGGCGACTACTTCCATCCAGATATACTGTACTGGACTTTAAACGTCATTACCTGGGACAGTATAACGAAAACATGATGGGGGACTATGTGTAGGGGGTTTCATCGAGAAAGCGATTTGCAGTGCAGCCATAAATATGAAATATCTGCAAATTTCTGCAACCTTTTGAGCGGTCATTTGGAGCATGACTCTACAGAAAATATATGTTAATTTTAGTTCATTTGCTTTTTTTGTTTTTTTTTTATTAAATGCAAACGATGAGATGCAAATGTGTCCGTTTTCTCGTCAGAAATGGGTTACTTTCAAGTTAATCACAATCCTGGTCACAAAAGCAAAGTGTGTAGGGAATACTGGTCACTTTCTTATACTTCTGAGGCATAAGCAATAATGAAATAATACTTACTACCGAATGACACAAATTCTGTTACACAGAGATAGTGGCTGAAATTCTCCTGCAACCATGGCAGCTTGAGCTCAGTGAACACTACGTACTTGCAAAAGAACCACGCGCACATACCGCATCGTCCTTAGCTTGAGCGACTTCTGTTCGAAGGGGCAGGAGAATGTGCCGTGTGGAATGCTCTGGAGCCAAGACAGCAGGCTGAGGTCAGTGTCACAGCACGGGCCAGTGTCTGTTAGCATTCGCGGCATCATATTTATTTCCACTGACGTGTTGCCGATCGCCTTCTGCTGGCAGTAATCGATGCATGCTTCATATAGGACGCCCTTGACGAGAAGCTGCAGCAGGCGATTCTCGCCGGCGTACTGCTGTGCCTCTCGATCGGGCGGAATAAATGCTCTAACCAGAGGATACACCTAGCAAAGCAGATGGTATCAAGGGTGATTAGTAGGATACCGATTGTGCGCATCTTGGGCTAGGGATGCCGGAACCATGAGTTAAAGTGCATTCGCCGGTCAAGCCGTGCTGTACCTCTGAGAAGCACTGCACACGAGCACTACACGGGTTCCAGTCACGATATTGTTCATGCTGTGACAGCTTGGGAAGTGTCAGAAGAAAGCACAGATTCGAGAACTCCTTCTTGTCCGGGCATAATTCTTCTAGAATGGCCAGGCACTTGACAACCTAGAAGTCCAACACAGGATGCTGCTCAAAATGACGTCATGAATGAAATACCAAGAAAAAATAAAGAAATTTTAGAGGGCAAAGAACTAGAACTAGACGGATAAAGAAATCACCTGAGTGGGCATGTGTACGTGAGAGTGAGAGAGAGAGAGAGAGAGAGAGAGAGAGAGAGAGAGAGAGAGAGAGAGAGAGAGAGAGAGAAAGTAAAGTGAAGACAGTGAGTAAAGAGGGAAGAAAAAAAGAGGAGATACAGTAAAAGAGAGAGGAGAGAGACAGAGACAGTGAGAGAGAGAGAGAGAGAGAGAGAGAGAGAGAGAGAGAGAGAGAGAGAATCTAAGGATGGAGAGAATGCGAAAAGAGATAGAGAGAAAGAGAGGGAGAGGGAGAGAGAGAAGGGGTGGGACAGAGAAACAGAAAGAGACAGAGACAGACAGACACAGAGAGACAGACAGAGGGAGACAGACACAGAGAGAGGGAGAGAACGATAGAGAGAAATGGAGAGAATGAGAGAGAGAGAAATGGAGATAATGAGGGAGAGAGAGGGAGAGAGCACCGGAGAGAACGAGAGAGACGAAGAAAACGAAAGAGAAACAGAACGAGGGAAAGACAAGAAGAACGAGGGAAAGACAGAAAGAATGAGGAAGAGATGGAAAGAACAGGGGAGACAGGGAGAATGGGGGGAGAGGGGGGAGAGACGGAGAGAACGGGAAGAGTGTCAGAGAATGGGAGAGATGGGGAGAACAGAGGGAGAGACAGAGAGAACGAGGGAGGGGTGGAGAAGAACGAGGCAGAGGTGGAGAAAAACGAGGGAGAGACAAAGAGAACGAGAGAGACGAAGAGAACGAGAGAGACGAAGAGAACGAGAGAGACGAAGAGAACGAGAGAGACGAAGAGAACGAGAGAGACGAAGAGAACGAGAGAGACGAAGAGAACGAGAGAGACGAAGAGAACGAGAGACAGAAAGAACGAGAGATGACGAGGATGAGGGATGATGAGGACGAGAGATGCGAGAACGAGAGAGATAGAGAATGAGAGAGACAGCAAACGACAGAGACAGAGAATGTGGGAGACCAAGAGAGACAGAGAACGAGGCAGATGGAGAACGAGGGAGATGGAGAATGAGAAAAACAGAGAAACGGAGAACCCGATAGAATGCAAGACAGAATAAGAGCAACACACCGAGAGACGGAGAGAGGGAGAAAAAACAAGAGATGAAAGATGAGAACCAGAAGGAGAGAATGAGAGAGAGAGAGAGAGAGAACGAATGAAAGACAGAAAACAACATAGACTAAATTAAGGGCATGGGAGACAGACAAAGATAAACAACAGTAGGTAATGCAACAAATGCAGTAACAACTCATTAATGACTAAAATAAGAGTGAGGCAAACTCGAGGGCCAAACACAGGGACAGCAAACTCTGAAATTCAGTTGTGGCCAATCAGTACATATTCAGGGTGGGACTACCTCATCGAGAGTGAAGTCATTCTGCTGCATAGGTCCTGGCTCAGATTTGAGGCACAGAAGCTCCAGATATTTGTAGCGCACGATCAAGTAGTGGAACTTTTTGGAGTCAAAATCTGCGACAAGCATAAGGGGCTTTACAAAGTCCAGTGCATCGTCCCACTGACCATCCATAATGAGTTGCCGTAAGAACAGTGCATCCTCTGAATATGCCCCTGAAAGTGTGATAAACAGATAATTTACGCACAGCAGTGCAAAAGGTATTTGGCTGCACACGCAGAGGCCGTCGGCAGGTGGCAATGCAAGTACGGCAAGTCCTCAGCAAAGCCAAGCAAAATTAGCAAGCACAGAACGAAGTGAGACAAGACATGCTTTGGCAAGCGATATGAAAGCAAAGCAGAGCAGAACCTCTCGGACCCGAGCAGAATAGGGGCTTCAATATGAGGAGGGCAGAACAAGAGTGATGGGGGCCAGGTGCCATCAGCTTCCTGTGACATGCTGTGCTGACCGCAGCAGTGCCAACTCTGACTGTTCCCTGTCTCCCAACAAAGGTTAAAGGACAGCATATCCGAGAGACCACGAGGTGGTTACTAGTAATACCTTTACTTTGATCCCTTCCAGACCTTCAGCTCGACCAATTCTCTCTACCCCATTGCTGCATATATTACACAAGATGATAGCAAACTTTCTCAAATTGAATGATGATAAAGCCAACTTACTAGTTATAGGAAAACCAAGTGTGACTCAAAAATTGTAAAACTTAACACTCAAAATCGGCTCAGCCAGCATATCTCCTGTTGCATCTGCACGAAATTTAGGTGTCCTGTTCCAAAGTGACCTTTCGTTAGAAGACCACATCAGCTCCACAGCCAAGTCTCAATAACTTAAACTACAAAGCATGGCAAAAGTTCGGGCTTGCTTAGACAGGGATATTACATCCAAATTAGTCCATGCATTTGAGACATCCCATCTCGACTTCTGTAACTCACTGCTTGCTGGTCTACCGGCATGTGCAATCAGGCGCTTACAGTTGGTGCAAAGCTCTGCAGCTAGGCTTGTCTGTCGTGAGCATCACAGATGCCACTTCAAACACCAGTTCTAGCCGACCTGCACTGGCTCCCAGTCAAGCAGAGTATCGACTTCCAAAGTTCTGTCACTTAATTTTAGGCTTCTTCATTCTCTGGCTTCAGCCTACCTATCAGGCCAACTCCAACACCAGGCAAGGCATCGTACCACCCAATTTTCTGAATCAAATCGTTTAGCTATACCTCGTACGAATCTCAAATCTTTTGGAGACCATGCCTTTAGTTCGTATGCTTCCGAAGTCTAGAACTCACTTCAGACTGACGTCACATCCCCTGACTTGACACTCAAAAGAAAGCTAAAATCGTTTATCACAGCATTTAGTGGGTCCTTGCGATGTGTCCTTTGTGTGTTTATGGGTGCTGACACTGTGTATGCTACCATTAACCAAATTTGCATGTTGACCCTATGCATGTCACCTCTAACCAAGTTTATGCCTACACATATCACCTCTAACCATGTTGTGCTTAACGACATTGTGCATGCAACCACTAACCATTTCATTGTGCTTCCCCTATAGCATGAGCAGAGTGCTAAGAAATAGATGAAGTTCTCTGAGGGTGCTATACAAATGTATAGTACTATCCTTATTATTATTACTATATGGCATCCAACCATACCGACAATACTTTTTCTCATTGCAAGCCCTGTCAACACTGACGGCTCTGCATGCAGCATGCATCACGAGTTACTGGGCACGGTGTGTGCTTCGGAGTACGAATCTTGCAGAGAGCACTTGAGCACAGAGCACTTGAGTACAAAGAAAGTACAAGGAGTACTTGTACAACCAGTTCAGTTATAGGTGTCGCCCATGTAGCAGCTGCTTTCATCCTGTATCAATCGGATGTATTGTGTTGATTAGCTAATCACTGGCCACAATTCACCGGAAAGAGCCAGATAAGCTAAGCCTCCTGCTGCTGCTGCCTGCTTCTGTTTCTACTGCTGCTGCCAGCTGCTGTTGCCTGCTACTGCTGCTGTTTGTTGTTGCCTGCTGCTATTTCCTAATCTGCTGCTGCTGCTATTGGAGAAGAGACTGCAAGCTCATATATCAATGTTCAGAATGAGAATGTAGAACAAGTCGAACATCTTACCGAGAAATAATAGCTAAAGGCAGCGTACAAAGTAGATGCACCAGTCTTTACAGTTGACAACGCCCATTATACGAGGCTGCCAAGCATTTCCCATTTGCATGCTGTGTTTACAGAAAGAACTCACACTTAATGGGCAACACTGATTTCTTGTTTGAGTACCTCGAGGCATAAATGCTCCTGCCCCAGCCTCATAGTCACAGCTTTCTTAAATGTAATCGCAAAAGTCAGTTGAGTGCCCCTAAGTGCTGCAAGGTTTATGCTAAGCTACAAAGGCACATATCGTGCTTACTCACAGAGAGTGATCGTTTATATTTTGAAAACCAGTGCCTTTCATGACGCATGCAGTAAAACACACACGACACATCTCGGTTTAGGTTTCGACTCGATGAGTTCACGAGAGCATGCACAGGCATGCACCAGCCTACCATTGATTATGCCTGTCTCTCGCTCCAACGAGAGGAGTGAAATGTCAAATGAGTGTGAACCAAGAAACTCCAATACCAGCTTTATTATTTCGGTGTCAGATATGTCGATCGTGGTGGTGGTCATCCTGCAATGAATGCAGCCAAAAGATAAAAGACAAATCGTTAGCTTGGAGCACGGTTATGATGAGCCATCGGCATATGAGCCATCGGCAATGCACAATAACCACAGTGAACCATCGGCAATGTACCTACTGCAGCTGCACGTTATTTCTTCCCAATACCCCATACCATTTTCATCTGCTCCCCGACGAAGAAACCAACCAATGGCCATTGGTACATCTGCCATTAAGAAACCAAAGGCACCGAGTCCAGTTGTGCACTTTGGATTTCTTATGACTGAGGGTTTCTATCGTCGTTTAGTTTAATGAGATGCCAACGTGCAGGACGAAATGTCAGCAATATGTGAGTTCAGTTTTTCAGTGATGGCAAATGACTTTGACGGCTTTCATAACAAGTGCAGCTGACTGTCATCAGCATACCCACGAAAGCTATAGTAGTGGGTAGGTGATCAGATGACGATCAGCTAGACTAGAGATACTAAACCCCACGCGAAACAGATCGGACACTACCCGGACAGGTATGATTCAAATCACAGCAGAGGCTAATCAGCCAACCAGCGATGTTTCGATGTTTCTCAATCTATCACAAAATGCCTTTTAATCGATGATGTCGAATGCTGCCGACAGGTCGAGCATGACTAAGGTAGTAATGCTCCTACTAGCACTGCTAATTAGGATGTTATTAGTCACATAAAGAAGAGAAGTTTTTCGCTAGACTGTTAACACGTTAATCTAATGTGACCTATGAACTCGATTATGAGTTTAGAGACAAACCTTTTCCAGCACCTCCAACAAAAAAGAAAACTGGATGCAGGAAAAGGTTTTGTTCTTTACTGAAAGCTTCACTAACTATTGGTTAGATACACCATCGTTACAAAGCAGCAATCTGGTCTACAAAGTTCCTGCTGGTAGTACGATCGCTTTTTTACTCTCCATGTCAAGCAAACCACCTAGCCGCCAAAATACAGTGAGCTACAATACCAGTGTATGGTGGCCCAAGGCTCAATACATGTTCACACAACAGATCGTCTGGCCAAATTTCATTACTCGTGATCAGATGCCTAAGACAAGCCCAGAGCACTTTCCAGTGAAGGCAGGGAACCAACTAGCACATTTTGTTTCCTATGGTCACACCTAGGGATTCTAGGGTCGGCCAGCACGGCCACAAGCTCTAGTGTGTGTTCTTGGAGTTTCTAATAAACAGCCGTGTTGTCCATACGGTCTTCTGGTGTGTGCGACGGCTCACAAACTCGTTCAAACTTAACAAAGGCAATTAGGATGGGTTTCAGACCGGTATGAGAGCTTCAAAGCAAAAGGGGTATTGGAACCTGCAGCAGCGAATGAAGAGCAGATTATGCACCCAGACTACATTCACATCACATCGCTCAAAGGATGTGCAAGGAGAAGAATAAGTCAGAGGAAACTGATGAAAGGCTATTCTCAATAAGCATCCTTCAGGGTAAGCACTATACCATTCTTGGAATTGAGGTGCCTCTGCGAAAACCGGCACGCTGCCAGCTACATGACTTTGCAGCACTTGTAAAGAGGACTTTTCCTGAGGACTACTGCTGCTTACCAGTCTGATCTGTGTTACATATGAGGTTGAAATTCCCGAAAAGGCCAAATCTGTAAGAGCTTTGCTGCTGAATTTAGTAAGAACACGAATTCTTCGCCATCTGACTAACTGCCCTACAGGATCGGTGCTTCCCTCTATAGCGGCTGTTTTGGCCACTCTGCCTAACAAGCTACACACGTAGCTGCTGCTACACACGTAGCTGCTGCTACACACGTAGCTGCTGCTACACACGTAGCTGCTGCTACACACGTAGCTGCTGCTACACACGTAGCTGCTGCTACACACGTAGCTGCTGCTACACACGTAGCTGCTGCTACACACGTAGCTGCTGCTAAACATGTAGTGGTGACTATGGTAATGATGTAATGTAATGTAATGTATCTCCGTCAGTAACTCCACAAAGTCAAAAAGACCATGTGGGTGTTACGTAGGAGAGTTTTGTATAGCGCACTCACAGCCTAAGCGGTTTTCGGTACGCATTCGGTAGCCAACAGACTTCATCTCACGAAACAAAGAGAAAGTGGGAAGCATAGCAGAGTTAGGAGAGCAGTTGAGGTAGTGAGTAGCATTGAAGTAGCAGTTCAGGACCGCTGAAAAAGATGTGCCATAGTCGGCAGTTGGAGAGTAGATGTCGTTGCGTAAGAATTGTGGAAGCGAGTTCCACAGTCTAGGACCTGCAGAGCTAAAGCTTTTGTCGCCAATGCTCTTTAAGCAGAGGAATGGAACAGTTAATTTATTGTCCACACAGGACCTGAGGGCGCAAAGAGGCTGAAACTGGTTCAGCAGTTCAGCTAGGTACGAAGGAGCCAAGCCGTGGCGGGCCTTGTGGGTCAGCGTAAGAACTTTGCTCTGTATCCTTTGCTCAACCGGCAATCATCCTAGCTCTTTCAGATAAGGTGACACGTGCTCAAACCGCTGGGACTTGAAGACCAGCCTTGCAGCCATATTCATAGTCCGCTGTAGTGGCATAATAGCTTTCTTTGGTAGCCCAGCCAAAAGGGAATTACAATAATCAAGCCGAGACAGAACTAAAGAGCTAGTTAAATTTTTTACAAGCCACTGTGGGAGACAGCTCCTAATCTTGGATAGGGATCGGATGTGATGGCTAGCTGTAGAGGCAGTCTTCTGAATGAAGCTTTTGAAATTGAGGCAGCTGTCGAACACGACACCTAGATTACGAGCACGTGGTGAAGGTCGCACAATAGCATCACCTATTAGAACAGCAAAGCCGTTTGATCCAGCCACACGCTTAGGGTGTCCTATGAGAAGCAGTTCAGTTTTATCGTCATTTAATTTCAGGAAGTTTTCCGACATCCAGGATCGAATAACGGCAAGGCAAGCATTCAGTTTCTCAGCTGCTGCAGCAGATTCCGATGGTTTAAATGACAAATACAACTGAGTATCGTCAGCATAGAAGTGATATCCTATTCCATGGGCCTTAATCACTTTTCCCAGAGGTTGCGTATAAATAGAGAACAGCAATGAGTTCATACATGGGATAAACGATTCGTCCATCGGCCGAAGCATCTGGCAAAGGCACTGGTTGTGCCCTCAGTGTTGATGCAGCCTCCTCTGTTGCCAAACGTGCAGTGGTGACGGCTGCACAGGCCATATCCGAAGGGGCCGTGCATGATAAGGCTGTTCACAGCATACCCTTTTTGTTAGCCAATGAATATGCATCGCAGGCACCAGCGGTACCCTCACTATTACCTGCTGCATCCCCTCTGCCTACTAAGTGTTGTCACAGTGGAGGTGACTCGTGCAGAGGCCAAGTCTGCAAGGCTTTCGAAGACAAGTGCCTACTTTGCTCATATGTCTCAGGGGACAACACATCTGCAGCATCGGCACAGATCTTGCCAGCAGATTCAGCAGTCTGCTTAGCACACGTGAAAGAGATTTCCATGCCACAAATTTACTCTAGAGCTTTTTGACGAGTGCGCACTTCTGGAAGACCGACCTGGGATCCAAGAAACTTGAGTGACTTCACCCGTGTTGCCTGAAGCAGCAGTGATCAGAAAGCTCTCACAAACTCAACAGTACAGGAGCTCTGCAGACCAAACAAAGCACGCCTCATTACGAAAATGTCACTTATTATTTATATAGACCAACGGGAGTACAAGAGAATGTCATCCAGCAAGACTTGCTGCGAGGCACCGGCAGCGGTCAGAGTACGAAAAAATTAGGTCTCAGTTAAGTGGCTCGAAAAAGAACCTACAGCTGCAGATCATTAGGCGCAAAGCCTGAGGTAAACGCGTGGCAATAATCCGATCCACGGAGAGAGCTCGGGACAACCGCAGCACGGTTCAACAACGGGCCCACCCAGGCAAGCATCTAAGATGGGCCACAGTGGCAGTGGTGTTGCCAGTGCCTGCACGGCTCCTGCTGCTCCTGGCATCGCTTTTCTTGTCCCCCCCTCCACCAGTAGCTTGAAAATACACAGCGACCGATGTTCGTCTGCCTCGAAGAACAGGAGAAAGAATGATCATGCTATCTCCGGTCTGCCGAGCTACCACCCAGCCAAACAAGCTATCGGACTCGGCTCTGGTGCCAGCCGAGAGTCTCAGGTGAGCCATAATAGTATTAATAATGAAACATTCGTGCATCACCCTAGGAGAATCAGATCTCTCTCCAGGAACTTCAAGTGTGCTTGAAAGGAACAGCGTCAATCAGTTAGTGATAACACGTACAAGCTGACGATGCATAAGTAATCGAAGGACGTGGCCCGCAGATGGGGCAAATGATGTGAGGAACGGTGAGTTTTGTCGGCTTCCTTTTAAATAAGGTCATGTCAGAGGATGTCACGACATCAGTCGGTAGTGAGTTCAAGGCTTTGAGAGCTTACGAACTGAAGACCTGGTCTCCAAAGGATTTGGGGTCAGTTAGAGGCACAGCTAAATGATTTGAGTCATAATAGGGGGCGGTACGTCACGATGACGTTATTAGAAAGAACTTGCCTCTGTCGCCACTTTTCTCGATCGCTCAGCTAAGTAAGCAAGAGCTGACAGCCTGGCAAAGCCAGTAACAGGGGCTCTGTAAAAAGCGGGCTGGCTGTCTACGTCAAAACCGCTCCTCCTCCGAACCTTTGGGTCCAGCTAACTTGATTTGCATCCAGAGGAAAATGAACATGGGTCAAAAACAGCGGTCGGTAGCTGCAGCAGAGTGAGTAGTCGCAAAGGGACAAGATCGAAGGGAGCTGTATGCACCCGTACATTAGACCTGCTCCCGAGCACGGATTACATTAAAAAAGTAAGTAATTACTGGCAGCAGCCCTAGCATACTCACCGGGTTCCTTATATAAATAATTAATTAATATATAATTATACAATTAATATATAATAATTATTATATATTAATATATATATATATATATATTATAATATATATATATATATATATATATATATATATATATATATATACATATATATATATATATATATATATATATATATATATATATATCACCGGGTTCCTTCGAGCAGAACGTGTGGTTACCCACGAAACTCAGCTTTGACAGCATCTGCTGTGGCATGCAGTTTTGAGCTAAAAGCTGAAGGCCTGACACTGGTCGAATGTACCATTGACTACTCTTCGGTAACCACTTCCTGACCTCGGAAGGTGCGATGGAGGCTACAGTCCCTTGGGACTTTAAATTGGCTATTGTATTGATCGACTGGCAGCTAGTTAGGTACTGGCTGGGGTCGTTCCTTTTAGCTCTCTGATCAAGCAGTTAGTACCATTACCCCCGAGGTAAAACTTGCAGCTACAGGTTAATAATAATAATAATGCATTTGATATAGCACCCTCGGAGAACTTAATCTCTTTCTAGGCACTTTAAATTTGCTGAAACGACCAGCAGTAAAATGTGTAGCAAACAGATCAAACAGCTAAAGTAGCAGAAGCAGCAGAGTAGCATGACGCGCCCATCTTGCTGCCACTGCTGCTGCTGCCACCGCCGTTTCTGTTGCTGCTGTACCACAGCAATGGCACGACAAAGTTTTTTCGACAGTGCATTTCATGCAACCTAGCAACCAAAAGCAGCAAGCCAAAGTAGACATAACTAGCTTGAAGAGCTTTGCCCGGTTTAAGAACACAGGAAGTATGGTCAGCACCGCGGGATATTGCAAACATTTGAGAGTGGCCAAGTTGGCAACCGACTAGTTATTTATCACACACTCAAGATAGCTTAGTTAAACTTGAACATGGAAAAAAGCCTGCTATAGTAATTGGATTTTCGAAGCTAAAAGCTTGGAGGCAGAGTCTTGCTGCCACACTCATAGGGTCTTTCTTCATTGGTCTCTTGTTATTTCTGAGCTTGACAAAAGTTTCGCATGATGAAAGTTGCGTTTACGCCGAATTTTTCAAAGCATAAAAATTAGTAGCTTCCTTCATTGGTATACTCTTAGGTTGCTGCCTGCGATAGTTTTGCATGTATTCAGCTCGATCAAACTTTTAACGAATCCATTCGAATCAAAACAGAGAATTATTGTTTGAAAACACACTTATCTTGTCAATTATCATGTACTATACTACCTTAAAGAGAGAAAGGGAGAACATTTAACACTTACTGAACATAAACATGAAATTTTTCACTGTTCACTTTTTACCTGTATCACTGCCCTGCACCTCAAGTTGCATTTCAATGCACTTCGGATTTATAACTATTGACCTTGCACTTCTGAAACCACCTTATATGTGCAAACCAAAAAATCAAGAATTTTTCATATTTTATTGGAAAACGGTTGTTTCATGTATTCAAATAAAAAATTCGAGAGCTTTCTAGTCAATTAAATTTTTGAAATTGAAATTGAAAATTTCAAATATCCGAGATCATTTTGCCATAAGAATTATATAAATGCAAATTGAACAGGCTCTCCTATCGCTGGTCAGCACAGGCTATTGAATCAGCAGTGACTTCCACTACTAGGACTCGCAAACATACAAAACTATATAAAAGCTGATGCGGAGCTTCAACTTCAACTTCAGTGTCACGACTGAGGTAAGTAGTATTAAATAATAAGTAATTGATGTATGTAGACAGCCAGGTGAACTCTATGGCTATAACCTACCTGCTCCTCATTGCATTCCTTTAAATAGATATAATTCATTTGTATAGCACCCTAAGAGAACTTGTATTCAGGCACTTCACATGTGCCACGGGGCTCGAGCCCTCGACTTCGGCCAGACCTCGGTCGGGGCAAGCACCTTAACCACTGGGCCAAACCACCTCGGCAATTTTCATTCGAGCGAGTGGTGCTTGGTGTGTTTGTGCGTGTTGAAATTGCAAATTTTATCCCTAACCAATTGGCATGCCTTCTTTCCAGCATATGCAAATTCCCACAACAAGATTTAGTTCTCTTAGGCTACTAGAAATGTTTTATTCCTATCGTCACTGTCATTAATACAGCTATCTTGGCACAAGCTTAGATTGTCATGTGAAACTCGGTCACAAGCTATACATCAATACATCTTAAATGTATGCAGATCGTAAAAGAAACGGTTGCATGCTGGTGCTACAGTTCTGCCATGCTATGCAAAAGACATCGTTATTAATTTCTTTTGTACTTTGTGGGCAACCGATAAGAGATTGCCGGTAGCCAACCAGCTAGCTTGCCGATGGGCTAAGCCACTCCCGCGGCTAGCTAAGGTAAGAAAGGTGGTAGGTAGCACAGCTTTCCTCGAGCAGACAGCAGCACAGCTGAGAAGGGCCTGTGCCAGCTACAGATTGTGTACGAAGCTAGAAGAAACTAGAAAGCTGGAGAAAGACGGGCTATCGGTGACCCAGCGGCTGCGTGCCGGGCAAGACGAGGCTTCAGCCCACGCTACTGCTGCCTGCGGCCGATTTCTAGCAGCGGCAGAGGAGGAGGAAAAGGCACTTAAGAAGAGTGACTACGGCAGCTGCTATGTTAGTAGGCCTCTTTAGAGTGAGCGGGCCTTCAAAAGACACTCCCAAGCAAGCAGACGAACCACTAATGCAGCAGTCGGCGGCTGATTGAAGGCAGGAGCAGGCAAGCTTGCCCGAGCTCGGCTACGCTAATCGGCTATTGTGGGGTGCATTCGCTGACAACGGCATGTCACATGGTGATACCGCCTCCCTCAAAAGGCAAATGCTGGGGTGAGTGTATCTAAAAATCAGCATAATCTCACCGACACACGCACTAGCTCGGGAGGGCATGTGGAGCTTTAATCGTTTTCTAGCTTTCATAAATGGAGCTTTGTGGAATAACTGTGCCTCGTACAAGAAGTAAGCTTTACATAAAAAATAAATTTAGCTGATTTAAAAGCCTCGTTAATGTAGCAGCAAAAGAGCTTTCACGGGCTACCACCACCACTTGCAGTGAGCAATAAAGGATCACCCACTGCAGGACTCGAACCTATGTGACCTGGGTCGTGAACAGCATGCTTCTTGCCTCTGAGCAAAAACCCAGAGACCAAAGATCTCCATGTTTAAAAGCTCGGGTGCTGCACAGAAGACAAGCATCGATAACATACATAAGACACAAAAGCTCACTAAATTACCTCCCGTTGCAGTTGAAACGGCTGCATCTAGATGAGCGTTATTACCACTGCCGAGACATTTATTAGTTGTGGTTCCTGAATTATATTGGCTAAAAACCAGCTATGCGATATTCGATGGTTAGTCGGCACAAAAGACAAAAGCGTGCAATCTTCAGTCAGCTGTGCTTCAGGC
This sequence comes from Cristatella mucedo, assembly GCA_009760855.2. Classification (NCBI taxonomy): domain Eukaryota; kingdom Metazoa; phylum Bryozoa; class Phylactolaemata; family Cristatellidae; genus Cristatella; species Cristatella mucedo. Next base: position 1,927,233 of record WPIO01000003.1, on the reverse strand, counting down.
TTTGAGTACAGCTTTGAGCACAGTTTGAGCACAGCAAGCAGCTGGGTCGACTTCCTAGAGCAGCACCAGACACAGCCTGCTTTGAAGTAAGGGAGCACCGAGCAGATGTGACTCCATTGCTGCCACTGCCGTGGCCAGCTACTGACCTCGCATGTAACCCATTGTACACTGAGAGTTCGGGCGTTGGTTAAGTGATCACAGTCTGACCATTCGTGCAACTTTTTGATCACATTCAGCTTGTCGAAACATCCACATGACCAGACCAATCCATGCCACCATACACGACTTTCCAGTGTTCCTGCACCCACTGGATTGAGAACGGCCAACATGATTGCCTATATATGGCTAGATGAATGCTGTGGAACTATATTTAGTTGGCCGAGAAATAGATAGGTGGCAACTTCCCAGCAGTTGACTATAAGCAATTACTAACCTGCAATTACAATTGCTCACTGCTTGCTCTCTCTCTCTCTCTCTCTCTCTCTCTCTCTCTCTCTCTCTCTCTCTCTCTCTCTCTCTCTCTCTCTCTCTCTCTCTCCTATCCCTCTCTTGCTCTTTCTCTCTCTATAATAATTCCCTCTCTATTTTCCATCTTTCACTACCTTGGAGATATAGTCATGCAACTAGTCTCAGCACAACGTCACATGTTTTCCTAGTGTATTATAAGCAGCAGTACCTAATCGGGTCTCCATTTTCTACTTTCTGCTTCTGAGAACTCTTAGCAGTCAGATATATGATGGAAATATCGCATTCCAACTGCTCTGCTAACTAATGGGCAATTGCTAGAACAGCTGGTTATTAAACCAGATTTTAGAAACACGTATATTTTTCATCGAACCCTCAAACAAGATAAGACCCGTCAGGACGCTGTCCAGTAAAAGAATGAATAAGCAGCATGAACAGAAAAAATGCTGTCGTACAATTAATCGGCAGCTAGCATTTCTAGGTGGTGGCTTGTTTTGCTTCCTTGGAAATATGTTACACTCTCTCCATTTGGCATAATTTTGGTTTGCTGCCAAGTCCGGATACGCCAAATCGGCATTGAAAGAGCTCTGAATAAGTCGCCATTGAGTCGGCCTGTAGCGACAGAATAGGTACAGATCCTACAATACTGTTAACACTACACAGCCTTCGTCGGCAGTTTGAGACAGTAGGCGAGCACAGTCGGTTTTTCATCTGGTGGCAGACTGGTGCATCTAGCTGATCCATAGCCTTTGTTGAGAAATTATAGTTTTCAGATGGACCTGGAGATTAGTTTGGAAGTCTAGATACCATATAGCCACGACATGAGTTCGCCGCCCGAATGGATGTTGATAAACGTCCCCTCGCGAATGGGATTAAGACTCCAAAATGATCTTTAAGTGGAGCAGGCGAGCAGCACGTCATTGACTTCATTTTGAATTACAGAAAATCGATGTCCTGAAGATTGTGTCGGTAACCACGACGAACCAGCAAAAGGACGAACGGTGGTTGAGCACCGGCGCATTGAGGAGTTTGCTGTAGCTGGAAAAGCAGGAACTTCCAAGCACGCATTTGTTAACCAGTACCCAACACGACCAAAAGTATACGCTGGCTGTACGTGATAGCGAGGTCGGTCGGTTCAGAATACAGAACTAGGAACGCTGAGACGCTCTCGGGCGAGTTGTCAGAGGGGCATGCCCGTGTGGGTGATACGCACGCGCGGCTTCACGCTCGCTGGATTTTATTTGACTACATCGATAACTTCAATTCCTGAACATATACAATCCGACTGCCAGCACAGAAAAGCGACGGAAACGACAAGCCACGAACCGCCAATTCGTCTTCCCGACCAGCGCGGCCAGCCGAGCACGTTGGGCAGACGAGACCGGCGGACAAGGAGGACATCAAGTGTCGCCGAGCGCTCCTACCTGGTCGATCAGATTCTAATTCAGGCAGGTTGACCGAGGCATTCCATTCGCGTACATCACAGAGCACGAATCGGCAAGTACGTCTCTGAGTAACCAGGGTACACTGCAGCAGGTCGAACCGGAAGCGGTGGAACCACGGTTGACCAATCGTTGGAGGAGCGCCTGCCGGCTGCTTTGGGTTAACCCGGCTCTCACCGGGTTAACCCAAAATTAAAAACATTAAAAACAAAAGCGCAACGCCGACCCACATTACAATACCACTCATTGTCATACGGTGAAAAAATAGGGCAATTTTTACGGACCTCAATCGGATTCGCGTAGCTTTGGTAGCGACGCGCTGTTTACTGACTGGTTCAATGCTTCTGCCTTGATGCGTGGCGCACCTACTAGCTACTGCGCTCGGGCGAGCGCTTGCGGAAAGATAAGGAGAAAAAGACTTCATTACATTTCTCAAATCTTTAGTCTTTTTCCACTTAACTGTGGTTTTGAAATAGAAACTCCCTTCTTCGCTTGTAAAAAAAATCACATTTATTAAGGGGATCCGCGGCTCTGCTGAACCTCACTCACACATTGGACTTGGCATTTCTGTCCAGTACTAGAATTGGGCCGTATAAAATTTTAGAAGCAAATTTACTTGACTGAGAATGTTTCCCATATTTTTGCGTATGTTCGGGACCCGCTTTCCAGAACCTGGTTTGGGTAGGGTAGCGAATGGCATGTTTATTTGTTGCTGCAGTAATCCAAGAGTACCAGCACAAGTCATATCGAAAGTTTAACAAGATTTTAAGGAATTATTTGGTGTCTCTCAGTGATTATTTTTTCTTCAGAAAGACGGCGGCTTATTTAGGACGGGCGTGGGACGGACGGACGGACTGCAGAATGAGGGGATGCAAGAGGGATAACCACGCCATTCAAGCAGACCAGCCAGGCGCCCGCACTCCGCTCGGCTGTTTGCCGAGCTTTCACTTCAAAGATTGAGTGCATACGCTCCGCTCTTGCTCACAGAGTGGCCTACTTACACGCCGGGAAGTTCTTCTTGAACTTTGGCCTGGCTGCTCTAGCGGACGAACGAGTAGGCTTTGATAGAACGGCACGTTATACATATATAAATATACATAATTCATCAGTATAGCGCCCTAACTCTCTATTCAGGCGCTTCCCATATGCCAACGGGGCTTGAACCCACGACCTCGGGTTATCAAATATATTCACCTTTACCTTGGTCGTTAAGAGCGAGCCCCTTGACCACTGGGCTAAACGAGCGACGTTGCAGTCTTATGCATTTTTGCGATGGCAGCACGATCGGAGCCGCGATTCGGTCATGCTCTACTGCGCATCAAAGCTGCGCTAACGCTCTCCAGCGGCTCCGACGTCATCAGCATGTAGAGAACGAACGTTGCGCCCTGCCGCACTCTGAAACAGGAGTTAATCTGTCGGCCGAGTCCAGGAAAGTAATTGACAGTAATAATAATAATAATAATAATAATAATAACACACTTGATAAAGCGCCCTCAGAGAACTCAATCTTTTTCTAGGCGCTTTATATTTGCTGAAAAGGAAACACAATCGAATGGTGAGTCGTAGCATGGTCGATAAACAAAAAGAATAAATGTTTAGGGGTGACATGCACAGGGTCAGCATGCAAGTGTGGTTAGTGGCAGCATGCAATAGTGTCAGCACGCATAAGCACATAAAGGAATCATGAGCGCCAGCTCTCTCAGTTAGCGTCATCGTTTACGATTGATGAATTAGTTGAGAGCTTGCTTAATCTCCTTCGTATCAGTGTTAACGTCGTATTTCCAATGTTGCATGTTGCTGTATCATCCTCTCCCGAAACAACGCCCTTTTTATGAGAATTACAGATTTTATGCCAGAAGATTTGAAGTTGCACTATTTCGTGACACTTCCTCACTTTTGGTGCTGACGCTTTTAGCTTCAGAACGAGTGACTATTACAGTGGCAGAGATTAGGCTGGTTTGAGCCAGCACAACTCTTGTCTTCGTCCGACCCGTTTCGAATGGAATCTCAGTTTACTAAGGTGACGGCGGTTTGGACCGGCCAGTGGATCAGCTTTACGCGCCAATCTGCTGCTGTGCTTTGAGCTTCCTCTACGAGCCGCATTTTGGCACGTCAGAGCAATAGCCCGAGTAGCGGCGGCTCTGCGTAACTCAAGCAGAGCTCTCGCACGTGCTCGGTTCTAGTTTCACCGCCTCCCTAGAATCGTGCCGCGCTGGCTGCCGGACTTGTGAGTGCAGCGGGGGGGGGCGGCAGCGGCGGCGGCGGCCTCGAAAAGGCTCAATAGTAAGTCTCCTTAAAAAAAAACCGTTGCGCTCCATTGTGGGTAAGTCTGAATATCTGCAGCGAAAGTCGCCGCCATGACGTCTTTTTTTCAGATGCCATCTAACAAGAGTGCTGTACACGCAGAGTGCGAAGCTGAGCACCGCGAGACGGTGCTCAGCTGTGGTTACGTAACCGCATCTAAAATACGGTTACGTAAATAAAGCTGTGGTATATTTTAGGCCTTCAACTACACTCCGAGGCCGGTCCGAAAGGAGTGGCCGTGCGTGCCGAAGTGGTCGGTGGGCAGGGACCGGGACAACTTGCCCTGTTCAAGCATGGCAGCCCTCTCTTCTCCGGCGCAGACCTCTGGAAGCGACTGTTACTGGGCTACCATCTCAGCAGGTTTGAAGACGACTTCGGGCAGAGCGTCATCGCTTCGCGTGATCTCGAGCTCGGCCCGCAGAGTCTCGCGGTGCAGCGGAGCTTCCTCAGGCACTTCCGATCGTAAAATAAAGCTGCGGTTACGTACGACTGCCGTCTAGGCAGTCGTACGTAACCGCAGCTAAAAAATTCGGTAGCGTATCTCTGGCGCGGATGCCTGAAGTAGTGCGACGAGAGCGTGCGGCCCAGACCGAGGCTCTTTAGATCCTTTAGAAAATATTTGTATCGTCGGATAGCGTAAAGCTTCAGTCAGAAGTTCGAAAGTTTCTTTTAAAAATTACTATGCACACCATCTTGAATAACCGTGAAGTTTCGCGCCAAAAATGTGCCACTTGCGACGCTCGATAAGACCAGCGGTTCTCTCAGCCTGTGAGTCGCGACCCCGTTGGCGGTCGAATGACCCTTTCACAGAGGTCGCCTAAGACCATATTATTGGCCGGGTTTCGTTAATTAACTGGGTTAATTTTATGGTTGGGGGTCTCCACACGCTGAGGAACTGCACTAAAGAGTCACGGTATTAGAAAGGTTGGGGACCACTTGTGTAGACTATCCAAAACAATTTTACCATTTCAAAAACTCTAAAATATTAATATCGCTTAAAGAACGATGGTAACCGCATAAAACCTGACCCTGAGCGTACACGCAAAATATAAGAGGTGCTTCCTTTTTAGCCTCATCTGAGAAAAGAATCGTTGAGTTTCTATCGAGAGAGACAGCTCGAAGCTGCGAGTCGAATGCCCCGAGCGACGCCTCCAGAGCCTGAGCCTGGCAGGCCCTACCTGGCGGCCACCTGCGAAGGGCTATTTGGCCTTCGATGAGGATCAGAGCCAGACCTGCAGCGGTAGGCGTGCGTCCTGGTGGCGCGCTGGACCACCTCTCTAAGCATTCGAGTAAAAAACAAAATACTAGCTGATTTAACAGCCTCTTTTTGTATAGCGACGGAAGAGCCTTTACGGCTATCACCACTGCTTGCAGTGGCGATAAAGGATCGCCCACCGAAGGATTCGAAATATAAAAAAATAAAAATATAATTCATTTATATAGCACCCCAAGAGAACTTAATCTCTATTCAGGCGCTTCACAGATGCCTCGGGGCTCGAGCCCACGACCTCAGTCAGACCTTGGTCCCCACGACCTCAATGCCGAGGTCATGAAAAGCAACCGCCTTACCTAGTGATCCCCCTCCTCGCTACTCCTATACGAAGATTTATAATATACGCACATTCTCGCACTTGACCGACGATAAGTTGATCTGTTTCTAAGCGTTGCTGCTAGCCACCCTTCTCCTTTTCTCCACTACGGCCATCTTAATGTCAGAGGCCATCCGAATTACTTCCAAGTCTATGTCGCTTGCAATATGCGGAGCGAGAAAAATGGACAGCCCCAGGTTGAGCTGCAGGTGGATACTGTTGGCGGTGCCCACTCAGAGGTCATCTCCACATAGTGAGCGGCACAGATTGTCAATTTCTGGCGGATCGAGGCAGCTGGCAGTGGCAGCACAACAAGGCGATGCAGAAGGCTATTGACCTGATAGACGAGGAGGAGCATAACATCAGATGACAGTGCGGTACTGAGAAACAGGTTCGACCCAACTCGATCGCTGAAAATAAAACTCGGCTTTTTAGATCGGCTGAGGCGATACAATTTCTAATGAGCACATCGGTGGGGTTTCCCTCCGGAGCCACGACGAATTTGCTTATTGCTGCATTATTTTGGACGAGACGATTGATGGAAGGAGCAGGAAGGAGCAGCTGGCTCTTGTGAACCGCGGGTCAAGTCCAAGTCAAGACAGGCTGCGAAAGCGACTCGTCGACTTGAAGCACGTGACCAACAATCTTCGCCAAAAGTCGTCTCGTTGACATTTCGACGAATCGCCGCCGTCCGATGACCAATTGTCGCAGGCAGCACTTCAACGGTGCGGTCGATATTAGCATTGAGACTAGTGGTATGCAGGCCTTAATCGAGAGCGACCGAAAGGGTCGGTGTACGGCGCATTGTACACCGTACGTAGTACGGGCATCGTTAGGCGCACCGGCGCTCCAGCTAGCCCTCCAGCTGCGGCCCGCAATGACGCCTTCTCCGACGCTTCTCCGCCCTCGCGATCGAATTGGTTAGGGCCTCTTTCGAGCCCAGCGACGAACTGCCCAGTAAGCAAAAGCGGATCGTGGCGGGCCTGATCAACGAGCTGCAGGTTGAGACAAGGACAAGGACAGAACCAGCAAGCTGCACGGACAAGCCCGGTAGATGTGCGACGGCCGTCATTCTGGTGACCGCTACATTGAAACTTCCGCTACGACCATTGAAGTCATTGAGCACATCGAAAAGATCGGTAGCGCGGCTGGGCGGAGAATAGAAGCAAGATGCGCCCTCGACCACCCGCTTTCATTCAAGTTTGCAGTCATATCACATCTCATGGACCACTCGCTATTGATTTCGCTCGACCTATCGAGGCGTTGCAAAAAATGGGTCAGCATGTTGTCAATGCCTTACAGTCGGTCGATCGCACCGTTCATGCTCCGTCGGAGGTGGCAGGCATTGCAAGAGATGCGAACGGCTGGCTGAGATGATCTGTTGATAAAGGTGCAGAAGTTATGTTACCGTCATGAGACCGAGATTCCGCGACGTGACCACTAACTTCATTCAACCCAGCCGGCCTCATCGCAATGAGGACACTAATAGCAAGGTACACTTCTTCATGCCGACGTATCCTAGTTGGGGCAATTGACAAGATAGATTCTAGTCGGAATTTGAATGAGCTCGGCTTGACGAGGATGGAGATGGAGACGCTCTGCTTGGCTGCTTGTATCTCCCTTAATAAAAGTTCTACATCGACGACCTTGTATAGCTTGCAAGCAAACTCTACGAGATAGATAGACTTTCCAAGCGTGGAACCAATCCTCTTGAGACAGAAACTTCACAACTTTTGTAGGGAAATAGGTTCGGACTCAGCATTCATTGGAGTAACTCGGGAGGCTTCCTAATCTTGCATCCATGCTGCCAGAGTGTTCGGCCGAGCCGAGGCTGGCTATGACTAACTGCACAAATTGGTGCCACTCATTCTGAGTACGTCAGTTCAACTGTCATGGCCCAACGTGTGTTCAGCGTATTAAAACTTATCAAGACACGCCTTCGAACGACGTATGTTGAGAAGCGGCCACGATAGTAACGAATGATGAGATCACCTCATGTTTTCAATCAATGCGCAGCCGCCACTCACGATTCGAATAAAAGACGCGATTTCCACTGTGTTTATCATTGCAGGCAGGGCTTGCCATATGCCTAACAAATTCACGTTGGTTTGGTTCAGTGGTTAAGGTGCTCACCCCGACCAAGGTCTGGTCGAGGTCGTGGGCTCGAACCCCGTAGCATATGTTAAGCGCCTGAATAGATTTTAAGCTCTCTTATAGCGCTATACAAATGAATCGTATTTACACTTAGCTCCGAAATGAAAGTCGCAAATGAAAGTTGCAAACATAAAAATGAGCTTAGTAGCTCATTTTTATGTTTGCAAAGCCCAAAGTAAGAGATTTAGATTTTTAGACGCCGTAGGTCACGAACTGGTATGAAAAGAAACTCTGCAAACGCTATTTCAGGGGAAGGTAGTTCCCCATATTAATGTTAAGTGCACTTTGGATAGACACTTTCAAAGTATAATTCATGCCATCTAAGATACTATAAATCTCGTGTCTTAAATAATATGTGTAGGCGTGCACAAAATATAACCAATATTTTTTTTATTTTTTTGCTTAGATTAAATGTTAGTTCATCAGCATGTCCCGCTAAAGGCTAGCGATAGTATGTAAATGAGTTCGTACAGGGTGCGCAGAAATCAAATTTGAGCTGAAGATGCCACGGACCCCCGCCTATACATCCACTAAGTACACGTTCCTTCTAAAAAATTAAATTAATTTAACGACGGTCGTTCCGTAGCATCGTCGGTCGTCGCTTAGTTAGAATGCTTTTTCGACCTGCTGCCAGGCTTGAAGGCAGAGATGATCGAGCTCACCGTCTCCACCTGTAATGTCAAGGGCATGCTCATTGTTTAGTAACGTCTCAATACGAAGAAAAAAACTTTAATTTTGTCTACGTCAGAGTCCATACTGCACGACGTCTAATCAAATACTGCTCAGAGTACCTCGAGGCTTATACAAAAACAACGTCCCAAATTAAATAAGGAAATTGCTCTCATCCTAACTACTTTTACAGTCAAAGTTAACTTTACAAAATGATGGCGAACCTTAGGTAGCGATGGGAAAAAAGCATCGATTATTTAACTCAATTCATACCTATGAAGCTAAAATTAAAACTCACTCGCAGCACGGACCCGAAAAATATTGTCAGGCAATGCATGCAAGCGGATAACAAGACGCGCCGGAAGCTCGAGTGACCAATGAAAGCGCGTTTGCATGCCACTAGCGCTGGAAGCGTACTCTACCTTTCAAAAGAAACCGTGGTGATATCATTGGCAGTAAAATCGTCTGCCTAAAGCAAGGGTGTAGGCTGAGGCCTGCTAAGCGGGACCTCTAGTCACTGGCTGTATAGGAGAAGCGAATTTATTTTTCTCGTTCGCGAGCATCGTTAGTGTCGGCTGGTACGGCTGAAATCGACTCGGCAAGTAGAAGAGACCCTCAGAGCCAGTTCGGGGTCATCTCTTAAGCTCCTCAGCTCCGTGCCACCAGTTGTTTGCTTCCGCTACGAGGTAATGCGAGGCTACGTCCGCGACGAGTTTAACATCCCCTCGCTAGATATGGATGTCCTCTTCGTGGCGTACAGAAGGACTGAGCAAGCAATGAGCCGCCCGAGCCCGAGCGAGGCTTACGTATAGCAACTACAGTGCATTTCTATAATGCCCTTAGAGAACTTCTCTAGGGGCATTATTATTATTTATTACATTTAGAGAACTTCTATATAATCATTATTACAATTATATTAATTATATTCTATATCACATTATTACAATTAGAGAACTTCGATAGAATCGCTATTCGGGCGCTTCGCATACCTGCATGCCACGGGGCTCGAGCAACGTTTCAAAAACACTTAAATTCACAGTGGATCAGCGAATACATACACGATAAGGATATAAACTCACCGAATTCTAAATCTGTTAGTTTGCAAGTGAAGATCAATTCTCCCTTTACCCACAGCTCGACGATGTTCCTGTCATTAGTTGGTATTAACTCCGTCGTATGTCTCCGCGCTGTAAGGTACTCTGTAACACATAACGCGCTATTAAGATAACTTCGCTGTCAATCTCACACTGCTGGTCTTCAGCTTGCCGTTAGTGTTTCAGCAACGATTCTTGCAAAGAGTCTGTATCAAGATGAGGTAACATTAACAATAACACACGCCACAGGGGTCTCCATACTGAAAAGTTAGCATGTTACGTCAGCCCGACGACAGCCCTAGAGATTATTAGCGATTCCTGGATTAAAACTCATAAGAGCCGGTATATATTTTTCTATATTTTAGAAATGATGACAGAACATGGAAAGTAATAGTAACAGTCACTTGTAATTCGGGCTTAAAGTGGGGCATTCGTACGCTACGGCTGATGCTGTATCCATGGCTATCGAATAGACAGTCCTAAGTCGACAACATTGGCTAGTCATATGACGGCTCTTGATTGGTGCCGTTCCCTGCTGCCGCCGGCGTGCACCTGAGAGCATCGGCGCAGCAGCTATGGCCTCTTTAGGCCTCGCTTCGCAGAGCGAAGTCTACGTGTATTTACCACGCGTCAGTTCAGGACTGGCGCTCGTTACGTGCGCCGTAATTGCGGCAAAAGACTACAGCTCAGTAGCCTCTGGAGCGCGTTCGTAGCATTACCACGTCAGAGAGAGCCTTGGCGGCGGCTTCAAGGTCACTCGGTGATCGCGACGGCCACGGTGCAAAAGAGATTTTCTAACGATAAACCAGATTAATGGGGCGTAAATTAGAACGCGAGCACCCCTGTCTATTGAGCAAGTTATTTTTGAAAAAAGGCCCAGCGGGTAAGGTTCTCGCCCCGACCGACACATTGCATTATATTACAAGGTGAATTCGACGGCCGAGACTGTGGGCTCGAGTCCGGGGCATATGTGCAGCGCCTGAATAGAGATTCAGTTCTCTTAGGGCGCTCGGCAACTTGTCGTTGCCTTCAAAAGACACGTCAGTATGGCAAGCAGCACGTTTACCAGAGCTGCAAACCCGGTCAGTATGAATATTTCAATCTTTTCAAATGAACGCAAAATGCTCATGATGCAATATGTACACACGTTTACTAGTCGTAGGTCGGGCTATCCTCCAATGAAAACGACTACAGAAAAGACTTTAGGTCAAAATGGAAACTGTGCCAATCCTTAGTCCGGAGGCTGCTGAAGTACGTTCATCCTCCAAAGTCATGTTCCTAATCACAAATGTAATTACTTCTTTGATTTTTGGATCTAGTTCATTCTATGCTCATCGGAATTGTTACTTCCATTTAATTTGACAACCTGAGCTCTTGCAACTCGAGACAATTCATTACCTTAATTCTTTGACCTCAAATACTTCTAGCCCAACAAACCACACAATACGGAGGCATCCAATAATTAGTCGAACTAAGACCCCAAGATGAATAGCGGTTACTGATAAATCTACCGTCTATTGCCAGGAAGCCACTACAGCATGCACTATATAAGAAAGAACATTGTAAAAATTGATCTTAGCATTGGCTGACAAGAAAGTAACCGTATTTTAGCAATTGGTCTTGAAGTACTGTCAGACGTTCATTCAACTGAACTGTCTCACAATTTTTCAGATACAATTATTCACATAGCATGATCGTTTCTCAAACCTGGGGTATCGACCCAAATCACGTCCATCGAAAGTTCTTTGGAAAGATATCGGAAAAAAGACCCGGAAATTGTGGGGTGCCTCCATCTGGAAATTTTTGAGTAATAAATCTCCAATCCAGCTATTGCATTTAATTTTTCAAACTTCAAAAGGGCAAACTATTTTAGTCCTTTCAATAGCACAAATTTATGGTGCGAGCGAAAGCTTATAAATTCATTCTTTACAGCCAGATCACTGCAATAACATCTTTTGCTGGTTTGAAAACTTTGTCCGGGGCTGCTGAATGACCTAGAGATTGTATGGCTCGTATTTCAAGTACGAGACCCTTTGGATTTTGAAGTAAGCACCACGCCACGCCAACACAATCGTCTACAATCTGTGCTGATCCTGTCAATATTTTTTTTATCTAGATACTCTGGATCTTTAGAGGGCCATAAAGTCCAGTCTCATTATCTAACAAATGCTAAGAAGTTGCAAGACAGCAAACTTTTTGTATTCGCTGCCGATGTAACAGGGTCAGATATATTTGTCTTTCCAACAGTTTTAATATTGAGCTGCGAAGTTTTTCAGAATTGCGAAGTGGCATTGCCAACACAAGGAGGTATTTTCTGAAACAGTTGGTATTCGTCGAAAAAGCAAAGCCTATTTTGACTTTTAAAAGATACCACAAGTGGTTAAGAAACAGGCCGTGGTTGCGAGACCTTGCTCAGGTAGAAACTATCTCACAGAGGAATTAATCTAAGTCAGTTAGGCAAGCCTGATCATTTCTGTCAGTAAAAGACTATAGCGATAGACCAATTCGGAGCCAACACGTCGCCGACTAGCTATTTAGAAATGGTGATCTCCGGTACACACTTATTTTCCCCCGCATATCGCATACTATTGTTACTTCTTTTTTTAATCGATACTTGCCGAGTTGGTGTGGTCCAGCGGTCAAGGTGCTCGCCCCGACCAAGGTCTGGCTGAGGTCGTGGGCTCGGGCCCCGAGGCATATGTGAAGCGCCTGAATAGAGATTAAGCTCTCTTGGGGCGCTATACGCATGAATTATATTATTTGTATACTTCCGTCTGGAGCAGGCACATTCTCATCGTGTGTATCAGCCTGCCTAAAAATCATGGATGTCAAAATGACGAGTGAAGCAATACGATCAAGCACTGTGAACGTCTTCATAATCGCTTTCCAGCTGCCGTGCCAACCACCGATCAAGAGCAAGCGATTTAAGGATTTGCATAATGCCAACTAACAGAGCGTCATAACTAGCGGCACCAGAATGCGGGCTATCTGTGTAAACGAGCCACGGGATTTGGGCAATGGCTCCAAGGACATTTAAGGATAGATCTCCGCAGTGCGGTGGGTAAAGAAGACCACATCAATAGAGATGGAAGTCTCGTCAAGATACCACGGCTTTTACTCGGAACCGAGCGACCTCGGCCAGCCATTACTCCTCGAGTGACACGGCACGTGGGCAGAGGCTGCGAAAACCAGGTCAGGCATCCCGGCACCCGGGCCACGCCGGGCTTTTGAAGCGTTCCGGCTGCTCTCAGGCCCGCTGTTAGCGTGGTGCCGTCGCGGCAGAAGACGTGCACCAGCAGGCCAGCAAAAGCTCTGCGGCCTCTGTTATTTTGCACTAGGTCATTCGTCCCAATATGTTTAATATACCATCTTCAGCCTCTGCAGTCTCGAGTGCATTTTCGGGATTAAAATAATCAGCATGAACAAATGCAATACGGTTACCAAAACACATCTGACCCGAGCTCTACAGTACAGCAGCCATCTTTCACAGGTACACGTTAAATTAGATGAACGGAGAGCAAATGCACGCTACCAAAAGGTATGAAGCACAAGATGAATGAAAACGAGAGGTCACGCTAAGGCCAGCTTCAAGATTCAATGGTATAGTGGAGATCATCTAAAGTATGAGTGGACCGAATTAACCCATAACTACTTTTGAGCTAAGATTCTCACCGTCAAAGCGCGTACTTCCTTGTATCAGAAATACGACGATTATGAAAAACGCAAGGACAAGCAGTTTTCCTAAAAATTTTATGAAAACCTGACTTCAGGAAAGAGACGGCTCTAGAGAGACCACTTAGCGGGCCTTTTTTATTGACTAGCGACCAGCCATTGTAACGATTTCTCACATCGCTGACTACGCATGCTACTCTCTAAAAAAAGTATTTTTTATCGTCGCCTAGCTCGCAGAAATCAGCCGGCATACTGCGGCTAATGCCCGAAAAACTGTCTAGCAATTCTGCTGGTTTGAGGAGCGAATCGGCTACGCTCAAACACGGCGCGGGAGCGCTAGAAACACGTGTCTGCGCATCGTAAAGCAAAAGACTGTCGTTTCTCTTCATATCCCAGCATAAGAGTCGTCGTCCCCACCGCTAGTAAGCAGTTATTGCATTTTTTTGGCAGAAAACTCCTTCCAGCTACATAAGCCGCATCTGCCATCGAGCGACATCATTAATTCAACAAAACTACCGCCATTCGCTACAAAGTTGATCCTCGTTCTTGACGGCTGCCACGGTCGCTCGCGAGCCTGGCGCGCGACCAGGCTCGTAACCGCAGGGGTCCGTCCAATCACATTGCCTGTACGGCTGTGCTCTACGGCTACGTAGAGACAATACGACGTAGCGCAGCGTTGTGAAAGCGGACCCTGCACGCTACCTCGCCGCCTCTTTCACCCTCGTCGTCACTCAATTCAATCCTAGCCTGAAACCCGATTTATTGCATGCGATTTTGGCAACAATATTCTACTTTTCCATCTCTATAAATGCCGAGCGCGACCGATCTTTCAAGATCGAGCGTCCGCTATCGAAATCTAGGACGAGCGCACGCGGGCCGGGAGGCCATCCCGCAGTCCGGGCGCGTGCACGAACACATGCCCGGAAACGAGGACAGCAGAGTGCGGCGCAGCGAGCAGAGCTTCGCGCGGCGTGCTGAGCTTCGGGGGCTTCATCCTCTGAGTCGCTCTCGCCCGCCCTTCGCCATTTTCACGGAACGATTTCTCATCTCGGCTACGCGCTTGCGCCCCGCCCTCCAATCGCCGCGGCTGCTGAGAAGATTTCGTCCACGGATGCTTTTCCCTCAGGCACTCAACGCCCTCGGGGCGGTCACTCATCTGGGTTACGAATTACGTACCGCTGCGCTGCGCTTCGAAATGAGAAGCAGCAAGCTGCAGCCCGCCAAGCGTGGACCTGAGTGTCGGCGTTAGCTTAGCGGTCCCATCCTTACTTTGCAGACCCTCCAGTCGATTCGTTCGATAATCCACTACACCGCACGACTCGTACGGACCGTAGTGTATGTAGACGTGCTTTGAGGAGTCCATCGAAGCGCCGAACGTCTAACAGTTATCTGGTTGCGGGGTTACGGGTCGAGGACGGCGGAGCCCGTCGACCTTGGCACTTGACCATCAACAATGACGGCTAATGCTGCGCGTGTTCGGGCTGGGGTGGTGCTGAGCTTATGCCGCAGCCCGATGAGGTAGGTTTACGAATTCGACTTAAATTTTCATATAGCTCTGCTTGGCAAACTGCTATTGATGTAGCTATGAAAGATCGCCGGTTGTTACGGTTCGGACGCGTTGGCCCCGTGCGACCGCCGGGTGGGGGGCTGGGTCGGTTGTATAAACGACTCAAAACTATCACTTACCTTCGAATGTTGCCATAAGTTCGTGCTCCTAAAATACAGATGTAGCCTGCTTTTATTACTACCTTAATAATATTTTTTCTGATTTTTTCTGAAACGTCGGCGTGCTGCATCTGCCGAATTATGACTGCCGAGATATTTATTAGTCGCGGTTCCTGAATGATAATGACGAGGAGCAGGCTACGGCTTATTCTATGGTTATGCGGAATATCAAGTCCGAGTCATTTAACAGTCACGCAGCTTTAAAATGTGGGCGTCGAACAGGTCGGTTGTACTAGGGCGTAGAACAAGAGTTGTTGGACGCTATGGCCTGCGTTGGACCCTGTAGCCCTCTGTGACTGTCGAATATACTGATCTACGCTATGGATATGGACTTTTTACGTTAATTTGTGGGTTTTATTTATTGCTGCCTATCTCAGCTACCGTCGGAATACCTGCGAGCATCGAGCCGGCCTTTCGACTCACCGGTTTCAACGCTGAGACTTCACCGATATTTGTCACGCATCCACAAGGGCTAGCATCGTTCCGATTACTCTTTTTCTCCGTAGGACTTTAGGGAAAATCAGTCGCTACAGAGCGTGTGTAATATTTCAAACGCCCGTGTGTGTGTGTGTGTGTGTGTGTGTGTGTGTGTGTGTGTGTGTGTGTGTGCGCGCGAGCGCGAGCAGGTGCACGTACGTGCGTGTGTTGTGCGACTATTTTTGCATTACCTTTGTTTTTGACGGTCATTCCGTTTGACATAAAGTTGCTTATGAGGTATTGAAGGATGTATGACAAGCCTGGTATTGCTATTTAAGGAACTTGGTTGCCATAATGTGTGCATAGAATCTTTTTTTCTTGCTTGTTATATCAGTTCCATGCTATGCTGCATCTATTCATTCACTGTTCTAGCCGTTGCCGTATTAAGTAAAGTAAAGGTTAGCTGGTTTTGACAGCCTCATTTATATACCAGCAGAAGAGCCTTAGCACCTATTTTTACCACTTACTAGTGGGCAGTTAAATATTGCGTGTTGCAGGACTCAAACCCTTTAAACCAGAGTCGTGAAGTGCAAGCAAGCATCTTACCCCTAGGGCGAGACCCAGAGGTGTACCTTGTCTTGAGATAACCGTGGCTATTTGCTAAAGTAGCCGGGTGTTGTCTTAAGAATCTCATTTGCAACCCTTTGTATTGGAATATTCCTCTTTGTTTGCAGATTTGGCTTGTCAACGCAGGCGCACAGGTTGTGTTTCTACCACGCCAGCGTTTTTGGTGGTCCTGTCCTGCGAATGAAAGCCAGCCCAGCGCTTCAGTTAATGCCTCGTAAGGCTTGTCCGGTGACCTTGGCATTCGTGGTAGTCTGATTTTGCCACCACACATGGGCAAAGGCTCGTCGCAGCCGGTGATCGCATTTCGAGCTCGTTGCCGAAATCGCAGTAGCAGTGCGACATCGTCATCGCCTTGCGTCGTGTCATCACCTTGTCGCTTTGTTCGTAGCTGCTCTAATCTGTAGTGTTGGTTTGGTGGCCATTGCTGTTTGCATTGCTGCATCCTGTCACCTGATGCAGTCATAGCCGCACCCTATTCACTTTACCATTAGGTCGGTGGATGTTCATACAGACTCAGGACACGCCGAACCCGAACTGCCTCAAGTTTTACCCGGGCTGCGCAGTACTCGACTCTGGAACTCGGGATTTTCCTAGCCTAGCTTCAACCACCAGTTCGCCCTTAGCTAAGTGAGTTAACCCGACACTATGATCAATGACGAGGTCAATCGGCTTGAGATCGATGTCTGTCTGGCCGGCTGCATCTTATTGCTGCTCTGTTGCCGATCCCTGTGCAGCACCCGAGGTCTCTCACCGTTCTGTAATGTCACGTGTGCCTATCCTCTTGTTGCTTTGCACCTCACTTCCCTGCGTAATCGCCTCCTGAGTAATTTGTCAGTTTGTGCATTGGCATCGTGATGATTAGCACAGAGCTTCTGCTGCACAGGCTGCATCAAAAACAAGCCGTTCTTTTGCAGGCAGCTGTTTCGAATCACTGGTGTGAAAGGTGTATTCTTAAGCACCGAATTCATCACGATAACGAAGGTAACATGAGATCTTACCTAGCAGGCTTGGAGTTCACAGTGCATTATTGCTGCCCGTAAGCTGTGTGTGTTGGTGCGTGTACTCGTGTGTACTCGTGCGCTTGCACGTGCACACCCTGGTGCACGTTTCTGTGCCTCACGAAGCTGCCTGCTTGTGAATTGTTTCTCGTAGTAATGTATGCTCTTGCAAATAGTAAGCTGAACAATGCATGCATGCATGCATTGAAACTCGTAGAGCATACTGTATGCTGTGTGACGTCTTCTTTCGATGCTGGCAGCTATTGAACCAAGTCTCTCGCACTCGATGGGGGTGTGTCACTTTGTAATAATAATAATAATAATAGTAATGCATTTGTATAGTAACCTCAGAGAACTTAGTCTCTTTCTAGGCACTTTAATATGCTGTAAAAGAAGCATGGCTCTTACTTTCGGATAGGAGTTCGTACGGGTCTGCATCCTTAGTGTGGCGATGTTGTCGTTCTTGGAGCCTGTTTGTAACTGGATTCCCTGTGCCACCACCTTTGCTTTGCTTGCCTCTTGTAGCCAGACCTCCTGATCGGGGTTCGTTGCAAGGCCAGTACAAAGTAAAATGCAGCGTCATTGTCCGCGAACTCGACTCGTGCCTTCAAACAGAATGCCGCTTACTGATACTTGGAGACCATCGCTGTTCCTGTTTGTGACGAGAGCTATGTGGTCTGCTTTACACTCACCTGTGCCTCTGTCCATGTGAATTGTCCTTAGTGTGCTTGTGCATGCTGACACTGTGCACGTTATCACTAATCAATTGACATGCCTCCTGTCGTGCAAACATGAAGTGCCTAAAAAGAGAGTTAGTTCTTATATATGTGTGTGTGTGTGTGTGTGTGTGTATATATGTATATATATATATATATATATATATATATATATATATATATATATATATATATATATATATATATATATATATTCGAATTATAAATAGAATAAATAAATAGAATGTTATATATATATATATTTAATTCATGTTTATAGCGCCCCAAGAGAACTTAATCTCTATTCAGGTGCTTCACGTATGCCTCGGGGCTCGAGCCCACGACCTCAGCCAGACCTTGCTCGGGGCGAGCACCTTAACTGCTGGACCAAACAAGCATTTAGGTCACTATACAAATGTCTTATTATTTATTTCAATCCAATTATTCATATTGGTGGTAATTATCAGCTACATATTGATTCCTTGTTGAACATTCAAGTTGCAGCTGGTTTGGTCCAGCACCTGAATAGATTTAAGTTCTCTTAGAGCACCGTAGAAACGAATTATAATTATAAGTTAATGGCTTTTCAAGTCTGGAGGACATTCTTAGTTGCCTTAGGAATGCTGTTTGTGCAGCAGTGCTAGGTATGGCCCTACGCGAGGCATAAACAAGGTTGTAGTGCTAGATACGAGTATTAGCTAGTCTCAGGCCTCAGGAGCCAGTATTGTGTACCTTCGAAATAGCACTGATCATTGACCTTGCCTCAGCCGGTGTTATCGTTGGGAGCTTTAAGCCTAGAGACTTGCCCCTTCTAATTTCTTGTGTCCGGTCGTACATGGTACATCACTTCTATCTGGTCGCACGTAACGTTTCAAGTCGTGAGCTTGAGAGTCTTGCTGCCATCCTAATCCTTTATCGCCTGCTGAAAGTGGAGTTATGATAGCTGGACAGGCTCTCATCAGAGTGATGATCATCAGAGTGATGATCCAGCTGGACAGGCTCTCTTTTTCTGCCGCTATGTACAATAGAAGCTGTTGGATCGGCCGACCTTTTCTTTTACTTAATCGATCGGCCGACCTTTTCTTTTACTTAATCATCGAAC
Organism: Cristatella mucedo; assembly: GCA_009760855.2. NCBI lineage: Eukaryota > Metazoa > Bryozoa > Phylactolaemata > Cristatellidae > Cristatella > Cristatella mucedo. The sequence continues at coordinate 1,908,259 of WPIO01000003.1, read as the reverse complement.
CTACTTTCGGACACGCATTGTGCAGAGTCTCACAGATTATGCTCACTTCACGATTCTGATGTGTGCTGCTTGCAATCTGCACTTTTCTGACCTCGTGCAGTTGTGTGGCCTGTCGGCACACGTGTCACGTGCTATGCCACGCATTCTGCCGCTGCAGACAGATGACGAAACGGTCGATTGGAAGGAGTTGAAGCCGGAGCTATTTGCTACCATTATGGACTTTTTTGCCAGCGGACTGCCAGTTGTCATAGACTCGGTGGCGCCAGGTAGACTTTGCTATGCTGTTGACTTTGACTCACGACGTTGAGCGGCTTGCTTCAGAATTTGCATGCGTGTCAGCAGTCGATGACATTGGTAGCATTACAAGATGCATTTGTAAGTGCCCATTGCTACGAATTTCGCCGCTGCTGCTGGCCTTTGCACGTGGCAGCTAGGCCTATGTAGCTAGGCCCTTCCTGCCACCAGTGGCATGTGGTACGTGATGGTCGATCTCGCGAGCTTCACCCATGCCCAGCGAGTACGCTATGCTTCAGCACCGTTGGCAGACGAGGATGACGACGAAACAGTGCAGATGATAAAAGAGTTGCTGGACACTCGCATCCGGCCGACGGTGCAAGAGGACGGCGGTGACATCATATACAAGGTGTGGGCATGGCACGTGCGGCGTGCTTTCTCGAACGCGCCTATTACTTGTCCGTAAGTCCGAAGCGCCAGCCACGAAGACTGAGCATAATTTTCATTATGGCGCTCCGAGTTCAGTTCGTGAGCCCAGGGTGCTCAGCTCGCTTCATCACGCACGCGTTCGGCTGCACCTGCTGCTGGATTTGTGCAATCGAATACAATGCATCGTCCGTGTGCAGCCACTAAGACCACTAAGTGGGTGTGTAACTCTGGCGAGTAGTACATAGCGTAATCGAAGCCTAAGCGGCTTTCGGTGCACATGGACACATGCAAGACTTGAGGTTTGAAAGGCCCTCCCCCTCCTTAAAAGCTGGAATGGCTGTCAGAACATCAAGCCCGAGTCGTTCAGAGCTTCAGATGCTGCCACCTCCACCTCCACTTCCATCACCTCTCCCGACCTCCCGCTCCCCATTCCCACCCTGCCACCCCTTTCTCCCGACATATTGTAATTATGCGAAGTATATGAAATAAGCATACGTAATATGTAAGCAAAGTTTTAGTACAAGTGCATTAATTGTTAGTGCTAAAAGGAAAATACACCACAGCAATAAGCAAAAAACCTATCTAAGCTGCGATGGCATATTTGAACGAACTAAGCGTTTGAAAATATCTGGCCTGATAGGCATAACAATATTGATCACTCTTTTAGCTCCATGTTTAGGCTTATTGTCATTTGAAAGGAAAAGTATCCCCACGATGTCTCATTGCACTAGGTACTGAAATGTTCTGGATTAGTTCTAAAAAAGTGCCTTACATCATGAGTCCATGTATCTGCAACAGAAGCAAGCCCAGACCATGACCCTTGTTTCTGCCAAATTTCACCGCCTACAATTATCATTGAAAACTTTATTGAAGCAACAAAGCACATACTGTAGACATTTTTCATTTACCAACAATGGGAATTAAGTCCTATTGCCAGATTAGATTTTGCTTCTCAGTCTTTGTTGGTCCCATGTGCATTTATCCAAACCACTCCGAACCCCAACTCCACTCCAAACGTCCACTCCAATCGAGCCACTTTTTGGGTGACGGATAGAATTGACTTTTTTTTGCATTCCAAGCAATCATATATCTTGTTCCGCTAGACAATGCCTAATCGCATCCCTACAGCTAGCTTCCCAGTAGCAGCGTGCAGGTTTTGAACATGAACCCTCGCAGGATGAAATGATGCCTTAAATTTCACTCCTTATCAGTCTGTTCGTGTGGATCTAGCTAGTGATATGTGGGCGGCCGGGTCCCTTTGTATTATTGATTATACGTTGGTTGTATCTGTCGTAGCAATCTTTTTTAGATTGTACCTCACTTAAGTCTCACAAATTCAAAATTGTACAGTAAGTGCAGCGCTACCAAGTGCTGTTGGGCGAAAAGCCCACATTTGGCCCATCGTAAAGGTGTTCAACTAGCCGGTCTTAGGCGTGCCGATAAATGATAGTGTGTCAAGGAAATGAGCATAACCGGTGCACGGGTGTTTTCATTCTACTTCAGACGTTTAAGTAACTCCAAAAACAAACGTTGCCATCGTTTTTAAGGTAATGTAAATGGAGAAATCTGCCATTTTTTAAATAAATTTTAAGTGCTAAAGATGCCTTCTCTTTAATCTTCTGTTGTGTTCACTGATTTATGAAAATGCCGTCGTGAAAAGCATAATGTTAATGCCTTTCGTTCGTTCTTTATACTTAGTGGAATGCTTCACGGTCAAACTCTGCAACTCCTCATTAACTAGAGGTCGATCTTTCGGCAGCATTTTATACTACTGATAACAAAGTCCTTCTTGAATGTCTCGAATCTTACATGGGCATATATCTTGCACTGAACTGCAATGGTTCAGGTCCTATCTCAGTTGGAGACTTCAAAGTATAGATGTGAACGGTCAAAGATCATCCCGAGGAACCACTTAATTACGGGGTACCTCAGGGCTCTGTGATCGATCTGCTTCTTTTCACAGTTTATGCTCTTCCTCTTTCCGATGTGATCGCCCAACACAATCGAGCCTTTCACTTCTGTGCGAATGAGACTCAGTTGTACCTTTGCTCTGATTCCTCCCTCTGCCCTCGAGCCCCCCGGCGAAGTCTCTTAACTCCCTTGCTGCATACATTGATGACATCTGCACATGGATGGCAGCGAACTATTTAAAATTGAATGACGGTAAAACCGACTTACTAGTTATGGGTGAACGAAGTGTGATTCAGAAATTGGAAAGGCTAACGCTCAAAATCGGCTCTGCCAGCATATCTCCTGTTGAATCTGATAGAAATCTAGGTGTCATGTTCCAAAGTGACCTTTGAGTAGACGACAACATCTGCTCCACAGTCAAGTCTGCCTACTTTCAACTACATGACATTGCTAAAATTCGAGCTTGTTTAGACAGGGATACCACATCTAAATTGGTCCATGCATTTGTGACATCCCATCTCGACTTTTGAACTCAATGCTTGCTGGTCTATCGGCGTGTGCAATCAGGCGCTTACAGCTTGTGCAAAACTCTGCAGCTAGGCACGTCTGTCGTGAGCGTCGCAGTTGCCACATCACACCACTTCTCCCCTATCTGCACTGGCTCCCAGTCAAGCAACGCATAGACCAAGGTTCTATCCCTCACTTTTTGGTTCCATCATTCTCTGGCCTTTAGTGACCATGCTTTTAATTGGTATGCTCCCAAAGCCTGGAACTCACTCCCGACTGACGTCACGACATCCCCTTACTTAATGACGTTTAAAAAGAAGCTAAAAGACTCATCCGATAATCAAAGCATTTAATGTGTCCTTGTGATTTGTCCTTTGTGTGCTTATGCGTGCTGACATTGTCTGTGCATGCTGCCACTAACCATGTTTGCATGTTGACCCTGTGCATGTCATCTAACCACGTTATGCTTGTTGACATCGAGCGTGCTACCTCTAACCACTCGACCGTGCTTCCTTTACAGCAAATATAAAGTGCTTATAAAGAGATTGGGTTCTCTGATGGTGCTATGCAAATGTACTATTGTTATTATTATTATTACTATTACTGGCATGAGTTGGACTGTTTCCCTGCCGGTCAGTTGAGGGTGGGCTTCTTCCGCTGGCATCTGATCATTTGTACCCAAGAATACGTCATTGGATGGCACCACAAAAGGGTCACTACAGGCCTTGTAAGATAATGCCCTAATCAACCAAGAAGTGACATGGCTCTTTAAAATCAGACTCAAGAGTGCCTAGTGCCAACCGAAATGAGCTACGAACACACGGAAGTGTAGCTAACAAGCCTGTGGATAAAAACTCCTAGGCAGGGGGTGACTCGCGCAGGTATGCGCACAGACAAACACATGCACATACAACATACGCGCACACTCAGATGCACTCCTGGAGCTGTCTCGGTCTCTGGTAGCCACTGGTAGCAAAGTCGTAAGCAGGGGGGGGCCTGCCGGGCATTGGATATTTGAGATATTAGTGAAGCACAAGCATAGCATAGGCACGTCCCCGACACGTCCAGAACCACACCCACTACACTTCAGCCGAACGACCGACTGCAGTCAGGTTTTACAGACAGGCAAGTTAAAACGTATGCTTTTTGCAAACAGGAAAGGAAGAACGTTCGTCATCACACGAGAAGATCTCACTGGAACTTCCCGAGCTGCCAGCAGCCAGCACTTAATTCAGCGGCACTACTGAGGCACATATGGGTTTCATAATGCTCTTCCTGAGTCGGAGACTTGTGCACCGAAATTTACGACTTGCAGCCCAGCCCGTGTATATCGTTTTGACACGAAATGCTAGAATTTCATGTGCTAGAGCTATTCCGAGGAACGATTGCATTTTCGGGAGGACAGAGCAGCACTGAGCAAAAGATCTCATCTGCTGAATCAACCGATTCGTCATTAGTTGATTGAGTCAATCATTTGACCGAAATCTTTGAGCACTTTTGAGGCTGGTCAGAGCGTTTGTTGTCTCGTGTCGTCTTCTTATCCTTTCCACGACTTTGGCAGAGCTGTGAGCCGTCTGCTGAGCCAAAAACGTGAGCTTGGGAACCCGAACGAGTTTAACCGACCGTGCTGTACCCTATAGCCTCTGTGCAGTAATTGGAAACAGTGAAGAACTTATAATCATGTCAGATATTTTCTTTATCGCAAGACGTCAGATGTAACCCCTGAAATTTAAAAAGAAGCCTAATTCGCGCCTGTTTATATCAGCACTCGGTGGGTCTTTGTGATTTGTCTCTCATGTGCATTTACCTGCTTACCCTGTGCCTGCTCCTTGCAGAAGTTACCACCAATCATTCAGTTCTCTGACCGTGCTATACAAATGTATTATTATGATTGTTGTTGTTATATGCTTGCAGAATCTAGCATGCAGATATCGTTTTATTTCGTCTGTGATACATTGTGCATACTCTCACTAGTGAGTGAGTGAGTGCATGCTGTTTGGTCATTCTCATGCAATGGCCGCTCCGGTGAATGCAGTTGCTTGTTGTGCATCCACAGTCTGTTCGGGGGCCGCCGCTGTGAGGGCACCTAATGTAATGTATCTCCGTCCGCAACTCCACAAAGCAATAACGACTATGTGGGTGTTACGCAGGGGAGTTTTGTATAGTGCACTCACAGCCTAAGCGGCTTTCGGTACACATTCGGTAGCCAAGAGACTTTGTCTCACGGAACAAAGAGAAACTGGGAAGCATAGCAAAGTCAGGAGAGCAGTTGAGGTAGTGAGTAGCTTGGAAGTAGCAGCTCAGGACTGCTCAAAAGGATGAGCCATAGTCGGCAGCAGGAGAGCAGTTGTCGTTGCATAAGAATTGCGGAAGTTGGAACAGTCTAGAACCTGCAGAGCTAAAGCTTCTGTCGCCAACGGTCTTTAAGCAGAGGAATGTAACAGCTAATTCGTTGTCCATGAAGGACCTGAGGGCCCGAAGACGCTGAAACTGGTGCAGCAGATCAGCTAGGTATGAAGGAGCCAAGCCGTGGCGGGCCTTGGGGGTCAGCGTAAGAACTTTGCTCTGTATCCGTTGCTCAACCGGCATCCATCCTAGCTGTTTTAGCAAAGGAGACACGTGCTCAAACCTCTGGGACCTGAAGACGAGCCTTGCAGCCATATTCAGTCAGCTGCACTGGCCTAGTTGCTTTCTTTGGTACCCCAGCCAAAAGGGAATTACAGTAATCAAGCCGAGACAGAACTAAGGAGCTAGTTAATTTTTTGCAAGCTACTAAGGAAAACAGCTCCTAATCTTGGATAGGGATCGGATCGGTGATGGCTAGCTGTAGAAGCAGTCTTTTGAATGAAGCTTTTAAGCTTTTTTTTCTTTTATTGAGAGCTGTCGAGAACGACACCTAAATTTTTAGCACGTTATGGTCACACAACAGCATCACCTATTACAAGAGCAAAGCCTTTTAATCCAGCCATGCGCTTGGGGTGTCCTATGAGCAGCATTTCGGTTATATCGTCATTTAATTTCAAGAAGTTTTCCGACATCCAGGATCAAATGTCGGCAAGGCAAGCATTCAGTTTCTCAGTTGCTGCAGCAGACGCCGACGGTTTGAATGACAAATACAGCTGAGTATGGTCAGCATAAAAGTAATATCCTATTCCACGGGCCTCAATCACTTTTCCCGAAGGTTGAGTTTAAATGGAAAACAGCAAGGGACCGAGTACAGACCTTGAGGGACTCCACAGGTGACTGGTCTCGTGTGTGAGATCTGACCCCCACACAACAAGGATTGAACATGATCAGACAAGAACGATTTAAACCACGCCAGTGCTTCGTCTGCCAGACCGATCGTTGTTCTCAATCGTTCAAGTAGAACATCGTGATCAATGGCCTATTGCCCTGAATTGCATCCGCTGCCACCTGCGCTGCCGCCACCCAAGTACCGTGCCAGCTGCCGTCGCACGTGCTCTCCTGCGCCGAATGGACGCTGCCGAGTGGCTGGCCAGGCGGCGCTCGAGTTTGGCTCGGCGGCCGTCACTGGACGCATCGCGGCTGCAGGGCTTCGAGAATGGCATAGTGAAGCTGAAACTGCAAGGCTCGTGCACCGGCTGCCCCAGCTCGGCAGTCACTCTCAAGTCGGGCGTCGAGAACATGCTGCAGTTCTACATTCCCGAAGTCAAAGGCGTGCAGCAGGTAACCGCTGCATCCGGCCAGCTGCAGCCAGCCCACTTGCTTCGCTTCCCCAAGTCGGTTCCCACCTCCGTTCTCCTTCCGTTCCGTCCCCCTGCCTCCATCCCCCTCCTTCCGTCCCCTCCTGCCTCATCCCCTTCCTTCCGTCCCCTCCTGCTTCCGTCTCCCTGCCTCATTCCCTTCCCTCCGGCCCCCTGCCTCCGTCCCCTCCTTCCGGCTACCTCCAAAGCTGCGGCTGGCTGACTGAAAGCTGCTTCGACCACGCTCTGCGCCGTTCCGCTGTCATCGCAGGTCGAAGATGCGGAAGACGCAGTGGCCAAAAAAGAATTCGACAAAATGGAGGAGAAACTCGAGAAGGTTGATAGGAAGTGATAACTTGACAGCTTTGACACTGATGCTGAACACAGTAGCAGTCTCGCCCACACGTCTAGGCGAGGTCGATCGACGGCACCGGTGCAAGCTTCTTGTGTGATCGTGCGGCCTTGCTGCAGCCCGAGTGTCGGCATGCGATGGCAGCCAGCGATGGCCTGCCCCACTTCTGTCTGCCTTACCTCCCTCTCCATGCATTGCCGTCGCCGGCTGGTGCATTTAAGGCCTGAAATATGACACCGTTGCAGGTACAATGGTGCTTTAATTCCGCGATGAGGCCAGCAATGTGGCAAGCGCTGCATCATAGCAGCAGCAGCAGCTTTTGTTCCTGGGACACGGGTTAGGGGCAGCAGGGGGCCGCAGAAATTGGGGGGTTGGGGGCTGGCCCCCTCCACCATTTCTGCGGCATATCCGGGCGTCCCTGCAGAGAGCCAGCCTATCTAGGCCACTGCTGCCGATGCATTGCCGCCAGGGCCAGATCGGTGTCAGTGAGTCAATATGCTGAGCAGGCGACCCGACGGCATCAAGTCGGTGGCACGGATTGAGGGTGGGAAAGGGAGCTAGCGATGGCTGCCCGACAGCAGAGCTGCCCTGCATGCGCAATGGAGGGGCAGTGAGTTCAGCAGCAGCGTGGGCCACAGCGTCACACACGCTGTGACGAGGCGCAGCTGTCGAGCAGCCGCTGATGAAGCAGCTCCTCGCACGGCGAGCCGCTGCCGTCGCTAGGGCTGCTGCTGCTGCTGCTGCTCGCAGCTTCAGCACGACGGCGAGACGGGCCAGGTGCGGGTTGTCTCTCTGCAGCATCGCTATCCAGGCAAGTGCGGCATCCTTATGCGCCGCCCACGGCACGCACATGGCCAGCACGATGCCGCTGGGCTGGTGATGAAGGCTCGACCGTGCCACGGCTGCGCCGGGAGCAGCAGCGGCTCCTTCGCTAGTCAGGCTGCTGTCCAGCGTGTCCAGCCAGCTGTCGTCTGCAAACGTCAAGGTCGTGATCCGATGCACTCCAAAAAAGCCGAGGCTCGCGGTGGTGCTGCCGTTCGAAAAAAGTACGACAGCGAGCCGCTGCATGCGCTCTCAAGCGAGGTTCACCCGAGCTGAGCAAACGAGCACGCAAGAAGAACACAAGGCCCGTGTGCGGGCACACGCGAGAGTGCATGTACATGCGACCTTACACGACGGTGCACGGCTGTGGGCAAGGGCAGTTCCAGTTACACAAGCTGCCGCCGCATTGTACCCGCCTGCTATGCGTCTGCACAGCTTTCAATTCTTCCACGTTCTGCAGTGTATGCCACAGTCCTAACAGTCCCTACTCCCACTCAGCCACATCTCCATGAACTCACTCGAAAGACCAGACGCTGAGCTACAACAATACCTCGTGCTGAGCTACAACAATAGCTCGGTCCTCGTGGATGGGAGAGCGATGGAAGGAAAACCGTGCCTGCAACTGTGAGGGGCGGGCCCACCCACCTTCCTTGGCCGCGTCCTTCGTCGGCTGGGACGAGTCGTGCACGGCAGTGGCCGAAGCCGGTGTGGCCCGATGCCCGTCTGTCTGCAGCACGAAGCACTTGACCGACTTGTCGCGAAGCCACACCAGATGCGGACCGTCGACGTATAGCGGCGAGCTCGCCGGCTGCTCGGCCAGCAGAGCTGCCTGCTCTGGGCTCTGTGCGCTCGCCACGAACCGGCGCTGCTCGACGTTGCCGCCGCTGTCAGCAGCAGAGGCGGCCAGGCCTGCGTCGTCGGAGATCTGCAAAGTGCACAAAAGTCTGGCAGTTAGATGAGAGCCTGCCGCCGAGATCTGAGTAGTAATTGACCGATAAGCTCACACGTGATACTTATGAGCACAGGCCATCGAGCTATGGCTATGGATGGAGCAGCAACCAAGGTATACTACAAGCACCCAATGCAAATGATTCAGATAATCTCCTCTTGCTAAATCAAAGACTGCCGCCTCGGCATAAAGGAAGCTGCTTCACCAAATTTAGCCTGAATGGTAAACGTCAGCATCACTTAAAATTGTAAGTCTGAATAGCAGCAGTGTCAGCTAGAATTAGCTCATACTAGAGGATTCACACCAGCAACCAAGGCGAAATAGATCGGTTCTAAAAGTCATCTACCCTGTTGGAGTTGGTAGTGGTTACAAAAGTTGAGGTGAAGCTGTATAGCACACATACATTGATCCATCATATGATCTTGTGACATCACAATCTTGTGACCATACATACGACCTTACACCGTAAGCTCAGTAAAAGTAATTAACAGTATTTACAGTTGATCTGTGACACCTGCTTGAATAACTTGATATCCCACTGTGACTGTGTCCATTCAATGTATCCTGTCCAGGTTGCTTGCGAATTCTCTGCTACCAATCGTTCAGTCAGGTAGTGTGACATGGTTGCATACAGATCAGCTTCAACGAGGCTCATTCTAAAGGAACCGTGCTACGATTGCCACTAACCTATTAATAATAATAGTAATAATAATACACTTGCTATAGCACCCTCGGAGAACTCAATCTCTTTCTAGGCAATTTACATTTACTGCAAAGGAAGCACGATCGAATGGTTAACGGTAGCATGCTCAATGACAACAAGCATAACATGGTTAGAAGCGACATGCAGCACAGGGTCAGCATGCAAATATGGTTAGTGGCAGTATGCAGTGTCAGCACGCATATTCACGTACAGGTGGAATCACAGGGACCCACTATATGCTCTGATAAATAGATGCGTTTTAGTTTCTTTTTTAAATGTGGTCAAGTCAGGGGATGTCGTGATGCAAGTCAGAAGTGAGTTCCAGGGCTTTGGGAGCATATAAACTAAAGGCAGCACGGTCTCCAAAAGATTTGAGGTTCGTACGAGGTATAGGTAAATGATTAGATTCTGAAAAGCTAGTGCTACGATGTTTAGCCTGGTGGGGGAGTAGATCTCATCTAGTAATACTAATACTACTAGTACGATTGCGTGGGCTGGCCAGCCGAGCGGCAATAACGGAAAGGTGAACCCGGCCATCAATGAAATATCCATCGAAGTCATCTCGCCTTCGGGTTGCCACCCATGGACGACCGAACCGGTTCCCTGTCAGACAATGCTGATCGATGGTACTTGCTGTACGAGCTGCAAATACCCTAGCCGACAGATTGCACTCGATAGGCGATAATTTTAATAATGATGATAATACGTTTGTATACAACCATCAGAGAACTTGATCCCTTTCTCGACACGACAAATGCTGCATAGGAAGCATGACCATACTGCTACTGGTAGCATGCACGATGTCAAAGTGCATAATTTTCTATCAATCAGCATTCATTCGCTAAGCCCTGCAGGTGAGACCTCTCCTGGGTTGCGTCAATTTTACATGTGTCGGCAAACAATGTTGGGCTAGAGGCTAGAAGAAGCCGCCGCGCGCCGGCCCCCCCCCCCCCCCCCCCCCCGCACTGCATGGCGCACGGATCAGTGCAACTGTCCCCACTGTTGATGTATGTTGTCTATGCTCGAAACTGGTTTACGCTTAGACAGCAGCAGCGGCTTGCAGACTACGTTGGTCATAAGCCAGCGAGTTAGTATACGATGCTTTCGACATACTTTTTAAGTCGAATTGTGCTCGGACACGTGGAGCTCGTGAGATGAAGTCTGTTGGCTACCGAATTCGTGCCGAAAGCTGCTTAGGCTGTGAGTGCACTATACAAAACTCCCCTGCGTAACACCCACATAGTCTTTGAGTTACACACGGAGATGCATACATCCGAATATTTCGCCATTTCCAAAACTCATCCTTGGGTGTGTTCGCATCTGTTAAAACTGAGTCATGACAAAACGGGCCTATTCCTTCGCTTGCATCCTACTTGCCGGTTGACTCCACATAGTTTTTATGGCTTTATGGAGTTACAGACAGAGACACATCATATTACATTAGCTAATCAACATTTTGAGAGCCAATAAAAACCAACCATTTTGCAATAAAAGATTAAAAAAGGCATGCTCTACCTGTAGATTAGACGTAAAAATGCATACAAGTATGAAACATATAATTCATTTGCAAAGAACCTAAGAGAATTGAATTTCCATCCTGCCACATAAATGTGACGCAGGGCTCAAACCCACGACTCCGGTCGCCAAAGGCGAGTGCCTTGCAGTACTTGCCATAGTACGCAAACAAAGAAAGCAGATGCTTGGAATGAACTAGCAGCATTGTTTAAATGCACGGCCCACAGTTGTGGTGTGAATACAATTCATTTGCATAGTGCCCTAACAGAACTTAATCTCTACCTCAATATCCTCGGCGCTTTACACATACCGCAGGACTCGAGCCCCGACCATGGTCGAAAGAGGTGAGCACTTTGTCCCTGGGCCCACCTCATTGTTCACTGGCACGGGCACAGCACGGAACGACAGATACTGCAGGTAGGGAGGCACAGATACTGCAGGACACTATGGCAGGCACTCCCCAATTGCATGTCTACAACTCCAAAAAGACATGAATACTCTGGAGATTGAACGTAGCTCGCCCAAAGCCTAAGCGGCATTTGGGCGAGCTACGGGGCAGCCAGCAGACTTCGTCTCGAACTCAGCAAAGAAAGAGCGAGAAGCATAAGCTGACTCATAAGGGCAGTCGGGGTAGCACGTTACATTGTGAAGCACAAAAGGTAAGAAAAGCTGGACAGGAAGTGCCCGAGTCAGCAGCTGGAGAAAAAGATGCCGAGTACGAATTGCCAGAGTGTACTGCACACACAGTCTGCGACCCTCAGAGCAAAAGTGTCTGCGTCAACAGCAGCCTTTTGAAGTCGAAGGCAGCTAATGTGTTTGTCCTGACAGAATACGACGGCATGGCGAGCACGCTGAAATCGGTGACGACACTGCAACGACACTCGCCGCGCCGTGCAAGGTGAATCATCGAATGCTGGCTGGTTTGATACTCACGTTGTACACTGTGACCTTGTTTTCAGGATCGACGGCCATCCGCTTCAGCGCGAGAACAGCAAGCTCTGCCGGGTCACTGGGAAGGTTCGGAGGCACTGGATACGGGTTCATGTGCTTGAACTTCGGCATCCAGTACATCATGCGCTGGTACTTTCGCATGACGTGAGAACGAATTCCAAAAATGCTGACTATAAGGTCTCCAGTCTTGTCGTCCGGAATAACACCTGCGCACATTGCAAATCGTACACCTAGATTGATTGCCAAAAGGCTTTGAAGGCAAACGTCACTAGCAGCGCTGGCTGCCAGTTCCTACACAGTTACTACAGTCACGCAAAGCCTAGAAAAATAAAGCAAATGCACGGTGGGCTAGATGGGTGGGCTGTGAGATAGATGGCCATTGACCATAGTAATAATAATAACATATTTGTATAGCGCCCTCAGATAACTCCATCTCTTTCTATCTCTAGGCACTTGACGCATGCTGTAACGGAAGCACGATCGTATGGTTGGTCGCAACATGCATGGTATTAAATTTCTTTCTAGGCACCTCCGAAGCATTGGCAGGCGAGTTGAATACAGCAGCATCTAAGGACACAGGCGGCGCTGAATGAACGATGCCACAAGCGGCTCCCCGGCGAAACGTACCGAAATTCTCCATTTTTTGCAGGATATCGAGAGCACAATCCTGCTGCTTGGGATAGTGCATCATTTCTGCCTGCCACACGTTCACGGGCACCATCACTTTTTTGGGGAAAATATTGAAAACCGCCTTGTACACTTCCAAGTCCTTCTGTACCCCAAACTCCTCCATCCTTGACATAGCTGCATGTATGAACTCGACGTGGGCGCGCCTGTGCACCGACTGCTTCTGTTCGTAGATCTGCAGCGACTTCATGAAGGCCAACTTATCTCTAGCTTTCTGCTGCCTGCCGACTTCATCGAAAATCTCGCTCTGACTTAGCATGACTTTTTTCTCGGCGGCGTCCACCACGTCGTGGGGCTCTCGACGGCAAAGGCGAGAGTGCACCGACAATCGTCGCCACACGCCGCGCGACCCACGGACGCTCTGGCGCACGGCTGCTCCAGCCGTCGCGGCAGCGCTCAGCTGTGACATCGGAGCAGCGAGCACCGCTGCCATCGCTCGGCCGTACATCGCGTCGGTCACGTTACCAGTACCGGAAACAGACTAGCTACAACGAGTTGAAGCGCCGCTGCAGATACGTGCCGTGACAGACCTGAGCAGTACACCCACCATACATTTGTGCACGTCACCCGATAGGCGTGCAGGCACCGATGCCAACCTCATCTGTCAGCCCATACCTGTCACAAGGAGGACATTCTCGTTAAATGAAGTCCAGTCTATGTCCAGTACCGCAAGCAGTACGTTGGGGAATTCTCTGTCGAATTCGAGTGCAGGCGTTCGAAAGTTACATAAACGAATGAGGGAATGGGAACAATCGCAATCGACCGCAGTAAATTCTTGGAGTAACTAATAGTAATTTAGCACCAGTGACAAGTAATGCGCAGTTAGCTGTCGCGGCGTTAGTCTCCCAGCGTTGGCTGGCGCTAGCACAGCAGCCAGCCGAGACTCGAGAGTTAAACATACAGCCTTGAACCCACCTCGTTAAACAGACAGCCTTGAACCCCACCTCCAGTACGTGGGAGCGCTATCTGGTGCCCGCCGCACGGGATAGAGATCTACAACTCATTAAATAGTATCAGCATGGCCAATATCGTCTGCTGATTATCCGGTAGTAGTAACACTTCGTTTAATGAGTCTTACTTCCTTTCAATGAGTTGTAGAGCCTAAAAATAATCTTGGTTCTCTTAAGAGCTATTCAAAATACATTATTGCTATCAATGTTATCGATATTGTTACCATTGAACTATGATGTGTTTAGCCAACATTAAAAAGTCACAACCAAGGGTCCCTCAAACTTTCAGAAAGAAGAAGACTTTAAGGTTTCGCTAAAATGAAGAACGAGACACGAACGAGCAAATTCCCTTGAAAGCGGAAACAAGCGTATGTGTTTTCTATACTCAAAAGCTCAATGTGAGACACGTTGCTCTCAGACCGGGGTCGACTGGGGAATTAAGGAATACCAAGCGTTAACGAAAGGCAAATGTATACCACAGTCAGATAAAGGTTAACAATAATAAAACATTTGCGTAGAGCCCTAGAGAAATACAACTCGTTCTAGACACTTCAATTATACTGGGGAAAAACACGTCAATCCATGCCTAACATGCTTGGTGCATGACCTTAGCATTTCTGCAGCGAGACCGTGTGAAAAGCCCGTCCGGAGTAAGTTTTGGTGTACTTATATATGCTTTGAATTGTACTATGACTTGCACAATAGTGCATGTCGTCAATGACAACCGATAATTGAATGAGCCCTGCTGCTGCAGATGAAATATCAGTATAGCCTTTTCAAACACAGCTTCGTAAGTAGCAGAGCTTAAATTTGTCCCAAGTGTTGACTATTTTTGTGATAACAGTGTATGCTCTTTGCGTGCAGTTCTAAAATAAATACGCCTGCCAATTGCTCGGGTCTGTGTTCCTCTTCTAGTTAGTACATTAGAAAAATACTCTCTGCTACGTTTCAATAGTCAGAAATAATCAGGCTTCATTGGAAATCCAGAAAATCTCTGCCAGAAAAAGCCAGGCCCTAATTCTGACTCGGCCTCCACTTTTTGCCCTGCAGTTCTGCATTCGGTCTGAATAACGCTTACAGAAAAATGAATCTTTGACGTGAACGCTGACAGAAGCTATCACTCGCTCGACGACGTGTCATATTTTGACTTCTGAGCAATCTTAAGCAACCACTTTATGCCACAGCGAGAAGGTGGCAGCCATCATCATCCTGTTTTCGGTGGTTTTCTTTTTGGTTCCGACTTCTTCGTCGGCTACCGTAAAAAGGACTCGAAGACGGGAGGGGGTTTTAAAGACCCACACAGAACCGCCGAATGATTTCTCATGGTTCGATGGAGACCCGCCCCCATTCGGGAGCTGTCCCCGCAGCACGTGACCATCATCGCGTGGCATTCTACATCAATTAATAAGCAGGCACATTCACAATCGCATCGGTTTAAACTAGGAAACAGAGTAAAGTTCTTACACTGACCCACAAGGCCCGCCACGGCTTGGCTCTTCCGAGCCTATCTGAACTGCTGCACAAGTTTTTAGCCTCCTCGCGCCCTCACGTCCTGTATGGACAACAGATTAGCTGCTCCGTTCCTCCACCTAAAGACCGTTGGCGACAGAAGCTTTAGCTCGGCAGGTCCTAGACTGTGGAACTCGCTTCCACAATTCTTACGCAACGACAACTACTCTCCAACTGCCGACTATGGCACATCTTTTTCAGTGGTCCTGAACTGCTACTTCTATGCTACGCACTACCTCAACTGCTCTCCTGACTCTGCTATGCTTCCCACTTTCTCTTTGTTGCGTGAGATGAAGTCTGTTGGGTACCAAGTGCGTACCAAAAGCCGCTTAGGCTGTGAGTGCACTATACAAAACTCCCTGCGTAACACCCACATAGTCTCTGAGTTACACACGGAGATGCATACATCCGAATATTTCGCCATTTCCAAAACTCATCCTTGGGTGTGTTCGCATCTGTTAAAACTGTCATGACAAAACGGGCCTATTCCTTCGCTTGCATCCTACTTGCCGGTTGACTCTCGCGTTTGCTACGACGGCAGTCAACCTGCCTGGTCAGTCGGCATATATTTGGTGCTGTCATCTTTACAGTTTTTGCTCAGATCCAAGAGGTTACCACTTTCGTGAAAAATAAAAAACTTCGTGACACGTAGCTGAGCTTGCAGTCTGAAATCTTTATTGGTTATTGACTGCCATCATTGGGGATCCCCTTTCTGAAGAGCTCAGCTGCATTCCCAGTGCTGCTGCTGGTTTGCCAAGGAAATAAGTAAGCGCGATAACTTCGAACAGCTTTTGGTTCTGCTGGTTATTAGGAACAACCGGCTCTCTACCCGCAACATTTATGCGTTTTAATAATTAGAATAATAACAACAATAGTCGCTTGCATAGTACCTTAAAAGAACTTGGGATGAGTGCAATGCACGGTATATACCTGTACCATGCAAAAGCAAACCAGTCTCGTGCTTAATTAAGCCAGAATGCTAACGCTAACATAACGGCATTCATGTCCACCGGTTAGTTGTACCTACAGCTAGCTACATGAACTGAACTACAACAGGTACGTACGAATTAGGCACAGCAGACCGGAGCACATGCTGCATATATGAGACTTGCATATTGAGAAAGATGCAAGGCCATTGCCGGTGGTGAGTAGCAGCAAGTTGAATACATTTGTTGCCTACGAGCCGAGGCGCACTGAGACAGGTGTGAGGTTCGGCGATATGCATTAAAATAAGTGTCTATCTAGCTATCGGGAATTTGAAGTTACGGTTCGTTTACAAGTCGAATAGAGTGGTGGACTAGGGCTTTTGCCAACTCAATGCACTATTAAATTTACAATCCTAGACCACAAGGCAGCCCGTCTCATTTCCAGAAGTTGTACACACCGCTTAATGCCGCTTAGCCTTTTTAAGACGTTTCAGTTTTCTTTTTTACGATTCTTAACCTTAACATTTCGGCCGGCAGCTGGCACATTGTTTTGGTCATTAAAGCCGCCAATTGCTGACATTACATAGTGCTCACATGCCACCCTAGACTGATTGCATGGTGGGATACACATTAAAATAATCATTAGTGTCTAATCTCTTGTTCTCAAGAAAGCCAACAGGGTCAGCTTTTTTAAACCAAGGAACCGAGCAAGGCAAAGAGATTCCGAATCAAAACCTGGGCTAACATTTGTGGCGAGCTGACAACTTTTTTTTAACCAGACTAGGTCGGTCTCCAACGTCGAAATCGTGCCTTTGTACAACAGACATGCTTCATTTCCAGCATATAAGTGATTATAAGAGATTCAGTTCATTTAGGGAACTATACTAATGTCTAATATTATTGCTGTTCTAACTCGATCCATTCCAGGCGACATAAGACCATTTTATGTCTTTGAGACATACAAATAGCACCAAGGAATAACCTGTAGTAGCACTGAGAGCGACAGTAACTGCCAAAAAACGTCATGGAAGCCATCACAAAGTCTGTCACTCATGACTTCCAAATGAGGCAGGGTACTGTAATTCCGGCATGCTTTCGACGCACCACCTCACAACCAAGAGGTCTGCACATGCATTTGCCGTCAAGCCAACAATTAGCATCGTCCGAACATTAACGCACAAAAAAGTCAGTATTATGATCAGATACATTGTATGTACACTAATACATGAATGGAGATGGTGAGCATGATAAATCTCCAGGTTTCTCGACGAAACAGAAATGCAGCAATCAATGCATATGCCTCGGAATACATTTACACTGGAGCCGAACGTTGCTGCCTCAGGCAGCGATGATTCTAACTTTATATCAAGTAGTCGCTAAGTGCGATGTGCTGAGCAGCACCTCAGCTCGGCTGGACGTCTGCATCACCATCAGGCTTGCAATGCTGCTCAGGACTCTTGGCGACGGTGTTTCCGGAGTACTATAAAAAGGATAACTCAATGTAAGCACATTGTTTGAAGTATACAATGCTAGTTTATCGTTACAGCCCATAATTCAAAAACATCCGTTTTCACACTAAAATGCACATTCAAACCCAGTCATATTTGTTCTAGCGCACGTCTGTCCAAGATTGTAGATAATAAAGCTCCAGAACGTTTGATGACATGTATAGCAAAACCGACCGAAAACAAATAATTCTAGAATCGTGTAATAAAGCAGAGCCGAACTCGCACTTCAAATTTCACTCTGATATGCTAAGCATTGGCTGAGCTATGGAATTAACAAGGTACAAGGCTACACTGAAAATGGAGCTTTTTAAAAGTCAGAAGCATGCATCTTAACAAGTCTCACACTTGTACCTCTATCTACAAAGGTACGACAAGTTGGGATACAAGTCACAAATGATGCAAGGATCACTACATTTCTATTTGCAGATTTGTCGCTTCCAGTTTAGACATGGTATGTATATTCATTTTTCTTTTCTGTGGAAGTCAAAACTTTCGATACCATTTCTGACAAGTCTGTCTTTTGAAAGGTGCATTAAAATATTAAATTGTCGACTAACTGTATATTTTCTTGACTTCCCCCTTTAATGAGCCCAACCTTATAGGGACGTACCGGCTTGTTCAAATATCCATTCTCGGCAGAATTCCCATGAAGCAATCAATCTCACAGCACTATCATAATGGCAGGTCATAGCTGAGGCTCACACCGTCAACGACTAAGTATGAAAAAGGTATTGCTCACAAGCGTTGAAATGCTGCTGGGCCCTAATGGCATTTCTAATGATAAGCCACGTAGACCAACACGAACGAGCAGCACTTAATAAATCTTGCATTACTTATCATTATGCATTACTTATCATTATAATTTACTCAATTCCAATTTCAACCTCACGTTTACCCACAGCAAGTCCGGCGGTGTGTACCTTCTCTGTGCACATGATAGTTACAATTTCATGAAATAAACTAGTTTCAATGATCTAGAAATTTACATAGCTTAATGCAACTCGCCAATTTGTTAAGAAAGGGACGACATATACAGACGTCCTTACGAAACATATGGCAGAACCCTTGGACCACGGTCAAGCTTGTTTCATAAAGCCCACCACTTGAGCAGCTTCTGCTGACAGATACCGTCACGATACTCCAACCAGTCAAATCAGCCACAAGACATACAAGTGCATGCAATAGGGTGCTACCACTTCTCTACTCACATCGTGGTATGGAGATCGACAGCAGGCAATTACTTATTTCTTGCCGCAAGTTGAGCAAGAGCCACTGTGGCTATCCTAAAACTACTTGACTGTTGAACGGATTCCCTACTTTGCTATACAAACAATAGGACACAAAAGCGAGGACACTGAAGCACTTTCTGCTTACCGATCAACACTTGCTGTTCCCACCCCAGTGCAACTATGGCAATTTTAGTTACCATGGATAGGTTCGCATGCCAAAACCTAACTGTACTTCACTCGAGCTGTTTTGCTTTGGTGATAAAACACTCAAGGTACAATGAGCAATACCTTAGTATCTCTTTCGGCAAACCTCTGGAACATGCCACCATATAGCTTCTTCTGCTTTTCCTTTTCATCCTTTATCTTCTGTTCGGCTAATGCAACTTGAGACTTTGCAGCTTTGTTGGATCGATCGATATTCAGCAAGTTCTGGAAGTCTGACTTGGCAAGCTCCCAATCATGGGTGCCCATGTAAGCCTACAAAGTAAAGCATTATGACAGCACACCGATGGCCAGCAAGCCAGGCAGTGCCTAGCCGAACCTACCAAAACGGCCGATTGCATCTTCGACTGCATCTGAAAGGCCATCGAGCCAGCATTTTCAAAAATAATCTTATGCGCTCTCGATTCACAATGCATGCCATCAGACTCGTCCTGCTCAAGTTAACTATGGCTGTGCTCCTTTGACAGCTTGATGCAGGAGCGAGGCTTAATTGACTGAACGATCCTCAACTCGGCTTTCATTTCGGGCTGCGGCCTCGGCCTGCATTGAGGCATTAGGCAGCATTCTTTGCAATCTCACACCACAGCTGCCACTGCTTCGCTCAACCTCAGTATCCCTTTTAACCCCCCTTAACTCTCTGGTTGGGCAGTTGAAAGTTCTGCCTTGAGTGTTCATTCAACTTTATAACCAGTAAATTAAAAAAATCCACGACCTCAACAATAAGTCGAAGCGCCAAAGAAGGCATTCTCGCAAGCTCTGCCAGGAAAAAAGAGGTCGCGTACCTGTCCCCTGCGGAAAAAGGCCTTCTCGTTCTTACTATCGAGCTCGAGGGCCGATGTGCACTCCTCCCTAGCCTTAACGAAGTTGTCGAGCTTCAGGTAGCACAGTGCAGCATTCAGATGTGCAGCCAGCATCAGCACCTTCTTCTTGGCTTCCAGGCTCTCCGACAGATCCTTCTCGTACTTTAGTAAGTCCAATACCTTCTCGTACTGTTTCAGAGCAGGCTTAAATTTTCCGGCCTGCAATAATATAAGCGCAATACCAGTGAGTATGCTTGGCCCAGGTGTAAGGTGCTCGCCTTTAACGACCAAGGTCAAGGGCTCGAGCCCTGTGGAATTTGTGAAGCACTTGGAGAGATAAAATTCTCTTGGGGTTTATAAGAGTAAGCAGCAAACGTGTTGTCCAGACCTGGCTGAAGCTAAATTTGGCTGGGCAGGTCTTGCTCATCAAGTCTCTAGCTTATCGTACGAATAGCTGGTACAAATGTTACAAGTGTAATCCTTGTCAGCATCATCTCAACATAACTAGCAACTAGCAACTCTGCCCGAGACGCCACAAAAAACCGCAAGGTGAAAGCAGCACATGTTCTTCTACCCCCTGACTACTAGCAACAGGCAGTTGGACTAAGATTAAATATTGCATTACTCGTGACTCAGAACAGTGGCAGCTCTTTACTGAATTTTGTTGTTTGTCGAGAAGCAGTCCAGGCATAATAAATACTAAGCAAACAATGGCCAATAATCTTCCTTTAGCGACAGTAAGTTCAAATACTTACATTACAGAAAAATGTGATATATCCCTAATACAATGCATTCCATATCAGGCCACAACCTAAAGTCAAGGCACATTTCTTCACGTATAACCATACAAAGCAATTAGGACAAATTGGTGGCTGTTTTTCACTCAGTAGGACCTCTTTGCATGGATGACCTACATAAGTCAATCACCCCTACACAAATAGGGTGCACAAAAGTTAAGTCAGGAAGCCAGACAAGTAACGCAATCGTTCAGGTCAGTTCTCAGTGGCTCCAGCTAGCTGTGAGATAAGAAACTAGTCAGTCATACTGAAGCACAAAATGTGACATCTGGAGAATGGGAATGAGTCAAACCATAAGTCTTGGTGCCAGCCACAGTTGATCTAGTATGCCCCCTTGCTCCACCTGAAGGCCAGAGCAAATAACAAGAATCGCCACCACTTAAGTGGAGGCCGCGAATTAGTCCACTCGGCACTTTGGTAAATGACAATTTGCAGTCGAATCTAAAATCACGATGTTGTGGGATAGTTTAATTTTATTGATGGGGTGGGTTGGCTTTACCCAAAGGTTCTTGGTTGCACAATTGCTTTATGGTAATTGAAAGCAGCAGTGGAGACAAAGCTCAAGCTCGTTAGACTAGTGAATGAATAAATGATCACATGGATATATATATATATATATATATATATATATATATATATATATATATATATATATATATCATATGGACAACATTCACGATAGGCACCAAATCCCGACTGTCAGCTAAAGGCAATCCTAGGTTGCCGACTAGCTCCTAAATACTACCACGTTGCTCATAGTGCCGATGGTCGGCATTCCCGGCATGACTACCAATAGAGGACTATATTTGAAGTTTTGTAGGGCTTAGCTGATAAAAAAGACAGGTAGTTACTTGAAGGCACAGTCACCAAGGCAATGCTTAACATAATAATAATAGTGGCATCTTAATGTCACCCTCAGAAAACTATATCTTTCTAGGTACTAAACATGCTGTAAAGGAAGCACAGCTGCGCTGGTTTGACCTAGTGGTTGAGGTACCAGCCCAAGCCAAGGTCAAAGTGAGTGTATTTCATGACCGAGGTTGTGGGCTCGAGCCTGGTGGCATATGTGGGCTTGAGCACGTGACACGTGAGGCGCCAGAATAGATTTTTTATCTTAGGGCGCTATACAAATGAAATATATATTTTTTTACGTCAAATGGTTACAACAGGCACAGCAAAATGTATGCAACTGAAATAAAGCTGTATAAAAGCCACAAAAATGCACCACAACAAACTTCATGCATGTACCTCGATAAGTTAAGATACAAATAGCACATGATACAGATCAGTAAATTTTTTATTTGTATATATATATCTTCCGGTTTACATCCAAGTTAGAGGTGGTGCAAGAATGTCTAAGCCTGTTTAGAGATTTTGACCTGCTGAAATCCGGGTAGGGATTTAAGCACAGCTACAGCTGTCATCTGCATACAATGAAAGCCTAGATTATGCTGGTCGGTTACATATGCAAGAGGGAAAAACATACATTGAGAAAAGAAGTAGACAATGCACAGAGCCCTGTGGACACTCCATTATAGAGGCTCCTCTGATTGTTGTATGTTGTATCAATGCCCTGGAGTCACACCCCGGGAGATAGGACCTAAACCACTGCAATGCTGAGCAAGTGTTGCACAGGTGAGATGAGAGGCACTCTAGTAGGACTCGGCAATCAACAACACTACACGCTGGCGAAATATCCAGCAAAACAAGTAGACTGCTTAGATCTGCATTCATGAGAAGTTCGTTATACACCCACAGCAGTGCTGACTCGGTGGAGTGATTAGCTCTAAAACCAGACTGGAACTTGCTAGGTTTGAAGTTTTGATATAAGATTATAGCTATCTGTCACTACTTGTTCTAGTGCCTTTGATATGAAGGGCAGAAGAGAGGCTGGATGTAAGTTGCTTCAGTTCTCCTGGTTCTCTAGTTTCCCAGTTCTTTAGTGTTGCAGTCTCAATGAGTGGCATAACAGCAGCCTTTTAAAAATGTGCAGGGACAAGACCTGAGGCTAAGGACATGTTTACATTTTTTTTTTTTTTTTTTTTTACAAAGGGTAGCAGCAAAACTAACCATTGCAGTAACGTCTTGAGGGCTAGTAGTCTTCTTAGACTGAGATCAACTTCGAGATGTCATTAGATGCAGGCCTGAAAGTGAACATTGAGGATGAAACTTAATTTTAATTGAACACGGCTTTCCGTTAGCCAGGCAACTGTGGTCTCTGTTATCAATAAGATGGGAGTGCAAGGATGCTTTAACAGGTCTCACTTTCCATCCTACGGTGCAATTACTGCCATATCCCATGGCCTGCATTCACATGGGAAATCTTCACAATGCCGTGCTATTTTGCCCATTCAATTATTGCTAATTTCGTTAACTAGTTAATCATTGATGTGGTTTGATCCTCAGAACAAGGAGACTGGAGCTCAGAACCCCACTCCCAGGACAGTGGGAACAGCCGACCTACTTAACATAATTCAATGGCAAAGCATTACGGCCGGAAGAAACTCTAAAACATAAATATGTACTCACACACCAAGGTTATGCACATAGGAAGGATGCATATAGAGCAGTTCTGGTTGTAATTATAATGAAAATTAACATTCTTGCCTCGAAACGTCCTGGGGACGGTTTAGCAGCCATACTAATGAATCACAGGCCTGTTGGGTGGTCATGCCAGTGGCAATTCGGGGGGGGGGTTCCACCATGCCTTTACAAATCCTTACATTAGGTGGCAGGTACATTAAAGTAGCAAGACAGCAGTATATCACTAAGATAAAAGGTTGCCCCCCTAATCTCCTCATCCAATGAAGCCCCACTGCCAGCACTGTAGTCCACAAGCAAAGCTACAAGACATACTAGAGAATGCACCAACATTAATAGTATAAGTGCAAATAGATATACCCAAAACAAGTGGACAACAGTAATTACCAAGTAAATGTATTGGATTAACAGCTACCACACATACCGGGCACAGTATGGGGACCTTAAGAGGTAGGTCAAGGGCAGTGCCATTGCCAGGATTTTGCTATGGGGGACTAAACTTCCAAGTATAGCCATTCTAAAAGCAATAACTGCCTGGAAAAATACATAGGGCCTTGCAAGTAAACTGGTTTGCATCACAAACTTGGTTAATGTCTAGTCAAACACTCAATATAAGTCACATTCGCCCTCATAAAGTACCCCCAATTTCCTACATACAAAAAGCTTGGGCTGTTGTCACTTCTGGAATGCAGATGCTGACATTAAAATAGTCAATCTACATGCTGACATTAAAATAATCTATAATAATAATAATAATGCACTTGATAAAGTGCCCTCAGAGAACTCAATCTCTTTCTAGGTGCTTTACATTTGCTGCAAAGGGAAATGCAATTGAATGGTGAGTAAACTAACAACATGAATAACATGGTTAGGGGTGACATGCACAGGGTCAGCATGCAAATGTGGTTAGTGGCAGCATGCACAGTCAACACGCATAAGCACATGAAGGACGAATAACGGGGACCCACTAAATGCTGTCCTAAATAGGTTTTTAAGTTCTTTTTAAATGTGGTCAGGTCAGGGGATGTTCTGACGCAGGTCGGGAGGGAGTTCCAGGCTTTGGGAGCATACGAACTTAATGCACGGTCTCCAAAGGATTTGAGGTTAGTACGAGGTATATGTAGACTGTTGGATTCCGAAAAGCATGTGGTACGATGCTTGGTGGGTGAGTGATCTGAGAGATAGACTGGAGCCAAAGAATGAAGTGACCTAAAAGTGAGCGACAAAACCTTAAGTTGCTTGACTTGGTAGCCAGTGCAGGTCGGCAAGAAGTGGTGTAATGTGGCAACTGCGACGCTCACGACAGACAAGCCTAGCTGCAGAGTTTTGCACCAGCTGCAATCACCTGATCGCACATGCCAGTAGGCCAGTAAGCAGTGAGTTGCAGAAGTCGAGACGGGATGTCACGAATGCATGGACCAACTTGGACGTGGTAATCTTATCTAAACAAGCCCGAATTCTAGCAATGTTATGAAGCTGAAAATAGGCAGATTTGATTGTGGAGCTGATATGGTCGTCTAACGAGAGGTCGCTTTGGAACATGATATGATGAATCTAGATACTTCTAGCATATCAAGTAGTACTAAAGAGATCCCAGAAAACTGCCGAGCTGGAAGCATTAAAGGCCTCGGCTCGTTTATGGCAAGACACTACTACAAGGCAACAGACGCAGCTCTACATCGGTGGTGAAGAGCTGGCACCTAACACCAGGGCTAAGACAACCGAGATAGCATTGCGCACATGCTCATTAAATTCCAATCGACGTTGCCATCATGATCAGCCACGTTCGAATGGAGTAGCCTATAAGTATTTATCGTATCGTACTGGCTCAGTGCAAGTAGCTGATCACTTTCCTAACCTTAAAGAAGTCAGTCCCCTTCTCTTTGTAAATGTCACCCTGGCTAAGCTTCTCTTCTGGATCCATTTCCCAAGTCTCCTTGACCTAGAAAAAAAAGAGCAGCTGGTGACAGCACTCAATAACTCTCACATTGTTGAGACAAACGGTAGCAAGACACAACAGCAAGAAGAAACAAACAAGAAGCAAATAGCTTGGGCTATAACATCGGGATCTAAAGGCCTCAGTGAAGAGAGCCTTGTGGGGGGCACATTTCCTTGCTTTCTTTGACAGGCAATTCATTTTTGGATCCTTCAGCACACTAAAGAGCAAAATAAAGGCAACTATGTCTAACATTTACTTTGGGCGATTTGCAGGCGACTAACTAAGCAAGACAGTGGTACCAGGTTAATTAAAACCACTAAAAAGCAGCCATGCCTAGAAGACAAAACCGGTACAAAAGGGTGTGGCGACGTCTGCATAATGATAGCAGTGACACAAGTTAATCAATTCTTGCCACTGATCTTGTAAAAAGGCCACGAGCTATCTTCTGTTCACGACGGAAGATGGTGCAGGGGCCTCATACATTCACTAAGCCGACTGTCCCCGCCACTTGTCATTTTGTTCCCAAATTAATAAGTCTCACCTTCTCAAAGTCAACGAGGGTGACTTCATACTCCACTGTCGCATTTGGTGGAACACCAAAGGCACTATTTCCAGACGAGCCAAAGGCCAGCTCCGGCTTGATCATGAGCTTTGATCTTTCACCTTTCTTGAACTTCTTAATGGCCACATCAACACCTTCGATGACACCATGTTCTGACCCTTCACCAACCGTGAACTTGGCATCTCGGCTTTCAAATTCCTTACCACCATAGCTTCCAACCAGGTGCACTGAAAAAAAGCAAAGCATTACTAACAGGTGTGAAGCTACATAAGACGATCATGCATTTGAAGTGCCAACTTGGTATCTGCCTGGCAACCAAATCTTCGTGTGCTAACCAGTGCAGGAATATACATGCTGTATACCAGCTGAAAGGAATGACAAAGGCATAATCACCGAGCTAACACTAAAGTTGGGCTAGGTCTACCTACTGCTAGCAAAAGCTGCGAAGGAATGACGAAAGATGATCCTGGCATATTCTGCAGCAATCGACATCCCATATATGAGCAAAACGCTGTGGTACGAACCTTCAACGCGTGCTCCATCCTTTGGGTTTGCATATCCATCACCTTTTGTCACAATGCGTCTAATGATGCTTTCGTCTTTGTCCTCAGAAATGTCTTCACCTATAGCAAATAATTCATCTTGAGCGCATTAGACACTCACTACAGGCTGACAGATTAACAGGCTAAAATATATTAATGTATCACAAGATCCGTAGCAGAGTATTACAAAATAAACAACAGAGCCATTACAAACTAAAAGATGATTCATAATTATATTGAAATGTACGATTTGGTCAAGATGTACCCATGGGTAGCAGTTGCCTTTGCAAAGACCCACAATACATGCTTATAGCAAAAATAAGCAAACTTACAACCAAAGGTACTCCGAAAAGGAATTTCAATACATAGCAGGGATATAAACTAGCGCTATTAAGGCTTGCTAAAGAGCAATAACCCATCTAAGAACCAATTGTAGTCTACACAATCAACGGGTTTCCAATGCTCTTAATTATTGGAAGGATCTAGAAAGCTCTAATAAACTGCGTAACTTAAAATACTCTCCGTCCTCGGCATATGAACATCATCGGCTGCTGCTGCTACTACTACTATTATTTATATAGATATCTCGGAGGCATTTACGTAAGCTGTAAAGGAAGCACGATATGGTTAGTGGTAACATTCAGTGTCAGCTGGCATAAGCACACAAAGGACAAATCAAATCACATGAACCAGCAAATGCTGTGAGGAATATGAGCTTTTAAGCTTCTTTTTAAAAATCGCTAAGCCAGGGGTTGTCGTGACGTCAGTTGGGAGTGAGTTCCAGGCATGTGGAGCATACGAACTAAATGAAAGCACGTCTCCCGGATTTGAGGCTAAGTTAATTGAATTCACGAAGCTTTCCTAGGCATAGCAATCGTTCCGATCGATGACTGTCTGGAAACGGCTATATCGTTTATAGTTGATGGTTGTGAGGGTAGAGGTAAGGGAGCCGGCATGACTCACAGCTAGGCAAAGACTGAGAGCAGGCAGCAAGCTTCTTACCCTTCCAGTAGAAAAGCTCTATCTCAAAAATTAGAGTAGCGTTTGGTCCTATCTTCGGGGGGCTACCTGAGGCACCGTACGCATAGTCGGACCGACATATCAGCTGACAAACTTCGCCTTTCTTCATCGTGGCGACGCCAATGTCCCAAGATTTGATGACGCCTCCTGCAGACAGAAGGGTAGAAAGTCGAGCTAACGATCACATCGGCAGGAGCAAGTACTATCTGCAAAAAAACAGCTCTACCAAACCGCAACTCTTATCTGCAGGCAGAATATAGAAGTTCTGGTCATTTACGCACCACAATTCGAGGATTCGATTTTCTGGGATTCGAGCTATCTTTGCGGCGAGCCACTGAGCAATTATATGTAGCAGTGTATAGTTGGCGTTAGTAATATCTTATACTCCGCCAGGGCTGCGGAGTCGGCGTCGTGTTATGCCTCTGCCGCAGCATCTGACGCGCGCGCGTGACTAACAAGCAGCTCTTAACGAACGGACTTCCAAAGCAACATAAAATACTCATGCTCAAAGCAGACATGCTTACCGCTGCCAAGCTTGAACTTGAAAAGCTCATTTCTATCTCGGCTGCTGTCGAATTTCTCGCCATTAGTCAGCGTCCCGGTGTAGTGCACGAACACTTCCTCTCCTGCCGCGGGCTTCTCGTCTGAGACGCCCTCCTTTAGGATGACTTTCATGACGCCGCCGTCGAGATTGGGAGAAATATCGATAGCCCCCACCGGCATTCTGAAGTCAGTAGCCGCACCGCTGCCTGAGCCAGCACTCGGCGTCGCTTCCGGCGTAGAACTGCCTATCTCCATTTCGGAATCCTGCGGAACATCACTTTGGTCAGCCATGAACACTACACGACGTGTGCGTCTCTCCGAAGACGACCTTGCCAATGCGCGGCGTGAAGCACCAGAGCACGTTGCGGCACCTGGAAGCTTCTCGAACCAGAGCGGCAAACAAAAACCCACGTGACTTCCCGGAAATCGATCAGTAGCCAACCGCAGCCTCCCGCGGTTGGTGGACCGACCGGTTGGGTGGAGACCCGAAGCTTTGCGAAGTTTTTTGGTACGCGAAAGCGCATAAATCGAGACGTGCAAGCTTCCAGCTGTACTTCATCATTAAAATGCATCGAAAAAGGTCAATGGCCGGGCTTAACGGACCTGCGGACCTCTCATTCCCAGAAACACCGCATTGCCTAAGAAACGGCTGTCTGCGTCAATTTTGTCACCGTCTCCGGGCGGTGGGCCATCGAAAGATGCCCGGAACAGACTTCAGTTTCTCTGTGCACAGGTTAAGGGAGTGCGAGCATGTGCTGAGAATTAGTTAAAGCCTGGAATCACTCTCCAAGCTACACCGAAGTGAAGGAAACTTGCACGCAACCATGCAGCCAGCATTTTGAGGGGGGAGCCTTGAAAGCATACAAGGAGGTCGTCCGCAACCAAACAAGCTCTGGTGCGGATGCCAGAGTGAGGCAGCATCAAAGGCGAAACGTAACTCCCACTGCCTCTAGATGGTGGACCGGAATAACTAGTGTATCGACAAAGCCCTGAGGGATGCGGCTGAGCTAGAGGGCTCATAAGGAAGCTAGCCGATGGATTCATTCACTAATAACGATTATAAAGCAACACGGGACAAAATGAAGCTCATTCTCAAGCACCAACTGAAATATATCTCCGACTCGCCTGGCCAACGGCCCGGGCTCGGCGAGTCCGATACTCAACTCACCACTACGGCGTCGGCTACAGAGCTGCCGTCGCATCACCCAATGCCCAGCAATTCGCCCATTAGTTGATTTAATTTTTTTAAATTACATATGTTCAAATGTTTATAGCCCAAATTCACTAATATCAAACTCGAAGTCAAAGTATTGTTCTTTTTCCAATAAGAAAATAAGCAATGAATTTCCAATTGATATATCTATTGCAATGTCAGTAGGAACTGGAACACATCCTATAGCTATGAAATTTAATGAATTTTTTTCACAGTTTAATCCAGGAACAAATATTTCGAATTCATAGTAACAGCACTCGTTTAGTCCTAATACATGCAATTCAAGTAGATGTTGTGTGCGGTACCGATGAGCCGTGATGGCACATTAGGTGAGATGGTTGCTTGTCACGACCTCGGTTCCGAGACCGTGGGTTCGAATCCTGCGGTGGGTGATTCTTTATCACCACTGCAAGCGGTCGGTGATAGCCATAAAGTCTATTTTGTTGCGATACAAAAGAGACTGTTAAATCAGTTAATATTTTTTAGTTTTTAGTTTTTTTTATACTGAGTTGGAATAAACCCAGAAATAATACTTCTACTTTAAAGACATTTTATTTCATTTAGGGTTTTCTGATTTATTATTTCATCTGGAGAATACCTATAAAAATCATTTTTACTAAAGCAGTCATTAGAGCACTCTAATTTTTCTTTACGCCATTTTCAGTATCTCTATCTGTTTGATCACCAAATACCATATTACTTCCTAACACAAAATACACTTCAGATCCACCAATTTTTTCGCCATTGACTTTTTGTATTCATTTGATCCCTGAAAAAAATCCATTTTTCTAAAATATTCCAATCCAAAAAATTATTCAGTATAAATATTATCAATATATTGCAAGAAATTTAAATAATTAAAGTGAGAAAAATTTCTTTACTACTTGCTAATCTAATTACAGCCCAAGCCTTTTTTGCATGTGAATCTTCAATAATTCCGCCACAAGTTTCTGCTACGTTCATTGAATCTAGCTTTGGTCTTAAAAAAATACATTCACTTAACATTTGCATGGAATAATCTTCTCAATTTTCTGCCTACTTCTCAGACATCTCATCTTTAAACTTATCTGCAACTTTTCTATTAGTCTTGATAACTTATTTTGCTTTTTTATCTTTCCAGATCTCACTTTCTTCATGAAAGGGAATCCTTTGGAGACCGTGCCTTTAGTTCGTATGCTCCCAAAGTCTGAAACTCACTCCGGACTTGCGTCACGACATCTCCTGACTTGACCACATTTAAAAATAAACTAAAAACGCATCAATTTATTACAGCATTTAGTAGGTCCCTGGGATTCGTCCTTTGTGTGCTTAAGCGTGCTGAAATGTGTATGCTGCCATTAAGCGTGCTTGCATGTTGACTCCGTGCATGTCACGCCTAATCATGTTATTCTTGTTATTTATTGAGCATGCTACCGCTAACCATTCGATCGTGTTTCCTTTGCATCAAAATTTAAAGCTCATAGAAAGAGATTGAATTTTCTTAGGGCGCTTTATCATGTATATTGTTATTATTATTATAGGAATTAAAGCAAATGCTCTCTGTAAAGACGAAAAATCTTTATAGACATTCTCGGTTGTAACATTCATTACCAGTGAATCGGTGTCAGTATACTCTAATCTGACCCTAGGTCCATAAAATTTCTTCATCTTGGCATAGTAGAATGTTGCATTACTAATTTTGTTAGATCAATATTGTAAACCCTACATAAATCTGCTTGTTTAGAGTAACTGCACTTCTAATTAACTCAACACAGATAACTTTGCCATCAATAATTTTCCGGTCAACAAAATTCTTTCTTCTTCTGATTCTCTGTTAAAAACCTCAATGTTTCTTCGTCCTCGAACATTTTCTGTTGTTTCCAAAGAATGCATTGTTTCACACTTTGTACAGATTCTTTTTGAAGTCATTCTTTGCAGAATTCCTTATATTTGTATTATGATCTGTATATTTAGCTAGCCAATCCGATTGTGTGTACTGTATTACTTTATGGACTTTCTTAAGTTCATAAATGTAATGTATCTCCGTCTGCAACTCCACAAAGTCATAAAGACCATGTGGGTGTTACGCAGGAGAGTTTTGTGTAGCGCACTCACAGCCTAAGCGGCTTTCGGTACGCATTCGATAGCCAACAGACTTTGTAACAAAGCATTAAGTACTACTGAAGATTTATATAAATGTATTACATAACGATCTTTTGGAAATAAATTGAGAGCTAATTTCTTCGAAGGATTATCTCCACGGTTGAATATAGCTTGATAAACAGAGAATTTTGTATTTCTAACTTTAAGAGCATATTTGAATAAAGGGTAATCAGAAAATGCATCATGAAGTTCTTGTGGACATTCTATGTCTACTTTTAGAACAAAAACTATATGAGAAGCATAACTTAGGCGTAATATCGATTCTGAAGTCCATTTCTGTCCTTCAGTCCTTGAAACAAATTTAAAGCCCCCAACTGGTAATTTCTGTTAGAGTAACCAAGTTTTCTCTTTTTCTGCGTCAAATCCAGGGCAACGTCTGTTGTCAGCCTTTACGTATCGTTTGGAGACTTGCCATTCCTCCTCCTATCCTACGCTCAAAGAATTCATATTTGTAAACATCTGCAAATAATTCAAGAACAAGGCCATTAAACTTAAGACCAATTGTCCAAGTCATTTGAGGAGTAGTCATGAACTTCACTGGATCAATCTGATAACACGAAGAAATTGACGTCCTACATTTTTCATAAAAGTCTGAGAAAAGTAATGCATCTAACTTGAAGTATAATTCATGATACCAACCAAGATTATTAATTCTAAAAGTATTCCAAACATGTATTGCATGATCATAATTATGCTGGCTAGTATCTCTTGAAAGACAAGACTTAAACTTAACTATACTTGGAAGTTATGTTTCACTGTATATCCATCCATGTATTCATAAGGGTGTACACCTTTTCACAATTTCTTCGTTAATAATTCGAAGTCTGAATTAGAAAGACTTAGAAATGCACTTTGAGTAACCTTGAAAAATTGTTATAATCTCAAAGATTCTTAAACAGCTCATCTAAAGAAGAGTTTAAAATTTGAAGTGAATCTCTGAAACATTTATTTCCGAATTCAATTGTTAAGAACTTGTCCATATTCATATTTATCACTTTTTTCTCTTCAGTATTACAGTCCAAAGAGTTAACAAATGAGATGAGAATCATAACAACGTAGATTGTGAATGTAACCTGGAAGAATTAGTATATATGGATATATCCTTGGTTTTAGTTGCAATCATCATTAGTTAGCATTGCCCCTGTATTCACCCGTTAAGTGACAATGATCTAATGCTTTATCATCTTCTACGTACTCTTCATAAATCCAAAAATGAACAGATTTTTTTTTCAAATTCTTCATACTCTTCGTTCACTAACTTTGACATATAAAACTCTCGTCATTCTCCGATGTAACTTTTTAACACTTTCTTTAACCTAGTAAATTCCATTTTTAGACTTTAAATCATATTTTTATCACAATTTATACCTGAGAAGTAACACTTAGAAACCACTTTTGACTCATGATGAAATATGAAATATGGTCGTGAATTTGGTTTATGCTCCTAGAAAGAAACGTTCAAGGTATTAGTATCTTCGTCAGAAGTCTTAGTAAGAAATATCCAAAATTTGTATAAGCAAAAAAAGAAAAAATTAGCATTTTCTTATATTCCCTAAAAATTATTTTTTAGTTACCAGTTCTATCGTGTCTGTCTTTTGAGCGAGGCATTTTAACCTTAGAATTTTTACCGTAACCTTCTAAGCAATCTTTCATATGATCATATAATTTCTCGGGAGAATAAAACTTCGATATACATCATTTACAGTATAATTGAGAATGATTGTCTTCCTTAGTTCTACATAATGAATTAAAATTGGTTACAATAGCAAAATTTGAAATACCTTTATTCCCGCATAGCAAAAGATCAACATGGTTGTCAAGTTCTTCACTTAGTAATCATTGGAAGACGGTATCATTATATTCGTAAGCATGTATACTGACTCCGAGTAAGTTATCTAAATTTGAAATCTTATCTACTGATAATGATGATTTTCCTCTACTGATTTTAAATAGTTTAATAATATCTGGAATAATATCTGCATACTTTGTATTTAGTAGCTCCTTAAGATCGTGATTATTATCTCCATGATTATCTCTCAAGTTCTACTTTCAAAGTACGAACCATAAAGCATATTGATTGTCATTATGGATTTTTATATTTATCACACATCTTTTATTCTTCAATTTACTTGATGACTCACAATAAGTCTCTCCCCTCTGAGATGAATATCTAGTAAAGTTAGCATACATAACAAAACACCTCATTTGCTACCAAATTTGGGTCACGTTCAGATCACTCGTGTAATAGTTCAATTATCTAACTGAAATGCTCATCTAATGCAGACTGAAAATTTGATATAATGTTTAATGATATCTGCCAATTGCCAAACAATACAGCAGTACCAGTTTTATCTATATCACTTTCCAATCTCACATTTATTAGCATACTCATTTTTTCATTCTTGGAGAAAAATATTAAGCTTCTCGTTATATCAATTAAACCTGCCCAAAACCTTTCTTTGAGATTGTTAAGATCAATATCGGTATGCTTAAATCCTTCAAACTCATAATCAACCTCTTTTTCACTTCTTATAATTCTACCTAATACGCAGCCATCTATTTCCATACTTGACAACCTTTATACTTCTGATTCATATTTTGGTAGTTGATATACTTAATTATGCTTAGCTATAGATCTAGTCACAATAGATTTTACATTTATTTCCTCTATTAACCTATTTACATCTGCAGTTGACAAAGAGAAGTATATGCCCCAAAAATAATTCCCATACTTCTTCGTTATTACTGGATTAACACTAAATTTAGTCTTGTAATCATTAACAACTCTTCAAGCACGATCATTGAATGCCTCATCCTGCCGCTGTGAAAGGATAGAACTTTGTGACTCCATTACTTACTATATACAACTTTTATTTCGTAAAAAATCTAACGTGAATATATGAATCTTGCCATAGTAGTTATTTAGCCCATAAGTACCTTTAATAAACAT
Source organism: Cristatella mucedo (assembly GCA_009760855.2). Classification (NCBI taxonomy): domain Eukaryota; kingdom Metazoa; phylum Bryozoa; class Phylactolaemata; family Cristatellidae; genus Cristatella; species Cristatella mucedo. The sequence continues at coordinate 1,874,102 of WPIO01000003.1, read as the reverse complement.
TTGGGATTTTAAGAAATTTGGAATAGGTACTTCGGGCGTGTAGTATATGTTTTTGATGTCCGAGAGATCTCATCCTCCTCCAAACGAGAATGAGAATTTGGAGCGTGATCGTGAAGCTCACAGACCGTAAAAAAGCCATATAGTACTTGCTTGACCGCAGTCGCTCTCGAGGAGTGACGGCGTGCCGCTCGGCGAGTCCTGGCGCTGAGCGTGAGCTGCTGTAATTAGGCCTGCTAGCGAGTTGGCTGAAAGTCCCACGTCGCATCAGCCGTAATATGCACACTATTTGTTGTGCTCCTTCCATTGCGGGTCTTTTTGCTAGCGCCGCTGCGCCGCGCAGGATATCGAGCGGGCGCCGCGCCACGGCACACGACTGGACGATGACATGCATGATGACTGGATGATGACAGGACTGGATGAAATCTCGCAGCGGCGAAATGCGCTCTGTGGCTCTATGGCCGCTTGAGCGCTCCGCGGTTTCGCAGGCTGCAGGAGGTCGCAGGTCGCAGGCGCGGCTCTCTGCGAGCTAGTTGGTCGAACGGCTTTGCGCTCAGCTCACTCGGCTCGGAGCGTCCAGCTGGCGCGGCGCGCCGTCGGCTAGCTCGCCGAGAGCTACATAGCCGAGCTAGCCGACCAAGCCCGAGCAAGTAACTGGGGCGAGCGCGAGTAAGTGGGGCAGCGAAGGGAAGCACTGCCTCGACACGTGACCTCCTGCCTCCGATGAATTCTGGGGCCAGCCACTCGTCTAGAAGCGAGCGTCAGCAATCCGATTTCGAAGCAGCCGGTACGTAGACGTAACGAAGCCGTCCGGTTGCAGAGAGATCTGGCTCCTGCACAGAGTTTGGAGTAAAAACCTTTTCACGAGATTCCCAGCCAATGTCTAAGGCGTAATTGGAAAGTTTCGAAACCTCAACGTTATACACCGGCATAATTGCGACTACCGCGATAAGGTACGCGGTTCCTGAATAACAATTTTTTGGAACTGGTTTCGTCATAATCTACCGTGAGGCAGCAGAAGAGTCTGAGTCATGAAATATTCGTGGCATTTTCGCTCGACGCTTTAAGCGCGGCATTCTGGTGTGTAGTGAGCAGAGCGATTATCGACTTGAATATTAACGGCTCGGTACGTCCGTCTCAAACTTCACAGGAAGCCTGTGCAGCACAGTCCGGGCGACCACAATGAACTCATTCAATAACGCCTACGCAGAAGAGCCAAATGGAACGGAATATACACCGGGTCTTGTATTTATTACGCCATCAGGGCGGGTGCAACTTCAAAGGGCTGCGAACTCAAAAGGATTTGCGCCTACGGATCTTTTACATAAAGATTATAATAATAATAATAATAATAATATTGCACTTGATAAAGCGCCCTCAGAGAACTTAATCTCTTTCTAGGCGCTTTACATTTGCTGCAAAGTGATACGCAATAGAATAGTAAGTAAAATCATGCTTGAAAAACAAACAAAATGAATAACATGGTTAGGGGTTACATGCACTGGGTCAGCATGCAAATGTGGTTAGTGGCAGCATGAACAGTGTCAGCACGCATAAGCACATTGAGGACGAATCACAAGGACCCACTAAATGCTGTCCTAAATAGGTATGTTTTTAAGTTTCTTTTAAATGTGGTCAGGTCAGGGGATGTTCTGATGCAGGTCGGGAGGGAGTTCCAGGCTGTGGGAGCATACGAGCTAAATGCACGGTCTCCAAAGGATTTAAGGTTTGTACGAGGTATTTCTAGACTGTTGGATTCCGAAAAGCGAGTGGTACGATGCTTTGCCTGATGGGGTAGTATATCTGAAAGATAGGCTGGAGCCATAGAATGAAGAGACCTAAAAGTGAGCGACAAAACCTTGAAGTCAATCCGTTGCTTGACTGGTAACCAGTGCAGGTCGGCGAGAAGTGGAGTAATGTGGCAACTGTGACGCTCACGACAGACAAGCCTAGCTGCAGAGTTTTGCACCAGCTGCAATCGCCTGATCGCACATGCTGGTAGGCAGTAAGCAGTGAGTTGCAGAAGTCGAGACGAGATGTCACGAATGCATGGACCAACTTGGACGTGGTATCCTTATCTAAACAAGTCCTAATTTTAGCAATGTTATGAAGCTGAAAATAGGCTGATTTGACTGTGGAGCTGATGTGGTCGTCTAACGAGAGGTCGCTTTGGAATATGACACCTAGATTTCGAGCTGATGCAACTGGAGATATGCTGGCAGAGCCAATTTTGAAAGTCAGCCTTTCCAATTTCTGAATAACACTAGGTTTGCCCATAACTAGTAAGTTAGTTTTATCATCGTTTAGTTTTAGAAAATTTGCTGCCATCCAGGATCGGATGTCATCAATGCATGCAGCGAGTGAGTTGAGAGAATTTGAGGTGCTCGAAGGCTGGGAGGGATCAAAGCAAAGGTACAACTGAGTGTCATCCGCATAGAAGTGAAAGCCTAGATTGTGCTTGGCAATCACATCAGCGAGAGGGAGAGTATAAACGGTGAAAAGGACCGGACCTAGCACAGAGCCCTGAGGTACTCCATATTTTAGAGGTACTTCAGATGATCTTTGTGCATTCACGTCAACACTCTGGAGTCTCCCACTGAGATAGGACCTGAACCACTGCAGAGCAGTGCCAGTGATGCCCAGGCGAGATGAGAGGCGCTCTAGAAGTACTTTGTGATCGATGATGATTCAAGAACCTCAAAAGATCGTCGTTGCTGGGGGTTCGTAGGAGAAGGGAGGAGGCCTGAACTTGCTCTATCGACCCTGAGAAATGGCGTCAATTAAAAGTCTGCGGGCACGTCATTTTTGACGGGCCCACAGACTAGTCAGTAATCAAGCAATCGATCAGGCCGTCTATTGAAGTCGGATGGGAGGAGCCAGGAGACAACGGGAGGAAGCCGGGTTTTCTGGGACGGCGCAGGCGGTGGGTGGTTTATGGGCTGGAGCCGAGCCGGGAATCGCCCTGGCAGCTTCGTCTGCCTGCACGCCTCACGCTGCAAGCTTCTGCTCGCTCGCACGGGACGAACAAATTCGTCGCTTCTCGGCCGAATGGGCCCCAGCAGCCGACGCTCCGATGCCTCGAACGTCGACTGCAGGGGTCAGTTGCCCCGCACAGTACCGAATGCCTCGGAGACTTTGAGTCGCTATATTAAATTCTCCTGCGTGACGCGTGCTCTCGGTCTTTGTGGCCTTGTGTAGTAAAGGTGGAGATACATTATCACACTATTACCGCGCAGGTCGTGCGATGATGCCACGGGTCGATGCCTCCGCCCGTGCGAGGCGTACTATAGTACTGGGAACGGCGAGAAGTTAGTTGGTTCGGCTATCGTAATATCCGGTATCGGCCAGAAATGAGCTACAGACGTACATGGAAATAATAAGGAACTTACGTAGCGCCGCTTTAGTTACAGGTAACGCCGAGGGACCTTTGAGAAAAAAGCTGAGTAGTCAAGACAAGTGAAAAAGTCTTAGCCGTGCATTTCTGCGGGTTTGCTTTTATTTACTAAATATATCTACTCGTATCTATATATTTAATTTATTGTATTTGTATCGCTTGAACTGTTTGAACGTACCTTTGAAGAAAATGGACGCCAGACCACGCAGAAATCGGCCAAGCAAATAAAACCAAAAATTAACTCAACCCAATATATTCTATTATTTATTTGTATATATATATATATATGTATAACCTATTTATCATTTTCAAATAAAACCATGTGATCATATTTACATAGCTTTTTTATGTTATATATCACTTGCCGTTTGATGTAATACACATAGTACGTCGTTTTTGGCAAACCTTGTCAGCTATGCTCCGCGTCAATTGCATTGGCCAAGTGCTAAGTCCCGTAATCGTATGAAAAAATCTTGAAACGCCCGAAAGGTGGTCTTTCGGGCCTGCAATGTATTGCTCTAGCTCACCAATCGTGCACAAGCAAATCAATTCACGGCACATGCACAGGGTACGGCAAAGATCAGTTTCTCACCGCCTCAATACGACTGCCCGGAATAGTCGCTGTATTTGCACTCGGCAACTCATGCTCGCAGCCTTCTTGTAAGCGTCGCAGCGCCGGCATGCAGGCACCTCGGGGCCGCGGGCCGCGCTTCGCGCCCGGGTGTACGCCGGAGGTTAGGTTCCCAGTCTCGCCAGCGTCGGCGCACCGCACAGAGCGCCTGAAGCTTAGGGATTAACGGTCTTTGCCCGCGATGAAGTGCTCGAACATCCCACGCTGCGTGTGTCCGGGTCCTACGGCAGGCGAGCCCTTAACGCCCTCGGCAAACGGCAGCATTAGCCACTAAAGCTCTTCCGTCGCTATATCTATGAGGCAGCTCAATCAGCCGACTTTTAATTTGTTTTCGTTTTGTTTTAAAGCAGCGGGCCACTTCAGCCCCGCTACGCCAGCTTCTGGCGAGCAGCCCGACGCGGAAAGTACCGGACGTAACGAGAGAGCGTCCGGCCGCCTGGGCAGTCCGCGGGGTCCGCGCCGGCCGCGGTCGGTCGCTGCTGCCGACTTTGGCTGCTGGCGGGCGGTCCGAGCGAGTCAGCCTGAGGGGCGTGCGAGTCAGCCCGAGCCCGCCCCGCGAGGAGTGCATGAATCGCTCGCCCAGTTGTATAACGGTGGCTCCGGCGGCGGCAGTTCTTGTGGGAGTCTCACGGAGACACAGCGGGCGCACGTGAGCAGTAAACGCGACTCTCTCTTTATTGCTCTCAACGCGTACATACATGAGAGCTCGATCAATCGCAGCAGACGAGAAGAAATATAACGTGCATTAGTGACCTGAGGCTTCGCTGCGGGGGTACGGACATTTCCCCCTGGACGTCCCCCCCCCGACATTTTCCCCTGGGGTAGGACAGTAGGGTTTAGTGTTTAGGGTTTAGGATTTAGGGTTAAGCGTTTAGGGTTTTAGGGTTTAGAATTAAAGGTTTTTAGGGTTTAGGCTTTAGCGTTTAGGGTTTAGGTTTTAGTGTTTAGGGTTTAGGTTTTAGGGTTTAGGGCGGGCTGTGCCTCCGCCGCCTAAATCCACCCTTGCTCGTATTCCGTGCTTTAATTAGTGCGTATTAGGGCATAACTACATCTCCTGAGGTCGAGTTATACTCAGTAGACCTCTGAGGCTTAGCGCTCATTTGCATGAACTCGCGGCACGCCGTAGCGCGCGCCCACTTTGACGGGTACGAACACGTGCCTGGCGGCGTCTAGCGGGACCCCTAACTTCCGCGGGACCAAACTGTATAGCTCGCCGCTGCCGCAGCCGCCGCAACTGCCACCGCCGCTCGCTCCATTGGAAACCATCCTTCCAATCCACCCATTCCTCTAATTATAATGAGTTGATTTTATTTTAATAGAGCATCAACTTCATTCAATCATGTATATATATATATATATATATATATATATATATATCGGTATTCTTAGTTTTACATTCATCAACATAGGGGTAAAAAGGCGGTTGCTTTCACGACCTCGGTCCCGAGGTTGTGGGTTCGATTCCTGCGGCAGGTGATCCTTTATCGCCACTGCAAGCGGTGGTGATAACCGTAAAGGCTCTTCTGTCGCTATACAAAAAGAGGCTGTTTAGTCAGCCAGGATTATGGATTATGGATTATTAATGTCCTACTCCGGGGGGGGAATGTCCAGGGGGGAAAAGTCCTACAACCGTGCTGCGTCCTTGGCTTAACTATTGGCCACAGGTGAGGCATGTACATTAGTGTCAGGGCGCTTTGCTAATTACAGCAGCAGAAGCCGCAGGCGCGCACCACACCGACCGAGCCGTCCGCGGCGTCGGCCACGCAGGTTCACTCGTCGTCGAGTTTTGACTTCGCACCCCATCGCGGGCGCTCCAGTATGCCGCGCCGTTTTGCTTACACGTAGTGACGACGGCTGCTCTACGGCGGACGTCCAGAGCGTTCTGGATGCGTCTTGCCTCTCCTTCGCTGCGCCGCCGCCGCCCCGGGACGCACGCCTCGAAACAGGAAATGCGCGAGTCGTGCGCACGAATGGCTGCCGGGCTGACTAGTATTATTTCGAGGAGTCGATAGAGCCATGCTGCCGCTGCACCGACAGCCGCGAATTGGCCAGCGAGCCCACCCCCTGGCGCACGGTCGGTTTCTAGGTGGCCCTCTGCCGCGATTCTCCTCGACGTTGCTACGGCCGACGATGCGGCGCGCGCGGTAGCGCTTCATCAGGTGGCCCGATTACGCCCGCAAAGACTGCTGAGAAAGCGCGTGCGCCGACCGAAGCACCCCGACTCGCGGAAGCGACGGGATCGGGCGGCGGCGTGCGAGTGCACACGGACGGACGACGCGGTTGTCTCTACACCGCAACTCATTAAGCTGGCTCCGCGACGCGGCAGCTGTGGGCAGAAGTGTCACGTGACAGCGAGTCAGCCGGCGGACTAGGTCCCGCCGAATGCATCCTCCGGGCACCGTCCTGGCGTCTGTCGCTTCGTTCCGGCGGCGACTGTGCAGCGCCTGCCAAGTAGCGACCGTACTGGCGATCTTGCTGCGAGGATCATTCGCCTTCACCTACCAGCTTACGGTCCAAGTTAATGCCGGCGCAACCGATTGTTTTTATCAGCCTCTTCCGGATGCAGGCGCCCTGCTGGAGATTGAATACCAGGTGCGATGTGGCGCCGGTGGCTGGCACTACCCACTTGTCGCGCGGCTGCTCACTGACCCGCTTATCTGCGTCGTCGGCCCGCGTCACCGCGCACGTGACTCGTAGTGCAGCGGCTGCATCAGTCGGTCCTCGACTGTCTGGCACTGTTCGGCCTTCGCGCGGCTGCGGCTTCTGCTCCGGATCAGTGAGCCGTCCCCCCCCCCAAAAAAAGCTAGCTACAGCCCGTGCGCCCCTGCCGGTCATAGCAGCCGACGAGTGCAGCAGCAGCAGAAGCGCGTGCAGGGCGCATTGCTCGTTTGCCGTCGAGTCGGATTCACAGTTGAGTGTCGCTTACCGATGCGGCTCGGAAGCGATCCTTGGGGCCCAGCTAGAGCTCCAAGCGTCGGCGTTGCGCCAGCCTCCGGCAGCAGCTAGCTGCAGCCAGCCTCCGGCAGCAGCTAGCTGCAGCCAGCCTCCGGCAGCAGCTAGCTGCAGCCCAAGCACACACCGTGCAGCTGCTCACTGGGGAGGATGGCTGGTGGCCAAGGTAGCCAGGGTCTATCATACGACTAAGGAAACAGGAAAGACACCGGTCACTGCCTGTCCATGCGTGTCTTAGCTCTCTGAAGATGGCCACGGCCTGTTTCTCTCACCACCGCTGCCGGGGCTCCGACCTTGGTCCCCTCCCCCCCCCCCCGACCTTGTTAGTGTGAGTGCTCTACCGACGAGGAGTCTCCCTTCCTTCGGTGCCGAATTTCTGCGACCGAGCAACCACAGGCGGTGGTGGCAGAATGCCTGTGTGCGGTGCTGTGCGATGCCGCCAGCTACTGCCGCTTCCGCTGGCCCTGCTGGCATGCGCAGCAGTCGAGCGAGTCAGCCGACGATGCCTGCATACGTTGTGTGGGTAGGTCATCGACGGTGACGGCACCGACATCAACTTCTCGGTCTACGCGCCCGACGGGGCGCTGGTCATCGAGGATATCGGCGTTGGAGAGAATTCGCACAAGTGAGTTGCACCGTCGTTTCTTTGCTTGGTTTATTGTTGCCGGGCTGTTGTCGTCTGTTGCTGCGAAGCTTGACGATTGATTAGGGGTGAGGGCAGATGCTCAGTTTTGTGTGTGCTTGGTCCTCTAATCGCGACGAGCAGCAGTGGCAAGCCACGCGACCGCATCAGCGTCTCGCCTTGCTCAGGCTGACAGACACACAGACCGGGGACTATGCAGTCTGTCTGGCCAATACGCAGTCGTATAGCAGCCGGCTAGTGTTCTTCGAAGTTTATTCGGACACCCATGACGCCGGCTTCAGCAGCAAGTGGAGCAGAGGGCCAATCCCAACGGACGACCCTGACCTCGACGAGGCCACCAAGGAGCTCACGGTAAGGGCCTGCTGCTGCCTCCTCCGGCACTGCTGCTGCTCCGATCGCTTCCGCAGGACAATCCTGTATTGTCTACTGTCTGAGCGACGGTGATAGTCGCTGAGGCACTGCTGCTGCTATGTAAATGAGGTCGTTAAATCAGCTATGCTTAACTTGTTATCGGCCACTTGGTACAGCAGGGCCACACGCTGCCTAGCGCGCCAGGCAGCGTGTGGCCCGGAACGACATGCTAGGCACGGCATGTGCCGCATGCGAGGCTCACGCTTCGGTTCACGTTTCTTGGCTTTCGACTTGCTGCCGCTTTGCATAGGAAGAGCGCCGTCGGAGCACGTGGTACGTCGGAGCTCGAGCACGTGGTACGTCTGTAGGAGTGCAAGCCGCTCGAAGGGCTCGAAGCCAAAGCTTGGTGCTAGAGCAGCAACTTGGCAGTGCTGCGGTAGTCAGCCTGCTAGCACAGGAATCGTGCAAACCAGCTGCCGGTATGCAGCCGCCCTTAACAACCTTCGGGTGCGCTCGACTGCCTGCCTTGAGGTGCAAGGAAAAGAATTACTCTTTATTACTTGTCCCGAGGGGACCTGCTGGTCGCCCGAGCTGGCTAGGTTCAAGGATCAAGAAACTCAAATAGGCTGGGCACCGAAATGAGACGCCAGGCCGCTTGATTTGCGTTAATGGTGCAACAGCAGCGTTCGAGGCATTCAGAAATGCCGTACGAGAGCTTGTGGCGTGAACTGGAGGTGCTCCTGCAAACATGGGCGCAGCTAAATTCCTTTATACCTATCTGCCAATGGAGTGACTGGACGACAAGCATGGCTATCGTGGCTGGCACTGAGAGGCTCCTGCTCTCTCTCTCTCTCTCTCTCTCTATCGAAGAATTCTGTCCGGAGTGTGGCAACTTGATGTGTGTATGTATGCTCCCTTCTCGAATCTAGTGAATAGCACTCAATAGCTATTATAGATTATGAAATTGTGAAGGAAAGTAATCTCCGTACCGTGAGAGCTTCTGTGTGTATGTAAATAGCTGCATTGTATCAGACAGGTTAACACATTACTGTCAGAAATGCGTTAAGCAAAGCTTCGATCTCGTCTTATGATTACCGATTAATTAATGATGAAAATGAAACGAGTGTACACACTGCTTTCTCATTGCTGCTTGTATGTTGAAAGAGGCAGGTAGTCTTGTTATCTCTTAGGTTTCTTTCCTGACTTTTGCTGAATGCATGTTCACCGGCACTCTACACATTCCATTCTAACCTGCTGTGGCCTCAGTGCAGTTTCGGGACGTGCACCCCAGCTTTGGACGATATGATAGTGTCATGCATCAGACTTGTCTGCCTACCGACTGCACATGACCGTGTGGTGGGGTTTAAATTGTATCGGTGTCTGTGATCTGAATGCCACTGATCAGGAGCTGTAGTCCACCAGGTCCAGTTCGAATTTAGCTGGATGTCAATTTTTTCTTAGTCACTCAGCTTCGACTAAGTCGTCACGTGCTGGCCACTGAACAGAGTGAGCAGACATATGACCCATAGCTTTTATGCTTTATATCAAATGGCAATGCACCCATGCCCCGCACACTCTCTTGCTGCCCAGTGCTGGTGTCGTGCTGGCTTTGTCGACAGCTGGCCACGATCGCTGCAAACTCGACATGCCAATCGTTGCATAAGAGACCTGCCCCTGCCGACACTTGTGACAGTTCTCGCTGTCACCATCAAGGCTCTTTGCTGCTGTGCTTCTTTGCATCTGGATAAGTTGTTTCTGCATTATCAGTGCCTAGTCACTTTAACGTTCCTTTGATCTTTTGCTCAGTTGTTTAGCCGCGCCTCGAACCAACCTCAAATTCTTTGGAGACCATGCCTTTAGTTCGTATGCTCCCAAAGCCTAGAAATCACCCGACTCACGTCTCGATATCCCTTTGACTAGAAGACATCTAAAAAGAATCTAAAAATCTACCTGTTCCCCACAGCGGTCCCTGGGTTCCTATGAATCGTCCTTTGTGCAATTATGCATGATGGCACTGTGCGTACAGTCAACAACCGTATTGATATGCTCCCTTTAAAGCTTATGAAACGTGCAATGAAAGAGATTAAGCTCTCCAAGGATGTGATACAAATGTCTTATTGTCATAATTATTACCCTCAGTTCCTTTCATGACAATAAATTAGCTTCATCCCTTGTCTAGAGACAAGTAGTCAGGGATGGGTGTAGACATAGTTAAGCCAAGTATTAGGTTTAGGTACAGTCTAAATATAGGTCTAGGGCAAGTCTGACCTTGACCTTTCTAAAGGCAGCAAGTTGTGGCCGACTGGTGGCCAAGCCGCTCAGTTCATTTCTTTGCATTGGTTGCCCCTCCCCTCCCCCGAAGGCCGGAAATAGTTCGAGCTTTCTACAGTACACGTAATCTGTTGACAGCACTAGATGCTTTTGCTCTGCTTGTTCCAACTGTCTGGCTGCTAGCACTGCGCGGTTGTGCCTCATGCGATGCCACGCCAGCTGCACTGCATCCTGTTGCGCGTGGAGTCTGGATCAGCTTCCTCAGTACTTCGTTCTCTGCTTACTCTTCGTCTGCTTACTCTTCCGGTCCCTTCACGCTCTCTGCTTGTGCTGCATCGAGCGCAGGCTATCGAGCACGCTCTAACTAGCTAGCTCGTTGGCCACTGCGATGCCCCCTGTTACTCCCCGTGCTCTGTGTGCTGTGTGACTGTTTCGTTGCACACTTTGATGCACACTTTGATGCTTTGAGCACACTTTGTTACACACACACACACACACACACACACACACACACACACACACACACACACACACACACACACACACACACACACACACACACACACACACACACACACACACGTTTGCACACTGACTTGTGGCTTCCTGTTCAAAACCGGCAACCGCCAAGATGCTAGCCCATGCTTCGGTGTGTTTCAATTCCGATGCCGACAATTTCTCACTTTTGCTTGTTGCTATGTCTATCAGTGTGACATCTCATCGGGCAGTAGTAGAATGTTTGCAAATCCCGGTGCCGTGGTTCAGCAGTGTTAAGCATGCATTCCACTTGCCGTCGCGAGTATTTGCAATACCAATTGCTGAGAGGGCAGTTTTGAAGCCGTGTTTCTATCGCTATGAGCCTTTTTCTTTTGCCGAGGGGGCTTGCAACTTTTGTGCCCAGCTAGGGTTTGCTTCCTTGGTTTGCACCTCTGTCCCACAGAGGTATGAGAAAAAAGTTCGTATGCCATGTTTTTCATTAAATTATGTTTAAATTCATCAAGTAATTATTTCATTAAATTATTATTAAAATCACCGACTCTCGAGCTTTTTCTTCAACCTTATAACTCATACGACCGTAGTCAGAGCCGAAGGAAAGCACTTTGTACTGACCCTGTGACCATGTGACGGTAGTTTTGGGGCAACTTTCAGGTTGCTGTCTTTCCCTTGCCTCCAGCCCTGGCCCACCGCTTGCCTTGTTGTTTTTCACTGCCACGATTGGTTGTAGCGTGTCTTGGAGAGGGTGCAGGCTCACCTAGAACGTGTCGGTGGCGCGCAGGCACTTATGCGGGCCCACGAAGCACACGACCGGAGTGCTCAGAATGCCAACTACGACCGTGTCAACTTCTTCTCAGGTATGCTAATGAGAGTGCTCTTGCATTTTCTGTTTCTCTCTCTCTCTCTCTCTCTCTCTCTCTCTCTCTCTCTCTCTCTCTCTCTCTCTCTCTCTATCTCTCTCTCTCTGCCCTTTCATCTGCTTTAAGAAATACAAGCTGCGGGTTGGTGTTCATGTATGGTTGATAATGGCAAATCTTGTTACTGAAGCGTACCTTGACGGCCAGCAGATCATCTAGAGCTGCTTTAGTGAACCAGTCAAGCTATCGGTGCTGTCTGCTACTCGAGCAGTAGGTGCCGATGCAGCCAATTACGAGCTTCTGTTCTTGATTGCTGCTCTTGCATGTGGCATTGCTTGCTCGCCTGCCTTTGCAGCCTGCTGCTACCCTTTGCATTCGTCCCCTCGCTGGCTCGACCAGCATTTTCTGACCGATGGTTCCTATGTCTGCTCACCCATGGCGCTCGTGTCGTGCTGTAGGTAGCTGGCAGCTCAGTGTAGGAAGCTGCTGGCTCGGCAGTGGTAAAAAACAGTGCTCTGCCGGTGATGATGCCGGCGATGACCCTCGGTCTGCTGATGGTGATAATGGCCGGCGACCGGCAGTGGGCTGCCTCCACTTCCAGCGAGTCTGCTGCTGTTGCGTGCTTCATTCCGTCTTGCTTTCTTCGTCACGAAGGCGTAATAACAGATCCTCTTACTATTAAATCGGCCGACTGTACTTTCTGCCTAGCTGCAAGACAGTTGGCAATATATTTTGTCAGTATAGAAGAGGCTTTCATTGAGTTGGTGCTAGGCGTATGTACTGCCAAGATAACAGGGTGATGTGGATCAGGCGACTGAGTTGACCAGTGCATCAACACCACAAAGTAACTCCTCAAAACAGTTCTTCACTGGCCTGGCAGTGTGTTGGGGATCGTTATCATTCTGCCAAATATACAAAACCCACGAACAAAGGGTTTGAGCTTTAAAATCCAATTTGCTTTACCAACGACAACTTGAGTAAAGTTCTTTTTTCACGAATCCGGTCTGATGCTGATGCAAAGGAACACCCATTCGCCTGATCCGAAACCATGAGCGAAAATGAAAAATACCGGCAGGCTGCTGAGGTGGGTGTACCGCCTACATCAGTAGCCGACCTTTTTAATAAATTTCCGGCTTTGTGGAATATGCTACAGCAGACGAGACAGCGAAGGAGCTTGTGGCCTTTATTCCTGATAAGAGAGGTCATACAGAATCGTGCTGGGGTGCCATCGCATTAAACGTATACATACCAATAGCATTTGCTTGACTGTCGATAAATATTTTCTGGTGCTACAAGCAACCTTGGTATGCCTGGCATCGGAAAAAGAAAATTCACTTTCTAACCAAGCGGAGTAGCAGCTATAAAAGCAGCCAACTGTCATACCTGAAGGACTTTTGCAACTGAGTATAGGCTGAGTGTCTGGAAAGAAATTTAGTTATCTATAGAAGTTTATTATTATTATTGTTCCCTCAATGATAGATGGTAATCCCCTGTTCAATACCATTATTGTATATGCATGCTCAACCTAAACAGTTTTGTAGTACTCCAGCTTGGGGAGGCATGTGTCATTTGCATGTCTAGTGAGACCTTTTCTTATTGGTCTCACTCATAGCACACAGTGGAATGCAGGTGGTTGCATTCTCTCATTCTGCATGCTACTCATGTTGCTACTGGTGCTAGATTGAGTTGGAAAGTATGCATCCAGCATTGCTCCAACTCTCTGTTGCAATACTCTGGCCCCTGCCCCGATTGGCAGATTGTTCATGTCCTGCATTTGACCTTGATCGTATCCTAGGTGGTCCATCCCATCTCATTTTGACCTGCTGGACAGATTGATGACTGCTTAGCAGGTATCACACAAGCCCGGAGATCATCAGTATGCTAAAAGTATCGGCACGAGTTACTCATAGTGTTAAAGGGATCAACAGGCAATAGTCAAAACTTGGGATAGAACACTGTGACTAGTAATTACTGTATAAAACTCCTAATCGTCTTTGGAAAAGAATGACCCACCTTGTCGCCTTGGAAAGTATTTCCTTCATTGGCCCTGTAGTCAATGCAAGTGTGAACCTCCCTCACCTAGACGTACAAGGACAGATACAATCTGTGATTCGACCGGGCCAGATTCACGAGGTTACTTATATGTTTGAGAACTGACCCAGTGTGCTGCTTGCCACTTCTGTCAGAGCTTGCAGCCTGCCGATAAAACATGGCTGTGAAATTGGAAGCTGGATCACTCTCTATTGTTGGACCTGCCGTCCTGTCAATATTGCCATGATGCATTCCTTGCAACTGCATTATTCAATTTTTATACGTATAAAACAAGCAGACTAACATGTACTTAGTAACCTCAACCTGGCACGTCATCGATTTACTATGCGTTGCTATACTATACGAGCTAAGTGCCAGTCGCTTGGTATGATCATCGTTAAATAGCAAAGGGAGCCTCTGTGTCCAGTTCTGCCGACAAGCAAGTTTGAGCTCAAGCAAGCAAGCAATGGAGTATTGTAATTCCTTCTATCCCCATAGCAAACATCTATCACCAACCATCTTTTGAGAGATTGACTTCATGTTCGTAGTTTTAGACTCATATGCTCCTCATTAGCTGCTACTTCATATATGCGAAGGGCAAGCATGTCTAGTGTAAAGCGACATCGAATTTGTTAAGTGTTGCACCTCACCTCTTTTCTTGTGACGATTTGCCAGGGTGTCTTGATTAGATTACAGTTTGATTCATATATATATATATATATATATATATATATATATATATATATATATATATATATGTATGTGTGTGTGTGTGTGTGTGTGTGTGTGTGTGTGTGTGTGTGTGTGTGTGTGTGTGTGTGTGTGTGTGTGTGTGTGTGTGTGTGTGTGTGTGTGTGTGTGTGTGTGTGTGTGTGTGTGTGTGTGTGTGTGTATATATATATATATGTCATCTAATAACACATTTGATATAGTACCCTCAGAGAACACTGTCTCTTTCTAGGCACTTGACATTTGCTGCACGGTAGCAAGGAAGCACGATCGAATAAGCAAATAGCATATATAGAAATAGCATGCTCGATAAACAACTAGAATAACATGGTTAGGGGTGACATGCACAGGTTCAGCAGGCAAGTACGGTTAGTGGCAGCATGCACAGTGTCAGCACGCATAAGCACATAAAGGTCAAATCACAGGGACCCACTAAATGCTGTGATAAACAGATGTGTTTTTAGTTTCTTTTTAAATTCGGACTAGTCGGCAGATGTCGTGACGCAGGTCGGGAGTGAGCTCCAGGTTTTGGGAGCATATGAACTAAAGGCACGGTCTCCAAAGGATTTGAGATTTGTACGAGGCATAGGTAAACAATTAGATTCCGAAAAGCGGGTGGTACGATGCTTAGCCTGGGGTGGGGGAGTTGGTCTCTCTCATAGGCTGGAGCCAAAGAATGAAGGGACCTGAAATTGAGTGGCAATTGACCTTGAAGTCGATGTGTTGCTTGATTGGGAGCCAGTGCAAGTCGATAACGAGTGGTGTGATGTGGCATCTTCGATGCTCACGACAGACAAGCCTAGCTGCAGAGTTTTGCAGCAGCGGTAAGCAGCTGATTGCACAGGCTGGTAGACCAGCAAGCAGTAATGTAATGTATCTCCATCTGTAACTCCTCAAAGTCATAAAGACCATGTGGGTGTTACGCAGGAGAGTTTTGTATAGCACACTCACAGCCTAAGCGGCTTTCGGTATGCATTTGGTAGCCAACAGACTTCGTCTCACGCAACAAAGAGAAAGTGGGAAGCATAGCAGAGTCAGGAGAGCAGTTGAGGTAGTGAGTAGCATAGAAGTAGCAGCTCAGGACCGCTGAAAAAGATGTGCCATAGTCGGCAGTATGAGAGTAGCTGTCATTGCATAAGAATTACCAAAGACATGATTTCACAAATGCATGGACCAATTTAGATGATGTATCCCTATCTAAGCAAGCCAGAATTTCAGCAATGTTATGTAGCTGAAGGTAGGCAGACTTGACTGTGGAGCTGATGTGGTCGTCTAATGAGTGGTCACTTTGGAACATGACACCTAGATTTCGAGCTGATTCAACAAAAGATATGCTGGCAGTGCCGATTTTGAGTTTTAGCCTTTCCAGTTTCTGAATCATATTTGGTTTGCCCATAACTAGTAAGTTGGTTTTTTCCCCATCCAATTTAAGAAAGTTTACTGCCATCCAGGTGCAGATGTCATCAATACATGCATCAAGGGAGTTGAGAGAATTCGACTTGCTAGAGGGCTCGGAGGGATCAAAGCAAATGTACAACTGAATGTCATCTGCTTAGAAGTGAAAACCTCTATTATGCCTGGTAATGACATAGGCAAGAGGGAGAGTATAAACAGTGAAAAGACAAGATGCCAACCAATATGTATACCTGCTGATTCAGTGATTATTAGGCAAGCGTCCGACTGCTGCGTATGCTGCTGACTGCTGCTTGGTGTTGGCTCGAAAAGAAATGCACAGGTTGGTCTGCCAAGGCAGTGATTGCAGTGATCCGTTTGCGTTGGACTAGTTAGCATTTAAACAGAGGAGAAGCAAGTTGGGTGTGTCTCGGAGTTCCAATAGGACTTGTGTGAGATTATGTGCCAACACTTACTACCAATCTTGGCCACAGTTCGATGCTGATGTGCTTTCACTGTACATTCAGGAATTGTTATGTAGGCTCAATGAAGTCTTAAAGCAAGGCTTTAGAACTTTTGCTGTAAGGCACAGCAGATTCATGCTAATGCAGCCCATTACTTTTGGTCGTGGTTGCCCGTGTCTTTACTTATTTCTATCTTGCCTGACACAGCAGTGTGCCGCTGCATGTAGCAGCTGCTGTGTAGCTCTTGGAACGGCATTCAGTTAACCAGTCAAAATTTCAAGCGCTTATTTGACCAGCTTACAGTGGTGATATGTTTGCAAGGAAGTCAGTTTGAGGTCATTAGACCTTCCCCTTTTTTGTTGACGCAAACGTCCCTATTTTATAGGGGCATGCGAGATCTACCTCAAAACTTGTGTCCTTGTTCTGCAAGCCACTATTGAGAATGTGTCGCCTTTGTTCGAATGTGCAGCCAACTAGACATTTTGAGAAACCACAGTCATTCCTTTCCCTGATTAACTTGTATGGCTGTCACTTGAGTCGCATGTAGTGCTGCTATAGTTCCTTTTTTTTACTGCATTGCAGCCCTACAGCTTTTCGTGATGATTAGTGTCGGATCGATGCAAGTACTCATTATCCGCAAACTGTTCAACCCAAGCTCTCATAGAGGCATGAAGACGTCCACCTAAGTGAAACCTTGTACTTGCCCCAGGTTTTGCTGCTTCTCATTGAAGTAATTAGATCTCAACGGAGAATACTCGTTTTAGGCATGCCGGCTTGATCAAACTTTATATGCAATTTAGATGCATAGCTCCTACATTGCTCAGCATAGCGTGCAATAGCGATTTGTTGAATTAAACTCACATTCGCTCTTTGATTCCGTGGCAAAGGGTGGTCACTGTGACAGCTACTCTAATCTCATCGACCGTCGTTGTACATGCTCATCCGATTGTTAATGGTTGCTCGTAAGCCTGCACTTTGCTCTGTCTCAGAGTCTCTGTGTTCACTGAGTGTGCATGTGATTGCTTGGCTTTGCTTACTTAGCTTGAACTTTGTCGTCTGGCAGCAAGCCTGCCAGTTCGTGTTGACTCTGTACCCTGAGTCAACGGTTCTCACAATGTGGTGAAGATAAGCATCTGAATTGTCTGTGATGTGTGTTTTCTTTCTTAGTCGTGCAATGATTGTCCACTTAATCCGAAAGATGGCTGCCTCGCCAGCCATTGCTTTTGAGCAAGCCAGGACAGAAAAGCTGGAGCCTGCTAGGATTATGTAGACCATAGGCAGCAGGCTTGGTCCAACAGTTACATTTAAAAGCTGGCATTAGAACCTTAGTATTTCAACTGAAAGTCGCAAGTAGCCTAGAGCCCACATGCAAAGAATGATAAGGAGAATGGAGCCTAAGCTATGTTTGCCATTATGCAAGGGGATTGACATCGACCAAGAAAGGCAAGAGGTAAGTTGCATGGCCTTGTAGGAGTTGAATAAGCCCTGTGGCCTAGTGACCGCATCGCTAGGGCACCCTCAAGGTTGCCGTTCTGCGACAAGTGCGACATTGGTTCAGTGGATCTCCTGGCTTGGGTGAGCTTAAATTTCGAAACAATTAACCGGAACCGTGCGTCTAGAATCCAAGATACTGACCACAAAGCCACCGAGATGGCCTGAAAAGATCAAAAATAATAAAATCACCATCATGAGCCGATAAAACCTTGTCGTATAGAGAAAATCGAATCCGCACACGTCACTAGTAGCCTTTTTGTAGAGTAGACACACCAGCCACCAATTGCTGAATTGTGAGGACAGTACACGTCCTGCTGTCATCGTGCTCTAAGCAATTCTAGCGAAAAGTTTAGTGCTTTAAGCGAAACACATTTAACATTCAGAAATTGACGATTAAATAAAATCTTGTTTACAATCACTTTCCCAGAGCACTCTAGCACAGAAGGTAGTTGCTCCTTCGCCAAGTCGCGATGAATATTTAAAGTGCCTAGAAAGAGTAAGTTCTTTGGGGGATCTATGCAAATGCATCATTATTACCTTGCAACGTGATTTGGCTGGATTTTCTAGACAAGCAAGAACGAGCGAGCTCGGCACGACGCGGTCAACGCAGTGAACGCGGCCAATAGAAAGTTGCCATTGCCCGCTAGAGGTCGGCGAACGTCGCGGCGCGGTATTCGCAGCTCATGCTTCAGTTTACTGTCGAACCTTCGTCCAGGCTGTTGCACATGGTCAAAGTTCATTTTTGCATCGATTCTTCATTATTCAGCTGTCGCTGAATTTAGCTCGTTCGCGAATAAATAATCGAAAGAACGCCGACGGTCCATGAGGCGTGCCTTCACGGGGGCCGAGCTGGTTTGGTCTAGTGGTCGATCCCGACCAAGGTCTGACTGAGGTCGTGGGCTCGGGCCCTGAGGCACATGTGAAGCGCCTGAATAGCAATTAAGTTCTCTTGGAGCGCTATATAAATTAATTATATTATTTTATATATACGGGGGGCACAATTACCCGACTGGAACAAAGAACGCGCCAAGAGTTAACTCCAATGCACGTACATCGCGGCGGACCTGTAGTTGAAATTTAAGCGACGATAAAAAGCTTCAGTAGGCGCATATCATCTCCTCTAGACGGCCCGTAGCGAGCGCCAGCACGTCTCCGTCCGGCGTCTCCAATGCATTTCTCTGGCCGGTTGCCGCTGCCTTTCACTCAGCTCGCCCCGGCCTCCCTTCTGAGAATAGTCGAGCCCTTTCCAGGAAGACCCGGGCTCACCGTGTTAAGTCCCATCAAAGGCGGGCCAGCGTGCAGCATCCCAGTGCCGGACCGTACATAGGACCGCAGGAACGGCAATCAACGGAGTATCTTAGGCGGCAAGCACTTCTTCGCCCGCTCCGCTTTACCAGTACACCCGTAGCAAATGACGACGCACGCGGTAAGTTCCGTACGTTCAATGTTTCCCTATTACACAGTAAACGAGAGCCCCGTTGCCTGGCTCTCCCCAGGGTTCCCAGAGGGCGGCGGCGTATTAGTAGAGAATCTCGCGGATGCGATAGCGCTCGTGCGCTGCGTGCGACAACCTGCGACACGCCTTCCAACGATTCCAGAGTAATTCGCCAGCTGTAATTCGTCACCGTCGCCAGAATGCCACGAAAATTTCCATCTCTCGAGTTCAGCCTCGCATCGCTAAATATGAGTTAGGAAATCTGCTTGCGCATAAAAGAGTAAGTTAACGAGCAGCACGTTCGAAGGCGGAGCCGTAAGTCGGAGGCGGCAGGTGGCGCCCGGACGCCACCTGCGGCGCGGGCAATCCGGAAGCGACCCGGCAGTGTTTTTGCGCTACTACGCTCACAGCCAAAGATTTCACACTGCTGTAAATGCCTCAAAGGCGAGCGAAAGCAGCCGCGCCCCGTCGATTGCATTCGCAAGCGTCCGAGCAGGCGTGTCCGGCTTGCTGACCCGGCGGCTGCGCACCGACGTCGCGAGCGGCTGGACGCCGTGCGTTCGATCGGTCAAACGCGTAGGTCTCAGGCGCAGCTATGGTGGCTACGCGGAGACAGCTTCCTGCGCCTAGGCGCTGCGACGACACTCGCTGTCGTCTGCCGACGCTGGCCCACGGCCGAATGCGCCGGAGGTGCTCGCAGTGAGCTAGGTGCGGCAGTGGGCGGCGCGGGCGCCGTAAAGTGCAGCCTGTCGCCGCCCGAGGTTGACAGATGTGTTCGACCGTTCTCTATTGCCGCACTATCGCTTTGATAATGGTTGTAAGCAGCGCTTATCGAATCGCTTTGATTTATTTATTTACGTATAGGTTATTTACTTACGGGAGTTCCATTGGTAGGCCACCACTATGCCAGGCCACTCGGGTGATCGCGACCGGGTGTGCGCAGTACCGGCAGCGGCGTGCGTTCGCCGGCTGCCTCGCTTGGCTGCGTACGAAGGACGAGGCGAACGCTCTGACGAGGCGAACGCGTGCAACTGAAGACGGTCGCGATGGGAAGCTACATAGAAAGCTTACGGCTGCATTACGAGGACTCGGTCGCCAACCACGCCGACCCGAGGGTTAAAGACTGGCTGCTGATCAACCGGTCGCCGAAGTATGTCCTGTGTCTCAGCTTCCTGTATCTTGCTTTCATATATTTCGGCAGGAAAGTGATGCGAGGAAGGGCGCCATTTTCTTTGCGCGGTTTCATGATCATCTATAATTTCTCCGTGATGTTGCTATCTGTCTACATTGTACTCGAGATAGTGCTCGCCGCCGCCGCACTGAATTACAACTACGTCTGTCAACCGTACAACAAGGACACGTGGAAAGATCCCGGAGAGCTGCGCATGGCAAAAGTATTGTGGTGGTACTACTTTTCTAAGGCTATCGAGTTTACCGATACTGTTCTGATGGTGCTAAGGAAGAAAGATAATCAGATCACATTCCTGCACGTCTTTCATCACGTGAGCATGCTCAACATTTGGTGGTGGGTGATGATGTTCATTCCCGGCGGGCAGTCACATTTTTCGAGCTCGCTGAACAGTCTTGTTCATGTCGTCATGTACTCCTACTACGGGCTTAACCTGTTTCCGTCGGCTAGAAAGCACCTGTGGTGGAAGCGCTACATCACCCAATTTCAACTACTGCAGTTCGCCATTGTGTTTGTGCACACTCTCTACACTCGTTTTACTGGTTGCGACTTTCCTACGTGGGCAGTGGCCCTTCTCGGCGGATACATGGTGCTTATGATGACGCTCTTCGGGAACTTTTATGTGCATGCATATCGAGGTCCGAAGAACGCTGTGCGTTCCTCGCATAGCAACGGAGCTGCTGCCGAGTACAACGCAGCCGCATCATCGTCCAACGGATTTAAGAAGGGCGTTTGACTCCTTAGCATTGTGCACGTGTGTTGTGTAGATACGACTATCGTCGCTTTAAGTTGACTGTAGCCAGCTTGGTCATCAGCCAAAATATAGATCACTCCGTTGGTACTTAAATTGCTGTTTTTTTGTAATGTGAGCAATATGGGTGTGTGTGTGTGTGTGTGTGTGTGTGTGTGCGTTCGCGCGTGGTTACACGTGCTGTTACTAGCACTTGTGGTGGCTTGTGACAGCTCACTGGCTCGTTACTCGTATTTCTTTAGGATATTCTAACGGACTATGAAGAGGATGGTTTGCCTCTCTTGCATTGGACGAAGCTTGCTGAGCAAATTGGTAACTTGTTTGTCACAGTTTTTGCCACTGGCATTGCTGTCCTACTTGGCACGCTGCTAGCTTGCAGCAGCAACTGCACCAGAATGACCTTTAGCTGACATTGATCTTTAGTCCGGACGAGATTTTTACCGATTTGCGATTGTTTTGCCCTTCCTGATACCTTTTAGCATCGAGTGCTGTTTTTGTTCGTGCTAGCTCAGGACCGTAACTCTCCAAATAGGGTAAGAACATGTCATTCGGGCAGGTCACGTTCAATGTCGACTCCAGTCGCCTGCTTGGGCCGTGATAGCCCAGGAGGTAAGGTGCTCGCTCTTGCCGACTGAGGTCGTGAGTTTGAATCCTGCAGTTGGGCGATATTTTATTGCCAAGCGCAAGCAGTGGTGATAGCCGATAAGGCTAAGATTGGTTTGATGGATTCCGAGTCATGGGTACTGTTCATATGTGGGGCTGTTGCTGTCCGCCCTGCAATCGCAGCTCGCTAGTTCGTGCCGAGTTTACTTGTGCTCGTTAATGTTGCTGAATACATTCGATGTTGATTTTTTTAAAGCCACCCATATTAGGCACTACAAATTTCCCACGACCGTTGCATACGGTTTGATTTTGTCTGATTTAAGCGCCTACTACCCATTAAGCCTGCCGATAAGTTAGGCGATTATGGCTCGATTGTAAGAAGCTGTTGATACATTTTGGTTCTCGAGGCAAAGGAAAGACTATGGGCAATAGAACAGAGAGCTCAATGACAATTATGTTACCACCTAATGTATAGCACCCTGAAATAATGAATTTCTTTCAAGAACCACAAATGCCGGAAAGGTAAGGTGTCGATTATTTTAGTGATAACTTGTGCACAGGATTCAGTATGGTTAGGCGCGTTGAGAGAATTCGCATGGACAGAGCAAAGATCGCTCCAAGGCCACTCGAAGGTCACTGCTGGCGGTGAAGACGACGAAAAGCTCTGCAGTCGACGGGTCGAGGTGAGTGCCGAGGCCATTGCCGGCGCCCCAGTTGACCAGCACTCGAGTCCAGTCCACGTATCCTCCCCGGTGCTGAACGGCCTCCCCGTTACGTTCGTGCGGAGGGGCGCCGGCTCGGCGAAGCGAAACCCTGAGCGAAGCGGCGATATTAAGACGCCGGAAGTCTTGAGGCGCTGGAAGCTGCGGGGACCCCCCCTGACGGAAGCTGCGAATTCGATATTGGTACCGGCCAGTCGCTGGATCCGGCACACATCTGGGATAGGGGGCCGGCGTTCCTGTCAAACAGGCGCCCCGTGTATTTCACCTCAGCCTGAGCGAGGTGACCCTTACAACCAGTCAGCATCTTCGCGGCCGGTTGCGCCCGTGAAAACACCACGTTCAAACGGACGATTGGCTCCACTGCGCTGTTGCTGCTGCGGACCGTCTCGTCGTCAAAATAAATATAAGCGAAGGGAAAATCTTGCAAAGCGGAGCCAGTCGAATGCTGCTATGTGTAGCGAGCCCTGTGGCGTACGACAGTAGCTCCAGCGGCAGCAGCCCTAGCGGAGTCTCAAGGAGACGCAACTCATACGTGAGCCGGTAAACGAGACTCTCTCTCTCTCTCTCTCTCTCTCTCTCTCTCTCTCTCTCTCTCTCTCTCTCTCTCTCTCTTAATTACTCTCAACGCGTACATATACGAGAGCTCGACGAATCACAGCAGACGACAAGTAACCTAACCTGCATTAGTGGCCTGACACTTCGATGTGTCAATGGCTTAACTATTGGCCACAGGCGAGGGCATGTGCGTTAAGTGTCAATGCGCTTCGTTAATTACCGCAGCAGAGGCCGCTGGCGCCGCTCGCAACATCGGGCGACCCGAATGGCGTCCTCAGGAAGGCAGGCATACGCTCCGATTTATGCCTGGCCCGGCGGTAATGACCCCTAGCGAACGTCGTCAGGATGAAGGCGTAGGAGCTATGGACGCGATACTCAATCCCGGCGGGCAATGGCAAGATATGCATCTTTCGCAGTCGGCTCATCGAGCTCTATAATCTACGTTCTAATAATAATAATAATAATAATAATAATAATAATGTAATTAGCATAATAAATATAATTATAACAATTAGCTATCATACTAATTATAATTATCGATGATTGTATCAATAATATTATAGAATAGCTATAAATATACAGATATAAATATAAATATGTTGGAAAATATAAATACATTGAATGCACGTCGCCATTTTCGTTGGGCTCTTGAGCAGTAGGACCGGCCTCGAGCTCGGGCAGAGCTGCAGCATTGTACTAGGCTGTGTCGAGCTATTTCCTACTGCTGCTGCGTTGCATTAGGCTGTATTACGCTATTTCCTCCTGCTGCTGCTGCATTGAATTAGGCTGCGCCAAGATTTTTTTCCGCAAGCGCAGGCTGTCACCTCTGTTGGAATGCGGCGATAGAAGAGATCCGTCACGTCACGCCTGTCCGTCGGCGACTGAAGAGGATGGGTAACTTTGCGAACACTTCTCAACAGGAGTGAGGGGGCAGACAGCAATATTTGTCTCCGCGTCGTCCGCGTCGAACGAGGCTACAGTGCATCAAATCTCGAGCACCGCGGTGGCGCCACGCTCCAGGACGCTGGCTCAGCGCCTGAATCCATATAATTCATTTGTATAGTGCCCTAAGAGAACTTAAATCTCTATTCAGGCGCTTCACATATGCCACGGGGTTCGGCAAGCGGCAACAGTTTAAGACAAGGGTGGCTACCCTCCGAGGGCTCCTGCAGTTATCGTTGAGCCCTTTGCGACAATAGAAAGTCAGCGCCCCCAAGATCATGACCACTAGGTCTCTCACGAAGAGGAAGGTACGGTAAGACAGACCTTGACTCGATAAGAAATCGAACGTTACGCTGTCCGATCGCTCGAGTTGGCTAGTTGGCCGATGACCTTGAAGTTTGTGCCGATCGGCGTCTGCAGCTGCGGCGGGCCACCTCTTCCTTAAGCAGAGACGCGCAGAAGCTGCTGTCGAATAAAAAAAAAAATGGTTACTAGCGGGACGACAGTCGCTCACGTCGAACGCGTTTGCGCGCGGCCGAGCTGCAGCACGCTGGCCCGCCCTTGACCTGGCGCCCTTGACCTGGCACAGCCTGCCCTCGATAGGCAGGACTCACCCTTGCGACGTTTCGTAGCCCGCCCTTGGCAGGGCGCCCGGGCGGACTGGCCAACGTGGCAGTTACGTAGGGAATAAATAAAACATGATAATCCATTTGCATAGCGCCCCAAGAGAACTTAATCTCTATTCAGGCGCTTCATATCGAGCCTCGGGGCTCAAGCCCACGACCTTGGTCAGACCTCCTTGGTACCAGGGGCGAGCACCTTAACCCTCGGCGCCGAAACAGCACGCTGGAAAGAGAGCGGCCGCGTGCCGTTGCACTGCGAGAGTCAGCTAATACGTAAAGTAAAGTACGCGGTGTCACATGTCAGACCGGCACAAATATTTGCCTATCTTCCTGGAAGGAGATGCCTACGCTCTTGGAAAACGCTTGTTACTGGATGTCAGGAATTATGGGAAGGAACTATTAAAGGAACTATGGGAAGCTTCGGGCAGCCTTGATGGGTGCCAGCCTCGATCGAAAGCCGAGCACGCCTGGTGTGCGCTGACCTGGTAAAAGTCAGCTGGATTGTGTGGACTGGCAGATGCGACCTATATCGACAGCAGGAACCGCCGATGGGTGAGAGAAACGTCAGAGAGCAGACGCTCGCTGCGACGGAGCAACGGGCGTCTGCTCTCGTCAGCGAGGTGACGCTGTCGGCCTGGGTGACGCCGGTCTGCTAAGCGGCAACGGTGGCGGCCGGCGGCGGCCGGTGGCGGCCGGCAGCGAGACGGCGGAAGGAGCGGCCGTAGAGGCGACGGCGGCCGCGGTCCGCAAAATAAGGGCTGCGGGAATGACTTTGAAACGGCGGCTGCGGAGGTCAGCACTGCGACGATGGCCGGTGGGGGGACGACAATGGATGCGGCGCCCACGGCCGATAATAACGCGGCGCCAGCCGGCGCTACGGCGAAGGCCCTGGAGAGTTGTGCGTTGGAGAGGGGAGGCGCGGGGCAGGAGGAGCGTGAGCAGGTGACGCTCCTGCGCTGCGGCGAGGCCCACGTGACAGGCCGGTCGCCAAAGGCCGTGCTCCAGCGTATCGCCTCGGAGAGGCTGTAAGGTAGCCCACATGCCTCTAGGTGTCCTGTTTCAAATTGACCTTTCATTAGACGACCACAACAACTCCACAGTCAAGTATGCCTACTTTCAGCTACATAATGTTATTGAAATTCGGGCTTGCTTAGGCAGGGATACCACATCTAAATTGGTCCATGCATTTGCGACATCCCGTCCCGACTTCTGTAAATCACTGCTTGCTGGTCTACCGGCCTGTGCACTCAGTGCAACTGGTGCAAAACTCTGCAGCCAGGCTTGTCTGTCGCGAGCCTAGTAGTTGCCACAGCACACCAATTCTCGCCTACCTGCACTGGCTCCCAGTCAAGCAACGCATCGACCAAGGTTATGTCACTCACTTTTAGGTCCCTTCATTCTTTGGCTCCAGCCAAACCAGCAGACCTACTCCCCCACTAAGCTAAGCATAGTAACACCCGCTTTTCTGAACCGAATCATTTACCTACACTTCCTACGAACCTCAAATCCTTTGAATACCGTGCTTTTAGTTCGTAAGGTCCCTAAGCCTGGAACTCACTTCCGACTGGCGTTTCGACATGCTCTGACATGACCACATTTAAAAAGAAGCTAAAAACGCACATATTTATGACAACAGTTAGTGGGTCCCTGTGATTTGTCCTTTATGTGCTTATACGTGCTGAAACTGTTAATGCTGCTACTAACCACATTTGCACGCTGGCCCTAAGCGTATCGCCTCTAACCATGTCATGTTTGTCAACTTATTGGATGCTACCATTGATCATTCGATCATCATGCCTCCTTATAAGAATGTAGAGCCTAGAAAGAGATGAAGTTCTACGAGGGGGCTATACAAATATTACGAGGACACTACTGCAGCCTGGCTGCCTATGCCGGCATTATTTGCTTAACTGGTTATTTGCTTTGTAACGCGTGACATACTTTTCTTTTCCGTCAGTCTTTTATCCTTTCTTTTCAGCCAGTCTCGGCTATCTTTTTGGTCTTGTTTTAATAACGCCGGTTAGGCGGGTGATCTGGAGATTACGGACACGTGGTCAGCCGAATACATTCGTTTGTCGAAGCCCCTCGGTGTTTGTTTGTCATCGCAAGTGTGGCGGAGCTAAATTGCGTACGGCTAGAGTAGTTGTAAATTAATCTCTATCCAGATGCTTTACGTATGCAGCAGGGGGTCGAGCCCACGGCTTCGATCGTTAATGACCTTACCCCTGGGGCAAACCGGTACAGTGTACTGCAAAGGGGCCGCTCTAAACTCAATCTGAGATCCTCCGCTTGCCACGAAGCTTCACCCGTTTCCCCGAGGCCGTAAAAAGAGCTTGTGGTTCGTGCTGCGTGTGTCTGTGGCTGACACAGCTGTAAGCTAAGCCCTAACGGCGATTACTCCGTCCGACGGTCCATTTAAGAAAACGATGGACTGATGCGAGTGACACGTGCGTTCCGTAGCCTTCAAAGTCTGGCACCGCTCACCTGAGCAGGCGCTTCCAAGTTGAGACATTCAAGTTCCGTAACGGCTCGCCCTCCTCAGGGACGCGAATTACATACAGACCCGCAAAAATGACGCTGCTGCTGGTCCGCTAAATCAAGTAAAATACTGACCCGCAACATCGACGAATTCGCCTCCGAATTTCCAGTCCGCGCGAAATCAAACAGGAAAAACCGAGTGGGTCTCCTGCCGCACTTACCACATGTAAGCTCGTTTAAGTACGCTACGTTCTGGTGCTGCAAGTTCCGCATGTAGAAACAACCAGTTGCTGGCTAAAGGAGTTCTTCCATTTGGAATGCCGATAAGGCAAATTTCGAGCAAAAATGTCGGGTCTCCACGAGATTAATTCCATCGACGCAGGAAACTGGTTAGCACCGAGGTGAATTCACAACTAAAGATTGAAAAAAAAATTCCAGGTCAGCGGCTCTCTGATATGATTCAGCTGTGGACATTACTTGGATGGCAGAACCAATTAGCTCCCATAAACCTTCGATAATGCTTATAGGAATTCGTCCTACTTCAGCTATCTGCAAAGTCTAGGTCAAGCTTAGTAAGTCCCTGTATTCGCTCTGTACGGCTCCCCGGGACCAGCCTCCGGTGGATAGCGAGGATTCATGGGCCTAATATATATAACGGTGTCCCTTGCTCACAGCTAATACGGCTTCGGGCACTGTGCCACATGGACGCGAGCGTCTGCTTATATTTACAATAAATAACACGTTCTGAGATAGCTTTTCTGCTTATATTTTCTCGCTACAATCTTTAACACTAAACAACAAACCGTAAAACCAAAACGCTGAACCCAGGGCCTCAGCCGCTGGTGACCACTTTCAACAGCCTGCTATAGCAAGCGAGTTGGCTCTATGTAAAGTGCCTAGAAAGAGTTGAGTTCTCTGAGCCCACTATATCAAATGTATTATTATTATCATTATTATTATAAACAAACGAGGTATCAGCTGTTGTTCATTGCGGCATTTTTTTATAGTATGCAAGGCCCAATAACCGCTTGCCAAAGGCTCGAATAAATTAATAAATACATAATCAGCTCCTCTACAATACAAATCTTGCTTGGTAGGGCTAAGCACAGGACAGGCTGAGGCCAAATTATAGCAGACATTGGATGTCTCCACCATGACTGTCCGGTTAGAGTAAGGTAGAAACTCCTCTCATGTGGCTCGTTTCCCCTTAAGGCATCGTGACAATTCATTACGTAAAGTCAACACCAACAGCACGTTGTCGGTACTTTTACTTTATTTACAATAGTTTCAAACTAGATATAACAGCCAAATTTACATGGAAAAGTTGAATTTTAGACTCCACGGTTGCTTCCAGATGCGACTTTCAGTTCTGGTAGCTCATGAATGCCAGCTGCATCAACAAGCCTGAGCTTGAACCTGGGTAAACTTACAATAAATCGCTTCTGAACCTAGAACGTGTAAAAATAACGAGCATCAATAGTCACCACTCAGTAGCTCAAAGCTAAGCAAGTTAAAGGTGTTCAAATCACAACGAAAGTGACTCTTCACGAAGCACAGTATATAAGTTGCAACAGCAGCTATCACTCGATTGGCTGGCACAGTGAACGGTAATCGAATCAGTTCGTAACCCCGACCAGTCCCGAACCCAAACGGCATAGTCACGCCAGCCTACCACACGTCAGGATATGATTTCGTCTAAATTGTAACATCAGTTAAATCCTGTTGATGAACCAATCAATGCTGAAAAGCATAATAAGAGTTTACAAGATTTAGAACACTGAACTCACACAATACGGTGGCAGGCAAAAGGCATTTATGGCATTAGGCACGACATCCTCTCATTGATGTGCTGCCTGACTGCAACCTCACATCGCCCGGCTCTACTTCTCTCTAATCCTTGATGCATATCTCTATCGAACTCATTTGTTTCCCAGACTAAAAGTCTTCTCGACCCCGTCTCAACAGTTTTTTTTTGAGGAGCAACCACATATTGTTGTCCATTACAACAAGTATTGTAAACATGTCCACGGCCACCGGTGAAGTTCACGCCCCTCTGAAGCAGCTGCTGTCAGGCCACTCACTAGGAAGCTGATCATAGATCGTGAGAACCAAAGTTACTTTCGTTCATTCTCTCGTCTGCCACTCGTATCTAAAACCCTTGAATGAGTGGTGGCCCAGCAGCTAAAGGATTAGATCAATTCACAGGATTTTGCTAGCAACACTCCACTAGGATTTTGAGCTAATCATTACACAGAAACCGCTGCTACTATGGGTTTAGAGTGATCCTCTGAACAATCCTGATCGGGATAGATCTGTATCCGACTTAATTCCCTTGCTACCAGCATCGACGACAATTGCACTAGGATGGCAGCTAACTTCCAGAATTTTAATAAAGATATGAAATACCTAAAAATATGGGCAAACCTAGCAGTCTAAAGTTGGAAGATCTCAGCCTATATTATCTGGCATAACTAGCCTAGCGACACATGCCTCTAATCTGGGCCGCTTGTCGCACGTTCTTCCCTCAATTTCAAACCGTTTGCAGTCCCTAGAGGCAGTCTGTCTTTTGAACACTCGGTTTGAGTAATTCAAGCAGCAAGCTGCCAATGGTGGCAGTCCCCCACCAGGAAAAAAATTTATTTCATACTTTTAAAGCCCATTTCAAATGTGTTAAAAATCGTCATTTTCGAGTACAAAGAGATTTTAAAATTTATTTCGATGTCCCAACAGACCCCTCAGGTGTCTCAATTTTCACACATTGGCTGATTCATTTTCTCTTGTGGCTCTTTGGCTTGGCCCCATTCACAACAGAAGTCACACTCGCGATCAAATATTCTTCTGCAATTGTATGCTGCTCACTAATATTATTATTAAATTCTGCACAACTGACCACACTTAGATCTCATTCAGTCTCTAGTTTATCCCTTTCGGTCTTAGAAACCATACGCTAAAGGTGGAAAGTATCTTGACATTGCTTCAGTCCCCCTAAAACAAACTTCCTTGACCATTTTGGTCAATCCTCCATCCGACCTGCACTCACCAGAGGAGTGCTACAATGCTGATGTGGATAAATAAATAAATAAAACTCATTGTATAGCAAACTAAGAAAACTCTATTCAGGGGCTTCACATATGCCACGGGGCTCAAGCCCACGACCTCGGCAAGAACTTAGGGCGAGCACCTTAACCCGTGGGCCAAACCAGCTCGGCATGAATCGGCCCCCTGACTATGCACACTATATGCCCTCGCCCAGATGGCCCAGGGTTTACAGTAGACATTAAACTAGCTAAGGCTACTAAGCACTAGGCTTCGGAAAGTATACGAAAGATCAAGACTGACTGTCCATCGACTGCATACGAGGACAACTGTAAATCGTACCAATGCATCCTAGCTAAGGCAAAGTATAGTTTCTACAAAAACGCAGTGGCATCACAGATGCACATTCAGAAAATGCTGATATTAACCATGAATAGTCTTCTTAACGATCCCAGGTTAGTCATCACCCTACCTAATGATCCTTCACACAAGACCTACCAGATCGGTTTGCTAGCTTTTTCGTAAGCAAGGTAGATAGGACCAGAGTCCACATCCAAGGTTACATTCCCACTGGACTCCTGCCCTCTGTTCTTTACCTCATATCAATGTCCATCTTCATGCTAGCCACTAGTGACCTCATCCCAAACTTTATTTACAAATTCAAAAAGACTATGAGCCCTCTATACCCAATACTTACTGTTCTCCTTCTTTGACAATAATAACAATAATAATACATTGCATAGCTCCTTCAAAGAACTTAATCTCTTTCTAGGCACTTTACATATGCTGTAAAGGAAGCACGATAATATGGCTGGGTTGATTTGCAGCTGCTCTTTATGACTATCATAGCAAACATGTCCTTAGCCTAAGGTCTTGTCTCTGCACCTTTCACAAAGGCTGTTGCTAGGCCACAAGATTAAGAAGTAGTCATTAATAGCCCAGCAGATCTAAGTAGGTACTGCTTAGTCTCACCGTTCCTAGCAATGGCAGAGGAGCAAGTAAAGGCAGACAAGCTACACTTTTGCATCAATACTTCAAACTTAGCAAGTAAGCTCAAGCCAGGTTACAGCTCTCACCATACTTGCATGCTCACCCAGTGATTGTCACCCCTGACCACGTTACTCTTGTTGTTTATTGAGCATGCTACCACTAACTATTCGATCGTGCTTCCTTTGCAGTAAAAGTCAAGTTCCCAGAAAGAGATTGAGTTCTCTGAGGGTGCTATATCCCATGTATTATTAATACTATTATTATTATTATCACTCCACCGAGTCAGTACTGCTGTAAGTAAATCCAGTGGCAAAGAAACCTGACAAAAATTACCCTTATGTATACGGGTATTTATGCACCTGCAGCCGACAGGGGGCCGGTCGTACGACCAACTTTCAGGCTCAATTTCTACTAACGGTAGGACACAAAAGCTGCGAATGATTACTAACATCCGGAAGAAATAAAAAAGTAATTTCGAACTTCATTTGCTTAATAAGAAGTTGAACCATCTTGTCGATCACCTGCACACTAGGCTGGACACAGGGGCCACCAGCTTCTGAACAGTCTCATGTGGTCTGGACTCCCACATTTGAAGTTGCATGAAAAGTTCGTTCACCGAGGTATGTGTATATGAACAGCTTCTCAGCCTCAGGCCCAAGTCACCCCACTGATATTCGAGTTTACGAGTTCTACGAGTTTAAATCTAGTGACTGACCAAGCCAATCCAAGATGGTAACAGATGTGTCAGAGAAATATTTCTGACCGGCTTGGGAGCATGTTTTGAGTCATATTCCTGCATGTATATAAACGCATTACTCAAAAGATATATGGCATGTGGAATTCCCACATTCTACAGCACACCAAGGCATAGATTTCGTCTTCATAATGCCAGGAATGCAATGCAGCAACCCAGTGCCGGCACCTGGTAAGGATCCCCAAAAGATCCTTCCACCACCGTCTTTTACAGTAAGCCTTTGCTGAAATGCTCAATCCTTTCTTCTACAGATGTAGAAGAGCTGAGCTTGGCTTTCACCTGTCTATAAGTCTAGTTTTGTCATAAGACTCCTTCCTCACCGAGCTCGTTTGGTCCAGCAGTTAAGGTGCTCGCCCCGACCAAGGTCTGGCCGAGGTCGCGGGCTCGAGCCTGGAGGCCTATGTGAAGCATCTGAATAAAGATTAAGTTCTCTTAGGGTGCTATACAAATGAATTACATATTTTTTATATTATGGCATACTTAGCCAGGTTAAATCTCCTACAGCCGTCACTCACCTCAAGAAGATGAGCAATCTTATCAATGCTAACACCTTGCTCGTGAGGTGTCAGCAACAGCTCCTATCGAACTCACAGCACTCTCTCGTCTTTGGCATTGTAGAGCAGCTCTATAGGGACATTTTCTTACAACCCACCTAATTTTTGGGGCATATTTCAGGTTGAAATGCCTTTGGACACATGAGTGTTGAACATGCAATTGGGATTGTGCAGGTAAATGAGACAAAAAAGAGCTATGCATGTGTGTGCGAACATGTGTGCACGTGTGCATATAACCACCGCTTGCAGTGAGCAATAAAGGATCACCCACCGAATCTCAATCCCACCACATGAATCGTGAAGAGCAAGCACCTTACCCCTGGGCTAAGGCACAGGGTCGATCAACCTACTTCCGATGCCTGACGACCGACCGCTTGGGCTCCACCATCACCGATGTCGAGGCTAGCTACACCAGGCAAGACTCACGTCAGACGCTATTGAGCACAACTAAGACAGGTCTACAATCAGTAATAAGCCAGTTAAAGCTGCTCACTGTCAATGGGTGAAAGCGGAGTCTCTGCCTAAGCTCGGTCCTACTTGGTACCTCATCTAGGCTGAAAAGGGAGCATCTTAATAGACTAGCACCAATAATTTCACCATGCATAACAAAGGACAAGTTGCATGGACAGATAAAAATGCATGATGCAATGATGCAAAAAAACAGAAAGCCAGAGAACTAGCCAAGAACAAGCAGGGTAACCTTAAACCCAGACACCGACTGACATCTCCCATGTATACAAGTCCAAAAGCTAAAGGAATACCATACTCATATTTGACCAGCGATTGACGTGATTTTTTGGTAATTGCTTAGCAAGTTTGTCCCAGGGCCAATTCAATTCCATCCACTAAAAATGAGCTGTGTAAAGCTCATAAAACGACAGCATGTTATACAGTACTGTGTGTAGAGCAGGTCTACACAATTTCCCAGCATTCTTCCCTCACATTCCCGAGAAAATGGACTGCACAACAATCGATAACCCTGCAACTTTCACTTGAGCTTTCAATCGTAGGACCCTTTGTCGAACAAATTTTAAAGAAATCAGTAAGGCCAGTTTGATCTTAGACTCTCAAGTCCATTAATCTTCACAATGTTCTTATACCAGGAAAATCAAACAAATTGATGGTTATTATATTCAAACACAAGGTCGAAAGTCTACAAATGCATGTACAAATTCGTCGCACCGGGTGACCTACCTCATCAACACATTTTTGGAGCAGCTCACGAGCTTGGGCTCTCGTAATATCTAGAATGAAATGAATTCTTTTACGGGGGAATGGGCGTGGCACACGGAGCAACTCAATCAAAAGAATGGGCAGCTGCAACTGTACTCTGTCAGTGCACGACGGTGATTGCACACAAAACGTTACCTTTGGTGTAATAGCGATCGAATATGCTAAGAACAAAGTATGACCCATATCCATGGGCTCCATAAGGAACTTTGTTCAGAGACGCCAAGTAATCCATGAAATAAAGTGCCGGTCCATCTTGATCATGATGTCCGGCTAAGAGCATGTTCACTGCATACGGTGTCTGTAAGAGAGACCGGACCACACTCATCAGCTCTCACCATGGGTTCTCTTAGTCTTGTCGATCCATCACTACATGGCCTGTTCTGGAGTGCACAATCGGC
This sequence comes from Cristatella mucedo, assembly GCA_009760855.2. NCBI lineage: Eukaryota > Metazoa > Bryozoa > Phylactolaemata > Cristatellidae > Cristatella > Cristatella mucedo. The sequence goes on along the minus strand of WPIO01000003.1, from coordinate 1,840,138 downwards.
AGCTTTCGATACCGACAAGGCATGTTCTTTTTTCTCATAATAATAATAACAACACACTTTATATATCGCCCTCGGAGAACTCAATCTCTTTCTAGGCAATTTACATTTGCTGCAAAGGCAGCACGATCGAATGGTTAGTGGTAGCATACTCAATAAACAACAAGAATAACATGATTAGGGGCGACATGCACAGGGTCAGCATGCAAGTATGGTTAGCGGTAACATGCAGTGTCAGCATGCGTATGCACATACAGGACAAATCACAGAGTTTCACCAAATGCTGTCATAAATAGATGCGTTTTTAGTTTCTTTTTAAATGTGGAAAAGTCAGGAGATGTTGTGATGCAGGTCGGCAGTGAGTTCCAGATTTTGGGACCATATGAACTAAAGGCACGGTCTCCAAAGGATTTGAGATTTGCACGAGGTATGGGTAAACAATTAGATTCCGAAAAGCAGGTGGTACGATGCTTAGCCTGGTGTGGCATGGGGGTGCTTCAGCAGTGACATATAAACTCAGTTGTCGGCTCAGCCACATTGAACTGCACCACATTACACCGATAGGTAATTATGTGGCCTAGATTTGACAAATTCCTTAAATTCTTGCAAAACCAAAGGTAAAAAGTGTATTCAGCATGCACCCAAGAAACATTAAGACAGAACTAAAGACACAAAAAACCAGCAATTCATGATGAGTGCTTTTGGTCTCAAAATGGCATTACAACTAGGCATCGGTTTACATGGCAGAATATTCTCGATAAAGCATTGCCATATATTTGTGCATAGGTGAGCATCTGAATATAGCCAGGTATTCATTGGTCCCGGCTAGGCTACAGTAAGGAGGTTTTGTATATATGTATCTCTCTCTGTCTGTAACTTTAAAAGCCACAAAGAGTATGTGGGTGTTATGCAGGAGAGTTTTGTATAGTGTATTCACAACCTAAGTGGCTTTTGGTATGCATTCGGTAGCCAATAGCCTCGGGCAGAACCCTACTGAGCCCATGCTCTCGACATGGCATTGTTTCAGATGTCATCCAGGTTTGAGCTGCTCATACAGACACTGCTCACAAATCGCCAACACTATGCAAGAGCAATTGTCAATGAGCCTAAACTGTCCCTATAAACGTCGTGCTCAAAGCACGACGCCAGGCATCATTATATAGCGCCGTCATAATTCGAGCACCGGGCTCGATGTCGCTGTTAAAGCCATAAATAATAGGCTCAAGTCTTGTTGCTTACATTCGCGAGCAGGCCTCCAAGCTCCGCACATTTAAATTTTTGTGGCAAACACGTTGATCACGACTTTTGTGCACACACACAAACACACAGACACGCACACACACGTGCGCACACACACAAATGCTGAGCATACAAAAGAATGCTAACACGACATGCCAAGCGATCAAGCAGCATCAAGCTCAGTAAAAGTAGACAGGCATACATACCCGACTTCGCAAATACTCGGCAAGGTTGTTCCTTGTATAATTAGCAGCAGCATGAGGTGAGAGTTCATATCCTTAAAAATATAGCCGAGATTGCGATCACTTGCGATTTAATTTTGACAGAGGCCACAAAGGATTCAAGGATCTACACTTACTAGCCAATGAGACTACACCCGACACAATATCGAGTACAAAGCCAACAGCAGCCTGTTAGCCTGTAGCACAGCACGGAGCAGGAGGATGCTCTCTTGACCAGACTCTCTGCTTGTAACATTGCTCTTCAGTTTCGTCACATTTAGTATACAGTATACTTAGTATACAGCCAAATCCATTTGGTCTCTCTAAAACCACACGGTCGACCACTCCCACTAAGGGTCTAGGAAAAGACGAGTAAAAGCCATCGATGATAAGAGATGATCGACGTAAAGGTACCTCATGGATATCATGTTACCCTCAAAAAACCAATTCCTATAGCTTGCCGGGTAAAGTGCGGGAGGTCAGGCAACACCAAACATCATTTTCGTTGCACGAATATACTTCCCATTCCAACAGGTAATAGGGAAATTTAGGTAGACATAGATGCTGTGTAGCATTTGCACACATGTACTCGAGGGCAAAAGTATTGACGACCATCGCATACCATTGTCAAGCCATCATTAAACGACCACTCCTACATGTCATTTATAGTTTCCTACAAGTGGTCCAACACGTTCAGACAAGGAAGGTGGCCGACTGAAACAAAATCACAGTAGAAAGAGCCCAAATATATAGTGAAATGTATCTCTACACTATCCCATACTAGCGATTGGATGGAAATGTGTGCGCAAGGCAATCTGTCACACAGACAAGCTGCCAATTATTGCTCTTTGGGACACTCCCAAGCTACAGGCAAATAATAATTATAATTATTATGATAAAGAATTTTTATAGCACCTTATCTTAACTAAATCTCTTTCTAAACACTTAACATAGTGTAGCAGGGAAGTAAATAAGCCGATCGGTGACGATGGCGTGTACAATTACAGCAATCATTATATGAAATAAAGAAAAATTTGACATATAAACGAAGACAAGTGAGAAATGTGATTTAGTTTAGTTTAAAATGTCGGTTAATTCAGGAGATGTAGCTATGTCATCAAATGAAAGCTTCAGATTTTGGACACATAGGAACTAAAGATATGGGCTCTAAAGAAATTTCTATTGGTTCGAGGGGAATGGGTGGGGTGGGGAGCAACAACAATAATAATAATAATAATAATAATAACGAAACATGTATAGTATTCTAAGTTCTAAATATGTTTCTATGTACTTTAAATATGCTGTGAAGGAACCCAGAATATGTAAGTATTTCAGCAAGGTATGCTTGAGCAAGAGAATAGAGAGAGAGAGAGAGAGAGAGAGAGAGAGAGAGAGAGAGAGAGAGAGAGAGAGAGAGAGAGAGACCTATCAGTGACATTGATAGAACATTGAAGCCGGTGTGCTGTTTGATGGGAAGCAACTGCAGGTTCCAGAAAAGCACTATACTGTGGCAGTTACCAAGTTCACGACAGAAGCCTAGCTGTCGACTTTTGCACCATCTGTAAGCATATTATGGTTCAGGCAGGAAGACCTGCAAAGACAGAGTTGCATAAGTCTAGAGACTGAAAGGCTTCTGGCGATGAGAGACCGTAGAACCTCTCTAATATCCATGGCCACTGTCCAATTGTGGAGCGGGGGGGGGGGGGGGGGGCATTTCCATCCCCCTCTTACAGTGGGACAGCAACCTGGGCTGCCCCTATTCATAGGCCACCGACCGGCACAACGACGAAGTATATCCATATCCAATATATCCAGCTTCCTCTCGTTCGTGTCAAATAAACACTGATTTTTGCTATAATTTTTTTAATAATTTTAGTGCAATAATAGTTCAGTAATTTTGACTAATTTCGAGTTTAGCCCTGCCTGCATGAACATTTTGTGTCTTACCCCCTAAATAAAAATTGTGCAGGTCTTGCCACCTAGATAAAAATCTTGGCTCCACCACTGCCTCCTTTTTCGTTCAAATGCATAATATATTCTGAGACAGTCACGTACCATGCCAAGATTACATCCGGTTATTTCATCAATGGCATCCAGCATGCCGGGAATAAAACTCACTAATCACTTCTTCTATCGATGCATCTCGGCCAAAAACAATATGCATGTATAAGTTAAGCACAATAGGCATTTTCTGGATGAAAAGTCTATTTTGGAAAATTCTATGCACGTAAATGTACATGGAGGATGCACCTTGCAAGGTTTGGATGGGCCGGCTACACTTCCATGCCATCTTAATGTTGCACTTGCAGTTACATGGCCACAACTTCATAGAGGATGGCCTCTCACCATATATGAAAAACACGAAGTGTGAGAAGCCGGTTGCAAGTGACCCAACAAGCACAAAAATATCTCGAGTCCATTGCAAAATGTTATGCACTTAAGACTAGCTCTACATTCTGGCTCAGTTAATTTGCCAATCAAATAATAGCAGCAAATGCTAACAAAAACTGACAAAAGCAAAAACTAATAGACAACCGAGCTGGTCAACGCATTTACTAATAACAGGTTGCACTGAGCAAGGGTGACAATTGAATGATCTACTTACCGTTTCTCATCTTGTAGAGCTGCAAGTTCTTCTCTATGTACTCAGCAAACTGCGTCGTGTCACCGCTTTCACCTGATACCAACATCAGCAGCTTCTCACTTAGCTTGAACATTTTGTCCTGGTCTAAAGTAAGGAAGTGACACACTGTTCCTTGCACAGTTGAGGGCGCAAACGAGTACAGGGACGCAATCAAGATTAATTAATTGAAAGCTCACTCACATGCACTGACGTTTACTCACTGTACACACTTACAAACGACGTGGGAACGTGGGAATTCAGCTCAGACATGCAGTGGGAATTCAGCTCAGACATGCGAATGGCCATGATAAGGCCAGAAAGTGTTTCTGCATCCACCAATAATGAATACAAATACTGTACTGGATACAAATGTACTGGAATACGCCAAATGCTATGAGCGATCGATAAATGAGCATCGGCAGCTCAGTGGCTAGAGCATCGTTCTAAGAAATCAGAGCTGCTAGTCGGGTCAGGTAGATTTAATTTGGTCATGCTTGGTCAATGATTTTGGGCCCCATACGTTTAAAAATGGTGGAGGTGCATGAAGCCACAGACACAGCAGATAATGTAACAAAACAGCGGCCAAATGCTGCTCCAAAAACACACTAACTAGACAAAAACTCATAATGCAACGTGGCTGGCTGTTTGCATAACGAACTTATAATGCGACGTGAGAGAAGATACACAGAATAAATGAATACGGTAATATGCACCAGGTAGTACAGAGGGTATGAACAAGCACAAGCATCCATAATTGCATTTGCAATAGAACAAAGTATTAAAGAAGGGTCCAGGGGCTTTCTTTTGCCAGGGTTTAGAATGTGGCCTTGCAAGAGATTGCACGAAAATACTACAAGGTCGCAGGATGTTGAAAAACACAAAACGACGCAATGACCCGACCTGTCTTCTACCCAGAATGATGGGAACACCTTGACCGTTACAAGTTTGGGCGATATGTGAAAGTCGTAGCTAATATGCACTATAGGGATGGAGCAGCAGGGCTCAGTATCCTCCGGCCATCAAATTGGTTACTTGTACTATCACCTAAAGAGATATGCAATGGAGCAAGATATAGAACAGCATAAAAATCAGCCCAGCCATCATGATAGTTGATAATATAAGAAGTGCAGCCAGCAGCAAATATGCTGTCAAGAACATCACCGGTACCGATGCCGCAGTTGCTCGACTGTCGTCGATTAGCTGCAATAGCCACAGGCCCACCCACGGCAATATCTTCGAGGACCCCCTCGGCTCAAGTACAAGTAACAGTAACTGGAAACGAGTGCCAACCGAACAGCTGCTAAACTAAGGGATACGGAGAAGCAGAAAAGTTGAACACCATTCTAGCGCCATTGCAAGCGGTGGTGATAGCCGTAAAGGCTCTTCTGTCGCTATACAAAAAAGGCTGTTAAATCACCTGGTATTTTTTATCATTATTTTGAGGGGCGAGCGAGTTAGGCCTGAGCCTCAGCCATACGATGCCTCACCCAGAAATCTACTCGGGGCCAAACAGCAAATACTTTCGACCGAAACCGACAGCGTGCAGGATACTTATACACTGTATTGACACTTTGCATGCTAGTTATGCTTGCTGACGTTACCACTAACCATTTGACCTTCCTTTAGAAAATATGTAAAGCGTCTAAGAATAGATGTGTGTTCTCTGAGGATGCTATACAAATGTATTGATTATTATTACAACAATTAAAATATTACTCTTATTATTATCATTATTACAGCGATTAACAAGTTGAACCAGACCCCACTAGCAGCCTGTCTGAGCGGTCACGCGCAGCAGATAATCCGACTAAATTATTGGGAGTGATGTTCAGCGCAGAGTTCACCACCGAGTCCGTGGAAGATGATATCTCGCTTCGGTCGCACGCGTGCAATACTGGGCAGCCGCAAGGCGTCGGCTGCTACTTGTGTGAAAGGCTTAGGGTTAAGATAAATGCGTAGATTTAAAAATATAGCACCATCGCGCCTTCGAGTTGGCCCATTCAGGCAGCTCTGCAGCGGCGGCGGTTCGTGAGCTCGGCATATACATAGGTGATGCGGCAATTTCGGCGACGACCGATAGACTATGGGCAAACGATGCGGCCAAGTTTACCTTCTTTCATGCGAACAATGCTCCTCGCGTTCGCCATATCAGCTGCTACCATTACAAAGTCAGGCCCTTGGACTCCAATTAGAAACTCCATGATCGAGCACACGAATCGAGTACTCACGAATACAGCACACCAGACAACTTGCGTATAAGCGAGACAGCGAATCACACTGCGACCTTTTGTTGAACGACTCGGTTCGCGCTTATGCAGTGCTTTGGAAAAAGAATATTTAAATATTAACAATTTTTTTAAGACTTTGATAGTCTTTATGTATTGATTTCACTACCGTTTGGCATTCAGAGGTAGCACTAAGGTAAGCGTACTCCGTCACGTGATTATCCCTAGGCGCAGCGTCGCCGTCGCCTCGTACGCAGGTGCGCCGGTTTTCTCGCCGGTTGGTTGTCTGTTTGTCGTCCGTCGCGATGCGATCGCTTACGCTGTCGTGTTTTTCCGGCAGAATAGTGTTATATGACTCATTTCCTAATGTTTTTTCTGCTTAAAGCTTTTAGAATCAACCTGGCCGCTCTGCTGTGCTGTTTGCCGAGATGGTGTGAACGTTACCGGCTGATGCGTCTTTTGCTGTTCACTTACGATTGCTGATGCAAAGGGAAATCCAGATGAATGCATCTGCTGCGTTTTTATTTTTACCTCTAACGTCGCTCTCTGAATAGGACTCAAGCCATGGCAGTTAACGTTCACAACACGAGCGGCACTCAGGAGAACCTAAGTCGGCACGACATCTTAAATTGGGTCAACGAAACCCTTGGTGCTACCTATGTGAAAATAGAAGAATTGTGTTCAGGTAATTTTTATTGAAGGAAATAGTTTTTCTGAGCTGCATTTGAAGCTGAGCCTTACTGTAAAGCTGGTACGGTGCGCCAAGTATGAGTTTGGCAGGAACCAGCTTTTCCGATGTAAGGCTAGTGTAGCTAGCCTTCGGCGTTTATTTGCGACTGCGAGGAAGATATTAGACCTTTTGACGGCAAGATGTGAACCCGGTGCACCTGCGCCGAAGACACACTGCTCGGTAGTATATTACTTGCGACGTAGTACTGAGGTTCAGAGTGAACAGCTCAGTTCTAGTGCTAGTCTCAGTTCTTGCGAATGTCTCTTGATCGTGATGCAGTTGACTGCCATAACATTCAATCCCTACAACTAGCTGACCATTGCGTTGCCTTTAAATTCTTCTAAAACTCCAGCGGGCTGCTGCCGTGCTAACTCTTCAAGACCGAGATCGTGGGTTCGAATCCTCTAGTGGGCGATCCTCTATGACCAACTGCAAGCGTTGGTGATGATAAATGAATAAATAAGTTCTAGCTGATTAAACAGCCTCTTTTTGCATAGCGACAGAAGAGCCTTTATGGCTGTCACCACCGCTTGCAGTGGCGATACAGAATCGCACACTGCAGGAATCGAACCCACGACCTCGGTCCCGAGGTCGTGAAAGCAACCGCCCTACCTAGTGTGCCATCACGGCGCACCAATGTGATAGCCAGCAAGGTTCTTCTGCAGCTTTACAAAAGGGGCTGTTCAATAAGCTAATATTTTTAATACACACACACACACACACACACACACACACACACACACACACACACACACACACACACACATATATATATATATATATATATCGACATGGCATATTTAAGCATAGTTTCAGCAAGTTGTGCATGTCCACACTGTATGCAATCATCTTATTTTACTTTCAAGTTTGCAGCATGTAGTTTGAATCAAAGGACACTCGTTTTTACACCACCGATATAGCAGTGATTGTTTGGCGGCGATTTTTAACCCACTCCGATTATTTTTCAAATGTAAGAGCTCGTTCATAGTTTGCACTTATCGTTGCATATCAGCACGTTAGAGATTATTTTGAATGTACTCTTGGTTTTTGAAGCTGGGGTTATCATTTTTTTAAATTTAAATGCCCTAGATGCCCCAACGTTTTTATAATATATTTCACTAGCTGTCTACTGCTTTGGCAGTAGCTCAGCAGCATTGCCACAGTGTCTTTAGGCAGATTCCTTATCTGATGCTATAATCGCTTCCCCGTGGACTTGCGATATGCTCCTGGCTAGTGTCGTCGCAAGGGGCCACTAGCGTCGAAAAGTGAACGTTCGCCCGTCCGTCCGATTGTGGGTCGTCGCTTCACGGATAGTTTTCTCCTTGATGCCAGGGCTAACCCGGCTATATAGGTATATGTTGAGTGGACGGACCCTCGTCCATAATAATAATAATAATAATATTGCACTTGATAAAGCGCCCTCAGAGAACTTAATCTCTTTCTAGGCGCTTTACATTTGCTGCAAAGTGATACGCAATAGAATAGTAAGTAAAATCATGCTTGAAAAACAAACAAAATGAATAACATGGTTAGGGGTTACATGCACTGGGTCAGCATGCAAATGTGGTTAGTGGCAGCATGAACAGTGTCAGCACGCATAAGCACATTGAGGACGAATCACAAGGACCCACTAAATGCTGTCCTAAATAGGTATGTTTTTAAGTTTCTTTTAAATGTGGTCAGGTCAGGGGATGTTCTGATGCAGGTCGGGAGGGAGTTCCAGGCTGTGGGAGCATACGAGCTAAATGCACGGTCTCCAAAGGATTTAAGGTTTGTACGAGGTATTTCTAGACTGTTGGATTCCGAAAAGCGAGTGGTACGATGCTTTGCCTGATGGGGTAGTATATCTGAAAGATAGGCTGGAGCCATAGAATGAAGAGACCTAAAAGTGAGCGACAAAACCTTGAAGTCAATCCGTTGCTTGACTGGTAACCAGTGCAGGTCGGCGAGAAGTGGAGTAATGTGGCAACTGTGACGCTCACGACAGACAAGCCTAGCTGCAGAGTTTTGCACCAGCTGCAATCGCCTGATCGCACATGCTGGTAGGCCAGTAAGCAGTGAGTTGCAGAAGTCGAGACGAGATGTCACGAATGCATGGACCAACTTGGACGTGGTATCCTTATCTAAACAAACCCTAATTTTAGCAATGTTATGAAGCTGAAAATAGGCTGATTTGACTGTGGAGCTGATGTGGTCGTCTAACGAGAGGCAATGAGCAGGTCTCATAGGATGGGCACTTGTATGTGTCATATTGGCATATATGACATATATGACATATATGACATATAACTCATATGAGGCACTGGGCAAGGATCGCCTCCCTCACAGCCTTAACAGGCAGTAGGCTTAGGGGACCCTATTAAGACAGGCCTAAAGCCAGTGTCTTCTTATGTACCTCGGCTTGCTTGTCTCCGCATGCTACTCGTATGCTCTTGCACGCACGTCTAAGCATGTCTAACCCTGCTTGTCATTAACTCTAGGTTTTTGCTTCTCTTGCTGCAAGTTGTAAAGAGGTGCCCGGATAGATATCTGGCTCTCTTACGTCACCAGTCGAAACTAGTTGTTATTATTATTATTAAAATTATTATTAAGTGTAGCTGACAAATCATCCACGAAAGAATTCCCACGAGCTCAACAGACTCTTTGAGGTGACACCGTCCGATTTGCGGGCATCTCACTCAGCAGTTGCTCTGTCACCGGCATGCCATGGCTGCTCATGTCAGAACCTGTCCTAGCCCGGTATGTAGCCCGGTTACTAGCAGCCTGCACTCAGATGTAGACGAATGCAGCAGGATTTAAAGTAATTTAAAATGGCCCTTTGAATGGCGTTTTTTCTATTCCCCTCCCTCTAGTGGCATGAACGACCTGCTGTGTTAGTCGGATTTTTTACCTTCAAGGTTATACTGGTGTATATGTGAGAATTCACGACTAACGGTGACACTGTATCAGCGAATGCTTGTATCTTTATCAGTAGCTCTTAACTCGTGGAAGAGTGACAGGCTGAAATTCTGCTCTCTCTCTCTCCACTCTGCGAAACTCGTTCGATTTTCATGGGAAGCTTCGTAATCCTTCGGTAACTTTCGATTGCTGAAACCTCAATAGAACTTTCATAACAGCAGAAGTTTGAGAAGCCGCTTACAATTAAAAGTGTATTCGATGAGTAAGCGCGATATTTGTATCGCTGTACCTCTAGAGCCTGCTAAAGACTATGCGTTAACAATCCATGCATGTAACCCACCGTTAACTAGGGAATGTAACCGACCGACAACTAAGGAAGCGCTGGTAAAGCCTTTCGTTATTGACGCTTTGATGCTTGGGCACATGTAGAAAAATTCACACGGGCTTAGCGAATGCTGTGAGGATGTGGGGTGTGAGGAATATGAATAGTTTTAGATTCCTTTTAAGAGTCGTCAAGTCAGGAATTAGGGAGTCCAGGCTCTGAGGATATTGGCACGTGACACTGAAGGCATCCAATAGACTTGAGGGTGCTTAGAAGCACAGCTGAACGACCTCAATCAGAGAAGCGGCTGGTGTGATGGGAAACCTGATTAGGAAGTATTTCAGATTGGTTAGCCGGAACAAGAGAATGAAGATACGGAAAAATGAGTGAAGAAGTGGTGTAAATTGGCAGATGCAACAATTTTAGACTACAGAAAACTTACTGTGGAGTTTTACATCAGCTTTAAGAATTTTGATGCACATGAGAGTAGCAAGGAATGAGTTGCTCAAGTCTTGACGGGATGACCCAAATGCGTGCACCAAATTGGCTGTGGTATCCTTACCTTAGCATATCAGAATTTTTGCAGTGTTACATAGCTTAAGGGAGGACTAATGTTAACAGTGTGCTCGCAAATGTTTGTCTAGTTTATTTAGCCAAAGGTTTGTGTGGAGCTGGACTGCAAGATTTTCTGCAGAGGTCATAGGAGATTCGCTACCTTAGCTATTTCGAGGATTGGGCTTTCCAGTTTTGTCTGTGGTTTATCGTCATTCGTTATATGGCAGACGTGGCCAAAACGTGGTTGATTAGCCACCTGGTGGATGAAGCAGCTTAATAATAATAATAATAATAATAATTCACTTGATAAAGCGCCTTCAGAGAACTTAATCTCTCTCTAGGCGCTTTACATTTGCTGTAAAGTGAAATGCAATTGAATGGTAAGTAAAATCATGTTTGAAAAACAAACGAAATGAATAATATGGTTAGGGGTGACATGCACAGGGTCAGCATGCAAATGTGGTTAGTGGCAGCAGCTTGGCTATTAATCTCAGATGCAAACCTGGCTGAACCAACAACCTAGCTGATACCAGACTGCTCTCTGCTCTCTATGGGATGTCTTCGAGGAGGACAGAGAAGAAGGGAGACTCTGTCTCGTCGATCTCGAGATTTGAAGCCGCAATCTCCAAAGTAATTTACAGTAATGGTTAGCTGATTGAATGGCTAGCTGACTGCCTCGTTTTTGTAGCATTTAACGGCCTTCACCACCTCTTGCAGTGGGCAATAGCAGATATGGGCCGTGGTGGCCCAGGAGGTATGGTGCTCGCTCTTCACGACCGAGGTCGTGGGTTTGAACCTTGCAGTTGGATGATTCTTTATAGCTAACTGCAAGCTGTGGTGATAGCCTATAACGCTTTTCTGCCGCTAAACAAATCAGGCTGTTTGATCGTCGAAGATTTTTTTTTATTGCCCACTGCACGACTCAAACCCATGTCTTGTATCGGGAAAGGCGAACGCCGTACCCCCAGGCCAAGACCCAGGAGCAAACAGCAGAGTTTGCCAGCTTAATTACCCACAACTTAAGTAACAATAAAGGTAATTGTTAACTTCACCGATTGGAAACTACGGCATGCCTACTTATTCTGATGTTCACCTCTGCTGATGTGCTAGCAATGCAGGTTCTTCATTCGAAACAGCTCTGCAGCAATGCACGTGCAAAATCAGGTGTTACAACCGTGGCTGTCAGTGGGCTCAGGGCCATGGCAGAATTGTTCGCCTAAAACCTAGTTATTATTCCAAGACCAGCATATATTCTATCGTTCAATATTCGAAGGATGCTGCAGCAAAATGTATTTTAATAATTATTGGTGTCTACAGAATATATATTTGTCTCTGTCTTCTGGTGGTGTCTATCTATTAAGCGAGTGTCTCTGTCTGACCTGCTGTGTCTTTGTGTCTGTGCTCACTGGTCTGTCTGCCCCATTTATTAATCTCTGTCCATCTCCCCCTCCCTCTCTGTCTGTTTCTGTCTCTGTCTGTCTCTGTCTCTGCCTCTGTCTGTCTGTCTCTGTCTGTCTGTCTGTCTGTCTCTGTCTGTCTGTCTGTCTCTGTCTGTCTGTCTCTGTCTGTCTCTCTCTGTCTCCCTCTGTCTCTCTCTTACTGTCTCTCTCTTACTGTCTCTCTCTCATTCTCTCCCTCTCTCGGATATTTATATAAATATATATTTGAGAGACACCACCAGGTGTGCTCGTGCATTCGTGTGAGTGTGTGCATGAAAGCACACCTGTCTCTTGCTCGCTCTGTCCTTTTGTCTGCATGCCTGACCGGTTTGTCTGTATTTCGCTGTATGCCGGCCTCTTCCTCTCTTGCTGGCATGCTATAAAATAGAATGGTGTGTGTGCATTTGTGCACTTATATACACCACACCTTTTTTGTAGGAGCAGCATACTGCCAGTTCATGGACATGTTATTCCCAGGCAAGTATTGCAATGCATGAAATTTACCGTGATCGTAATAATGCTTGAGTGAAGAAATACGGAATGAACGGATGTTCATCCGGACATTGGGGAAAGACAGACAATTGTTGCTTGCTGCATTGCAAAACCAATGGAACTATGAATGCAGTATGCCTAGGTAGTTGCAGTACTTAATGTTAATCTCTGGAGTCCCATCACACAAGTTCAAGTTATGACAGGCACTTGCTGGTTGAAGAATTACTTTCTTCAAACTGCACAATACTTGAGCTGTCACGATGAAATTGTGAACGCTGCATTGCAGTTTCCTTACTGCTTCATTGCACAAGGCGAGTTTTGAATGTCCCGCTTTAATTGATAGTAGTTTCTGAAAAAATCTATACCCGCTTGGTAGCAAGTGAAGAAAGAGAAGCAGCTAGTCGCTAGTGGCGCAGTTGTACCGTGGATAATGGCCGTTGAAATGTATATGTTACAGGACTGGATAGTGCTTGGTTGCAGGTGCCAGTATAGGGAATAGCAGCAGGAGAGCTAGTAGCACATTTTAATGATCAGGAGCTTCTGGGTCACAAACTGCCACCTTACACCATTTCTCACCAGCCTTCACTTGCTTCCCATCAGGCAGCATGTCGACTTCAAGATCCTGCTGCTCACTTTTAAGTCATTCTCTTCTATTGCTTCTGCTCACCTATCCGAAGCACTTACTTCACAAGTCTCCAAGTATAGCACCTGCTTCTCTTGACTCGGATCGTTTAGCTATGCCTCTAACCAATCTCAAATGTTTTGAAGACAGCGCTTTCAGTTCCGATGCTCCCAAAGTAGGAATCAATGCAGATATCATAATAACAATAATACAGTTATATAGTGCCCTTAGAGAACCTAATCTCTTTCCGCGCACTTGATTTGTGCTGTAATGAAGTTCTCTGAATTGACATTTTAAAAGAAGCTGTGACCACACACCTGTTCATCTCAGCATTTGCTTTGTCTGTGTGAATTGACCTTTATGTTCTAATACTTGCTGAAATTGTGAGCGTTATCAGTAATCAGTTGCCATGCTTTCTTTCCAACATACCTAACGCTCCTATGATTCAGCTCTCTTTAAGATGCTATGCAAGTGTCTTATTGTTATTATTATTATAACTTCACTGACGGGTGATGCTGAGGCATGGGGCAACCAATATCGGGGATAGTACAAGCTGATGCAATTGCTTGCAGCTGGCTAAGATTGAATAGGCTTAGGAATACTGTTGTTTGTGGATGGATAGAACAGTTCCCGAGATGATGTTGGTTGAGCAGTTTATGATGGAGCTCTAACAGGGGATTGACATATATTTGCACATTTTGGTAGAGGTCACGATAAACGGGCATGCATCCAATGCTTAAGGTGATTGCTGTTTCTTATGGGTCAGATTACTTAGGAGGCTACAATCATGTGTAGAAAGCCACGGTTCGGAGCAGTTTTGTCAATTATCAGTCATTAAAATGTATTAGTTGTAATGATTGAAGCTCTTGTTTTCTTCTTCAAATATTATTGCTTACATTTATCTTTAACGGTGCTTGTAAGTTGGTCGTACTGTTTCTAGGATCAATACTTCTTAAAAAGGTGAAGTTCAACACCAAGCTGGAGCACGAATATATTCAGAATTTTAAGACCTTACAAGGCTCTTTTCAAAAGGCAGGAGTTGACAAAGTAAGCCTCTGCCTAGCAAAGACAGAATATGGTACAACCCACTATTAATTTGTTCCATCTTTTTTTACCCAGTACTGGTATGACCTATATATATATCGGTGTGAAGCAGTACTTTGTATATCTGTGTTCGTTAATCTGCCCGGTCAGCAGCTGCATTCTTCTTAAGTGTTTACTCTGATAATGTCAAGCAACTGTGGTTTCTTTTGCAGTTATTTCTTTCGTATTTACAGCTCGATGTTGTAGCTCGTTAATGCAAGTCAAAATTGTTCGTCAATTTGAAAGATGTGACTAGCAAAGCATTAGGAGGAAGCGGGTGGAAGTAGATAATCGGTAGATGAAATTATATAAAGTGCCTTGATGAAATTTTTGAGATGTTCTCTGCGATTTTACAGGTTCCAAATACTGAAGTGCTGCTGGGTCCCTCCTCCTGCCCCTCCAAGTCAGTAGTTTGTATGTTTATTCGAATTGTGCTTAGTAGTGCTGCCTGAATGAACATGCATGTTTTTTATTTGAAAAAATTCTGGATGCCGAGCTGCAACCTTTTTGTCGGCTGCAGTTAGCTCCCAAAGAGCGGTTTCACTGCATGCCTTATGCCAGTCAGTCCAGACAGTTGGGGCAACTCCTTTGAAGCACTTCGCTATGTCCTCATAGGCACCCTGTAAATAGCTGAATAATATTGGAGGTGCTCAGATGTGTGTGCTTGACTTTCTGGCCAGTTGCAGTTCTTT